>JANVCC010000022.1:4828903-4932964 GCA_025345505.1 Todiramphus chloris collaris | reverse complement strand
AAAAAAAAAAGCACAAACAAAAAAAAAAACCAACAAAAAAACACCCCACAGTATTTCTAGTAACCAACGTCAGTAAAATGACAGAGAACAATGAAGCTGAGAAAGTGGCACTACTCCACTAAAAAGGGAAAATTCTGGGTCTAAAGGGATTCCATCAGTCTGGAAAAATGAGAAACCTAAACAGCCTCAGGACATAGTCCAGCAAAATATGAATACTGAACACAAACCAGGATCAGCATCCAAGACTTCAGCTTTTCATGTTATTTGGCAGAGTAATGTATATACAATTTCCATCCTTATATCATAAAAGGAAGAGTCATTTGCTGAAAGATAACAAAACATAAATATCCTAAAATCTACTCATAGAAACAGCTGGTTTTAACTAACAATAGTAACAAATAGCATTTGTCATATTTATGATAAAGGCATTAACATCGATTTCAGTAAAAACTGTTGTGAAGGGAACAATGCTTTCCCTCTAGCCATGCAGACTGGACAGCTATGGCCAGCAGGGAAACTGGCTATCCAGGCTCGGGCTGCAGCCAAGCACCCCAGAAGAGGAGACACTGCATCCTCTTCAACCTCACTGTCAGCAAGTGTGAGGGAGAATATGACATCCTCAAAGCTGGATGGAGAAGAATAAAAGTTATTTAATTTCTGTTCTAATACAGTAGTTTAAAAGTCTCATCCTTCTGGAAGGCAATGCTCCTTCATTGTAAAGACTCTTTTCTTATGAAATAAAAGAATCTTTTTGATGACTTTTCTGTGCCTTCTCATTTCTTTCTCCAACCTTCTACTTTTAATCAGTGCTAACACCATACTGCTTTTGGGGAAGAACCTTATAAAAAACCCACCTCCTGAACTTCCATTGTGCTGCACAGTGTCCTTGTAAATGTCAGAATTAGAGTGTGTCTGCCTTTCTTTCTCTTACCATCAATCTCACAAGTTGAATGCACACAAAGCCTTTTATCTTCTTTGTCCAACACCTGGTATTCCTCCCCCAAAAGACAAAGCAGAGGGTTTTAATCTCTGAAATAACTGTTACACACTTGAACTGAAGACTCTCCACTACTTTATTACAACAAAAATAATATAGCTTTAAATAGTATTATGAGGGTTAAACAAAATAAACACAGTAACTCCTACAGGATCCAAAGTTTGTTTCCATGCAGAAACTAGCATTCCATATTCTAAAGTCTTGGGACACTGGTAGAGCCTACTACAGAAAGAGCTCCATACTTTGTCAAACATAACAGAAGTTTTTAAAAGCATGATAAAAGAAAAAAAACACAAAAAAAACCCCAACCAACAAGTTTTTTGAAAACGTATTTTCACTCTTCATAGTCCAGCATTAGCACCGCAGTGAATTGCTCCCACAAGTTGTGGCGAACCCTGATACTCTTAATGGTGGTTCAAGGTGAACTCAGGCAGAACCCTGAAAGCACTGAAAGAAGTGGTTTGATACTTAGCTTTTAATTACTCAGGGACAGCACATAAGACTTCTTGGCTAAATCCATGAAGGCGAAGCGTATGTTATTGAGAGTTGAACCTGCACTAACAGGGAATTGCAGTGACAGTAAAGAAAAAGCACTATTTTTTCTGACAGTCATCAAAAGGGCTTTAATCTGAACTTTTGTGTGTTGTTTTTACATCTTTAGTCAATTTGTCCTCCATTTCCTCAGAATCTCCCAGAGTAGGCAAGACCACAGATCAAAATCAAGGA
The DNA here is from genome assembly GCA_025345505.1 of Todiramphus chloris collaris. Lineage (NCBI taxonomy): Eukaryota > Metazoa > Chordata > Aves > Coraciiformes > Alcedinidae > Todiramphus > Todiramphus chloris. The sequence continues at coordinate 4,931,241 of JANVCC010000022.1, read as the reverse complement.
GCAGGTTCACTGGTGTGACTTGACCAGCCATATGGAAAAGAGTGAGCACATTCTCAACAGTTCCAAAGCAGCATAGATTTAATTCCAACACACAGAGAAAAAAACAACACAAAACAATGACAACAACAAACAACACACACGAAAAAGAAAACAAACAAACACAAACCAACCAAACCAAAAAACCCTAACAACTACACGGACAAAAGGTTGCAGATGCATGGTTTTTAACTTCACAATGCAATTAATGATCTTCTGAACCGATGGCCATTTGCTTTGCAATAAAATGGTTTGACTGGTTTGACGTGTCAAGATTGAAAAAATAGGAAAGCTCAAAAGTATTTGGCCTTAAAATGAGGTAAAGCAGCTACTTAAAAATGGCTGACAGCCTGTGGCAAAGGTTAGAAGTGCTTAGTCGAGGCCTCATTAAGCCACACTGCAAGCTTCCTCCGCTGCTCCCCTGCTCTGCACACCCAGCCTGTTCCCCTTGACTGTCAGACACACATTCAGTGACGCCAGCTGCCTCTGGTGCCGACTTTTAACACCAGGCACTGGCTTCACAGAACGGACAAAATCTGGCTCAACAGGATGGAGCCTTCACACAAATTACCCTTGCTTACAGAAAAAAAAGTAAAATACAGAAGTGTTAATCAAAAACATTCGTGACACATTCTGCCCCTTCCCTGTGCCTCAGTTGAAGGGAAGGCTTTTGTAGGTCCATCACAACCTCTATTAGAGATACTCCAATACCATCCTCTATCTCCCCGTGTTTTGGCTCCAAGCATACACTACAGTAATCTTTTTCCAGAAGAATATTTATATAGGATTACGTGGGAGAGGTCCCTGAAATTAACTCTACAAGCTCTGCTTTCTCTGCTGGCCAAAGAGCCCTTCTCCTACAAACATACTATTGCACAATATACTTTAAAGTGAGCAGAAAGGAATTACTTCCTAGGCTGTTCTCCAACTCTTTGGATGCTTCTAGGTGCAGTTATTTGGCAGTTAAAACTTTTCTTCTTGCTTTTCACACCTCCCAGAACAAAACACAGTGGTGTTCTCAGGGAAGAAGGCATTCAGGCAGATCTGTAAAACCATCAAATCCATCATCATAATGAGTCAATTAAGCAGCTAGGCATGGCTGGAAGTGAGCTACTGGGAGAGACAGTAAAATTCTCATACAGTATACAAACTACCAAGAAAAAAAAAAACAAACCTAGAGCAGTCAACAGCAAAAGAAGCATTAATCATTATTATCACTGGAAACACCATGAAGCTTATCTTAAAATCTCGAGAACCACTTCAGAAGAGCAGCAAGTTCTCCCTAGTGCATTGCCTAGATTATTTTACTGCTATTGATCACCAAATCATCACAGAAAGAGAAAAGCTTTTGCATTCTTTGGTTTTTAGTGGCTCATCTGGCATAATCAGAAGCTCATTTAACGGCTCTGTAATGTGTCCAGTCATCTCCAGTCCTTGCAGAAGGATGCTTAATACCTCCCTGATGTCTGGAGTCCTAAATGGTCATGAAGTTAGCCTAAAAAAGGCTTTCTCCAGCCTTTTTTAGAACAGATTTAAATTTAAAATTATAATTGCAGTGGAACTGCCACTACCAATGTAGCTGAGTGTGACAGGTACCCTAAATACTCCCTTGTAGTAGGTAAACTCTTTTATACAGCAACCAAAACATGCATTACACATGCAGTGGAGAAAAACATACATACAAACATTAAAGCCAAACAAAAGAAACAAAACCCACACTATTTTCAAAAACATGGAAAAGGCAGAAAATCTTCAAATATCCAAGTTTTGCAACAAAGCAAAATCTGCTGTACAGATCATTGAGTAGCCAAGACCTCTAACTGAGGAGTAATTGACAGTAGCAACTTATAAAAAATGCAGCATTTTTACACCTTTTCTACAATATTACTCTTTTTCATATCATTCACTTACCTCCATATTTGGATTCATCCATTAAGTACTTTCTTGGAGCATAGTAATCCCAAACAGGTAATGCAATGCTTTACCTAAACACTGCCCATGGATTCAGGTATCAACCCGTAACTGGAAATGTACAAAGTCCCAAAGAGAAAACGCACTATGAATAGCCACCAAAATTACAGATAGGCAGGGCAACCAATCACTTAAAAAAAAATAAATAACAAAAAACCCCAAAACAGATTCATGTACTATTTTATTAATTTAACAGTATAGATGACATTTCATATACACAGTCAGGAAGGTTAAAGAACCATTTCCGTTGTCCAAACTGCAAGTAACTGGTATTTGTCAATAGGGGCACTCATTGGTCCTATCCCGAAAGATCAAACCCTACTTCAACACAACAGGCCCAAATAAGAAAAAAGGAAGTCTCGGGCCTACAGCACTTCTGTGCAAACAATTCTGCTGGCAGGATAGAGTGCTCTGTATTGCAGTTTGCTGCAGCAGCACAAGACAGTCCTCACCTCTCTTCTTCCTCAGGGAGCGACTCAACCAGCAGCTTTTTGCAGAAACCATCAGCTCAGGCTGAAGGTAAACACATCAGTTCACCAGCAAACTCTCCACCTTACAGATGTGATGTTTTCTCTTTTGCATTCTCTGGTCATTCTGACACTTTCATCTCCATCTTCCAAGAAAAGGGCCCTTTACCACACGGAAACTTATATTTTAATTAAGAACTAATGCAAATCACTAGCTAGACAATCTAGTACCAGCTTTAGTTTTAGCTAACTCCTGATGACTGTCAGTTTAAAATCAAGAGTTGTCTATACACAATTTCTTGTTAAAAAAACCTTTTGAATAAGCTATTGTAATTTGTATTTACAGTAGGCCAAAAAAAGAGTAGGCGATAAATAAAACAGAAGTACTTGCAATATAGGCAAGTTATTTGGAAGTACAAACCATACTTTGCCTTCTTACACATACATCTCTGCTACAATGCTGAATTACAATACTATTTTTTCCTTTTGAAAAGTTGTATTTTGCAGTAACTACCAAGTTTAGCTTTTGTGTTCACTAAAGGAAGCAACATTACCATTTCCTACTGCTAAAATTCTGTAATAGAGAAAAATTTAGCCTAAAAATTAATTTTAGCTTACTCTGTGAATTTCTATTAACGTGCAAAGTATGCATCTCATATATATAGGTAGATGGATTGGAAGCAAGTGGAATTGTATTCTTTAGAGCACAGATATCCAGGCATGTAAACACGTCAGTGTTTTCCTTTAATGGTATTTGGAGAACTGTGCAATATGTGCTCCTGCCTGCAATATGCCACAAAACAAGTCAGAGACATTCTGTGATCCCAGAGTAGGTGTACAGATAGGTAAACAAAGTAAGTGGCATTTCAAATGAAATAAAATTTTCTGGATTATATGACATCTCTACTACATAAATGGTGCATCTTAGCAGGGTCATGTCTTTTGCTTCAAAACTGTTCAAAGAGGACAGAAAATGCTGCAACCTTTTCACATTAGAAAGCCAATCTTTCCTTTCCTTGCCCAGTGAACGGAACGCTGTGCCTACACTGTTCCCTTCAAATCATCACATTTCTAAAAACTATGCCAAGTGCAATTGCAGTAGGATATAGCCCTGTTTATTCAAGCTGAGATCTGAGGATCTTTGGAGAAGTTAAAGGCTGGTCTGAAGGAAATACACAGTTCACTCTCTGCAGAGAAGGGATATGTGCAATCCAGACACCAGCTATACAGCAATTTTTTTAAGACAGCTTAAGAAAAATGCATAGTCCTCTCCTATGTGGAAGGCAAGGGGCTGCTATAGGATCCAAGTGTACTATTAAACTTCAGAGTTTTTACTTCACAGACTGTAAGTCCCTATTCTTTGAAAAGCAACAAAATTACTCTCTTCTCCAGCCATCACAGGCACTGACACAAGTGGGCACCCAGGTACAGCTTCCCAGCACCTCATTTCTCTGCATGTCTCTGCAGCCACCCAATCTAACATGCTCACTGTTCCTCTACAAGGCTCATCTCTTCTTGGTAATGGGATCATCCAACCAGCATCACCTTGCACCTAAATGCAAGTCTGGGCATTGCCTGAAGAGCTCTCTTTTCCAAGGGTGAAACAGACAGTCCTCAATGACTTCCCAACTGCTGCAAGAATTCCTCAAAAATGCTCATGTGTCAGCATTTCACAGTACGGGGGACACCGTTACAAGTCAAACATACTTCACACTGACCAAAGCAAATAAGGATATTAACCCCATTTCATTAAATTAACCTTTTTATCACTTAAGCTTTACCTGCTCCTCACAGCCTTCCAGCAAGGCTACTGAGCCTTGCCTGAGCCTGCTGCTTAACACACTCACATCTAACTCTCCCAAGGCAAAACATTTACTTATCCTCTCTCTTCAGTGCTGCAATCCAGCTTCTTCTGCAGAAAAGACATCCCAGTCCTTAGACTGGTCTACGTAATCTATGCTTAGAATAAGAATATAATTTAAGTAATTATAATGGTTTTAAAAAAATCAAGTCTTCAAAGTACTGCTGCAAGGAACACTCCTCTGTGATGACCAAGGGTACTGGGAGAATGTTCTGAAGTCTACCAACAGGCTCCGATTTGGATCTCAATGAGACCTGGATCACGGCATTGAAATTAACTACTTCTAAGCACTATTCCTGTCCATCAGACTTGTGTATCTCACCACTGTACGAAGGTGCCTCCCTCTCATCCATAAAGATGTAACAAAAAAAAGTATTGAATACGAATGAAATTATTAATATGCATTCAGCACACAGACCCTGCAGCAGCACTGCCAAGCAAATAACTCGCAGCAAGCACATTTGTTTATTAAGTCATTTCCATCTTGTTTTTTCCTCAGCTCTCTAATAGCAACTTACTCTTTTTGGTGTTTCTAATAAGAGCAACTGTAACCTGGAAAAAAAAAAGTCTCCTAAAAATCATTCTTTAGCAGTAATGTTGTTCAGATTTCAAGTAAAACAGTTTTGCCAAATAAACCTCACCTAGCTCAAAGTAGGATCAGCATAACAAAATTAACAACATTTTAAGTCTTTCAGAGCCTGAGAAAGAAAATTTCAAAGTAAAATAACTGGGTTTAGTAATTGGGTATTTGTGCTTAACTCAAGCCTTCCTCCATTGATGGCAATGGGGAAACTGCCATTGATTTCAGAGACCGCAGAAACTATGTTTATACTCAAAATCTGCATTGCTTTAGGGAGCAACTGCCACTGTGAATCATAACACTGAGAAAGAAATTCACAAGCTATATATACTATGACTTGCATTTCCAAATCGTATGCAAGTACAACCAATTTTACATAACACCAAGAGACAAGACTCCCTTCAGGATATATCCATGTTTCGCAGAACAAATCTGTCTATACCCCAGCTGCAAGGCTCGGGTGTTCCCGGCAGAGCGGGGCCGGCCCCAGCACACCTCACACAACGCTCCTGCTGAAAGCTGGGCAGCTTCCAGGCAGTCTCCTGGACTGGGCTTCATCTACTGCAGAACACAGAATGTTTGCAGAAAGTCTTTTTTTCATATGTTTAATGAATTCCAATGTCTGCTTTTTAGCCAGTACTCACAGAATTTTTTTTTTATGACAGCATTCATGTGAGGTAGCCTGAAGGTGTGTCATACTCCAATGGAATATAATTCTTTTATTAAACTATTACATTTATTCAATTAATTCAATAAGCTCCTACATAATCACATTTGGAAAAAGAAAAGAGATCTTACAGTAATTCATTCATAGGGCTCTCTCCTGATAGCTCTAGCTTGAAGAAATCAGCAGTCACTTTAGTCACTTCTAACCAGGTAGCTATGAAAATCATTATGAAACTAAAAGAACAAAAATGTACTTCTTCCAAAGAAAAGCACATCCTGCATAAAAAAATGAATGCAAGAACCCAAAACTAATCTGCATTTACTGGGAGAGTTGCCTATACTGTATTTTGCAAGCGTCTTAAGAAAACAATCGAATATTACATAAAACATGATACTTCTTATTTTTCTGTGCAAATAGCAACAGTAGGCTAAAACTGACAGAATCCACCAAGAACATCTCCTCAAAAAATTATCCTGACAACAAAGATGAAATTAAAACACCAGTGTGATACTAACTTAAAATGCTAAAACTTGCCTGAATGCTATGGAGGTGTGGAAGGCTTAATAGGAGATGCCCAAATGGCTTTGGAGTTGCCACAGAATGGGCAGAGGGGGATGCAAGGAATTAGATTCAACCACCAAGCTGGCAAGAGCAGGACCAAGGCAGCTCTCGCTCCTCGTGCTCCCTCTTGGCTGGCTCCTGACTCCACTGCCCAAGCTCCCAGCCAGACTCCGCCGCTTTATTTCAGCCTTGCCCACTGCCTGTGACAGCCTCCTCTCCCAGCAGCATCTGGATTATGTATAATCCAATTTTCTGAATTTCATTTCAGCTTCTAGACACACTCTCACATTCCTCTGCCCCATGGATTTCTCAGTTACTCAAGCATTAGCATCTAATTCCTGATAAAGTTTTACTTCCTATTGCTATTACTTCCTACCACTTCCTTGCAAACATGGTGTAGCTAACATTCTCATGCAGTCACTACAGCACACGTACTCCTCAAAATGTACTGGCTTTGCAGTAGGATCCAATGTTACAGAATTTCTTAAATTCATAGGGTCTTTTTCTTCAACACTCCTGGCAGAAGTTTTTGTTTGGGTGGTTGTTCTTTTGGGTTTGTTTGTTGGTTTTGGTTTGGTTTTATTGGGGTGTTTTTTTTTTTTGAGCTTATACACTTTATACACAAAACACAGAAAGGTACACCAGAGTACACAAAAGCAAGATAGACATAGCCATGTTTGCATAAACAGCAGGCTTCTCAAACCACAAATGCACACTTCATTTTATTTAAGCAACTCCTTTTCTTATCATTTTCCCCCACAAACTATCTGACAGAGCTAAACAAGATAAAATCTTTTTGTAGCTTAAAACCAAAACAGAGTAGCAATCCATCAGAACTGTCAAATTAAAAAAATGCTATGCCTACCTATAATACAATATAGGTAATAGGATCCAAATTACACTGGTAGGATCTCTGCTCAACATTGCTTGACAGACTTTGAGTCCATAAAACAATAAACCATGAGCACTATATTTGATCTGCTTCTAGACTTATCTGAAAGATACATAAGTAGCAAGCTTCATACTGAATAAATGTTAGAGATTCTTATTGCCCATTCGTATGTTGTATCCAAGTTACCAAAACAAACTTTCAGTGAAGAATGATGATTTTTGGAGTCCTAATTATCCTGCTTCTTCTGTAGTCATTTGCAGCTATACAAACCAATATATAACAGCTTTGCAGTACTTAAACTAATTTCCACTTGCATGAATCCCTGAACAAGGTACTAAGTAGCAAAGATGCACTCCTTTTGCCCCTCAAAGAAGCACCAAAGTAGCATGGCATAGGTCAGCCAGGAGGGATGAGGTCTAACCGGATAGAGAACCTCAGGGGGATAATCAGTATGATTATAATGAATGTTTTCTCTAGGCATTTCTGCTAGGATTATCCAAGACATGATGTGAGTGTTAGTACTCCCCTGAGCATGTAACTCCGGGGCAGACTCAAACCTTCACACTATACATTTACAGCTAATTTTGTTGGGTTTTTGATTGTTTTTTTAAATCCCCTCAGTACAGTATCCAAGTAGTAATACTTTGGTATCAATTATCTTTTAGACCTTGATGCACCTTTAAAGAGGCGCGTCACTATAACATTTCCTGACCCATGCTGACAAAAATAATCCCAAAACTAATTTTGTTGATGTAAGTGGCTCCAGAACAGGAATATTGTATCTCAGTTTGATTCCAGTTAATTATTTAAATTAGGGTCTGTACACAGTCTTAAAGGTTGGAGACTTTCAACTTAATAAATGTGTGTTAAAAAGGAACCACAACTGAATTGTCATTGCAATAAGGAAGAGACTGAAATCACTAACGAGGACACTAAAATTGCAAACTTCTGACATAAAGATTCTCCCTGAAGACAGTATTCTTCATAAACATTTTGATTTTAAAGCCTACTTATGATACAGAAAGATTTAAGACCGAGAAACTCACTATAAACACACTTCTACAGCAATACCTCCAAATCAGTCTTCAGAACTTGTATTTAGTAAAGGCATTTAGCCTTTTGAAGAACATAACTTTTTAAGCATCTGAGTAGTTCCTAAACTGTCATGCTCCTAAACCTCCAAGTAGTAGGTCCTAAACCTCCAACTCATATTGTCTAAAAAAAACCCCAAACAAACAAAAAACCCCACAACAAACTACCAAAACAACTATAATACAGATGTAGTAAAAAGTTATATTAATCATTATTCCTCATTTCTTAGAAAAATCACCAAGGTATTACCAGAAATTACATCTACCAGGTGCATCCTGGAAAGAAAAAAACAATGCTGATTAGGTTTACAAGCCTGATCAGCTAATACAAAAAACAAACAAAAAACTCACAAAAATAAACCACAACCAAAACCAACAATCATTACTTCAAAGAAAGCATTTTTATTACAGATGGAGTTATCTCAGTGGAACTACAAAATTAATAACATATTATCATAAGAAACAGGAATTGCATCTCTGCACAGATATAAAAATTAGGTTTATTAACAGCTGCTTAACGTATCTGGAAAACAGGAGAACATATTCCTCTGCTGCTGCTCTACCCACCAGAGCCATTACTCCAAAAAGAACATTATTTTTAATCGCTATTTATGTACTTCTGCACAGTAGCCTTTGTGCACATAACATACTTTCACAACAAATCAGACAGTACCACCAACTTTATCTCCTATTCCTGACCATAACAGCTCTTACATCCTACCCAGAACACTTACCAAGCAACTTCCTGAAAAGACTGGTCAGAACTTGTGCTTGCAGATTGGCCACCTTGCTGGTATCCTACAGAAAGAATACCGTCCCTCCAGTTTGAAAAAGGTCACCTTTACGGGCATTTCAGCAGAAGACGTTCACATAACCTTGACTATTATGATGCCACAAGCATAATACTATTATCCATCTCCAGCCATATATTTAATGAGATCACTAGTCACGTGTTACACAATGTGCTATATGGAACTGATTGACAAGAAAACTACTCCATAATCATCAGTCAGCACAACAGACCAATTTACTATCAGCTTTAATAGAAGCAGTTTGCCCTGGATGTAGGTTGCTGGGGTTTACTTTGTTTTTTTGGTGTCTTTTTTTAAAGTACTAACTAAGGTTTACACATAATCAGTGTAAAGGATCTCTCTAATTTTTAAAAGACTTTTAGCCAGGCAGCAAGTCCTCCTTGAGGAGAAGTTAACTTTTTACTTGAGTGAAGAGATGGCTGGAAATCAGAATGATCATATTTTGTGGCAAATCCAAACATCAGAAACATAGTCTAAATTAAAAATTAAAAAATCCATGAAACTGAATGGAAAAAAAAATCATGTTTTTCATAGATTGACTTGGGCATGAGGTACATACTTAAATGTTCAGCAGCAAGTGTGTCTCCAGGCCTGCACAAGAGAAAAATCACTGTAAGAATCAGTTTGGCAAAATTTAAATAATGAAAAGCCTAAGAAGCCAGGTAAGCCTTCAAGACAGCTTCATAGCACCCATATGCCTAAGTCTTGCACCTGAATGCTATTTGATACACTGAAGTCTTTGGTATACTGTGGTCCACATTGTTACAAATAATTACTGTTGATAGCTTGACACAAAAAATCCCACAAGACCTAAATGCTTCTCACTACAAAGTTATCATTTTAGGCACAGCTATACTGGACCTACCAAAGCTGCTTTGTTTTCAGGGAAGAGGTGGGGGTTAAACTCCAGTATAAAATGCCTACTGCCCTTCATGAGAAAGTATCTTAGTGATAAATGCAACAGTTCTATAGAAAAACTGTCCATCTTCAGTAATACTACCTACTGGACACAATTCATTTCACAGGTCTACAGCCACTACAGATTCTGTTCAAACCTGCCTGAAGTAGGTGCTTATAAATAAACAGCAGTGTACGGAACATAAGCACACTGTTAAATATTACAAAGGCTACAAACAACTATGCCCCAGCAATCCAAACAACATGTCCAAAATGCTTCTCTTCATAGAATACTAGGTTGGAAGGGACCTCAAGGATCATCTAGTCAAGCCTTTTAAGGTAAACTATATATATATAGTTTAAATGAGACGGCCCAGCACCCTGTCAAGCTGAGTCTTAAAACTACCCCATGTAGGGGAATCGACCATTTCCTTTGGGAGATCATTCCAATATCTAATTGTTCTCATGGTGAAAAATTTTCTTCTGGGGTCCAATCAGAATCTGCCTGGGTTAACTTTTACCCATGGCCCCTTTTCCATGCGGCTTCTTGTAAAAATAGAGTCTCCATGTTCTTGGTAGCCACCTTTTATGTTCTGGCACAAGGTAATAAGGTCTCCCCTAAGATTTCTCTTCTCAAGACTGAACAAACCAGATTTTCTCAGCCTTAAAGTTCTTCTGTGAAGCTGGCAAAAACAAAACAAAACCAAAAAAACAAAACCAAACCAAACCAAAACAAAAAAACAAACAAAAAACAACACACACAAAAAAACCCCAAACCAAACAAAAAACCCAAACCAAACAAACAAAACAAAAAACCCACACCAACTCACTAACAGAAAATATTTTTTTTTTATTTCTAAGGAATTTTTTACATTAGCAATAATGGAAAAGAATCTTCTGTGTCTCTTAACAGTCAAATGTATTTAAATTTTTCGTAGCTAACAGATACCACGTTAGATAAAGGTCAATCTAGGCTGGCATCCCACCTAGAAGAGGACTTGCATGAGGAGACACATAAGAAGCAAGAAAGCAAAGTGATCAATCTGCTGTAGCTTCCCTGTGTTCAGCCACCTGTAGTTTAGAGACTTTCTAAGCCAGATGCTTTTGGTGCATTGGGAAGCTTTCCTCCATCAATTTGTCATTTTGAATCTGCTTGAACTCATTTACATTTCTGAGTGCCACAGCTTTCCCTGGCTGTTAAGTGCATGATTTAATCACGTGCTGTGTCAGAAAATACTTTATTTTAAACCTGCCACTATATAACTATCGCTGGGCTTCCCTTACTTCACTTGCTGTGAAAGAGAGTGAGTATCAGCTCCCTGTTTCTCTCTCCACAACATTTGTGAATTTACATACCTTAAAATAACACCCACCAGTTACCTTTTCCAGACCAATCTGATTATTTTCTCATTTCATGGCAGTCTTTCCATGGCTAGGCGTGTCATTCTTCCCCTTCTCTGTAGCTTTTTAGGCTCTACTGTATTCTTAAATGTATTTTCTACCTAAATATTTTCCTCTTTTTCTAGGGTACTTATGAATATGTCAAAGAAAGCCCAGTGGTGATTTTACCACAATTGCAATCAACTAATTATCATCTTTAATCAATCTTACATAATCAGAGTTTTAGATTATTAAGTAGTAAGTACCTAAATGTAGGTTTTCATGGCAAAAAGCTAAGTAAGAGTTACTGGAAATCATTGCAAAGTCTTAAATAGTCCTATTGCTTAGACAGATGTATCATGTATTTAAAACACTTAAATTCTGTCATGACACTTTAGAACACGAGCTGAAAAAAGCCAAGCCTCATTCTTTTTTATTGGAGGTTTGCATTTTAAAGCTAAAAATGTCACTAGGATAAATACAACTTCTTGAAACAAGACAGCTGGCTACCTTGAAACACTTCCACTGATTAATTAAATTGCAAAACCCTAATCCTTGCATTTCTTAGACTAGTAGCATATGATGGGCAAGGACAACTCAACTGGCTTTTAGAAAAAAAGTCTTAGTATGAAACAGAAGCAAACAGTCTTTGGAAGAATCTTTGTCAAAGGTCTCATAGCTCTACTGTGACTTAAAATCTGACTTTTCAGTTCCTACTTCATGTTCACTTCACGGGCATAGTCTGCTGTTAGTATCATAATACAGAGCTGCATTATCTGCTACAGTATCTTGACACAAAGATCCAGGAAGAAAAAATAAAATAAAATAACCACATGGTCACAAAAGTTTGTATTGCATGCAAACAAAGCAGAGAAAGAAGCCTGACAACAGCTGACGGGAAAATATTTTGGTAAAAAGTTACAAAATATTTCAGTAGGCATTAGGAAACAAATTACATAGCCTTACTACCCGTTTTATTAAAATGGTCATATGTGGCAGTGTCAGAAGGAACATGCCAGACAGAAAACATCAGTCAACTCTGTTTAGAGCCCCACGCAGGAAGGTTTGCAAAGGACTGCATGTAAAGAAAGAAGAAATCCAGTTCTTCAAGCACTGGCTTCCATTCTCCTGACCTAAAAGTGGTTACAATTATCATCTTATTTGCAAACAACTGGCCCTGGATTATTCATAAGAAATAAAATGAAAACACTTGGCAAATAATTGACTTAATGGATGGTCTGTCTTTAGGCTTCTTCAAAAATGGATCAAGTTCTGTGCTCTCTTGCCCCTTCTCCAATTTTGTCTCTCAAACTTTATACTCTGCTGACATTAGGCTCCTCATGGCAAAACCCCTTTCTTGCTCCAGTTCTGTAGTAAGACTGTTTACCTCTTTCTTGCATTTAAAAAAACCACCTAAACCACAAAAAACAACCACCACCAAAAAAAAAAAAAAAAAAAAGCACATGTAATAAAATTTTCTAAAGCACAGGAGTGGCTACAACTATTTCTCATTAATGCCATTTCAAATTCATCTCAACCTACAAAACTGTGAATATTAGCAAAGAAAAGTGGAAAAAAAATATTCCGGCTACATTTTGTTCTTTTTTTATAAATGAGTTCCCTTGTTTCTGAAGATAAATATAGAGTACATGAATGCACTGAAGATTATCTAGAAGGGTTCATATATTACTCGCAGTTATATGCCAAATATAATTTGCTGCAGGAAATGTTTTTAAAGCAAGTCCCTGTTCAGTCCTTTATACTTCACAGTTACGCATGGATTTCAAAACACTCCAACATAAGCAAGTCTGACTTCCACTGAAATTGTGCTCTCAGATGCTAACCTTGAAACTTGCAGAGTTCTCAAAGACAGCTGGGAAATAAGTGCTGTCAAAAGTATACTTTGATAATATAAATCTACAGAATTTTAACTATTTGCATAGTTCAGCAAGACCACTCATGCTTAAAATATGCTTAAAGACCCCTTTTAAACCACTGGAAGAGAAATGGGAAAATCGGGCAAGAGTGTTCAATGCCTGGGGAGTAAAAGCTTCCCCTTACTGCACAACTTCCTTAGCTTTCTTTAATCCCCCCTTTTTCAGTTCAGAGAGCCACAAAGCCTCCAGCTCCAGGGATGCTCCTACTGCAAAAGGCATGCAAGGGAGAGCACAGCACTGCACCGACATCTTCCCTCCACACCTTCCTTTCTCAAATGGGCCACCCATTGTGCTGGGGGCCTCAGCCCCAGGCTCCTGCTAGGGTTAGGGTGCTGCTAACTGAAGTCCTGAAAAAACAGAAAATGTAAAAGAAGTTGGGGATTTTATCTAAATTCTATCTAAGATTTGCATTCAACACCTGATGGCTGTTATCTAGGACATTGGAAACCCCTGAAAGATGTAGACAGATAAATTATTTAATTCCTATCCCACGTTAGAAGTATTTCCCATTCACTAGTATAATGCAAAAGGAATACCGTGATTCAAAACACTTTTATACACCACTGAGACAACGCTGTGGGAAAATTAACGTAATGCTCTGTATGGGCTCCCCACACTATGCCTTAGAGGTGCTTTGCCTGAAAATTCTCAACTCCAGGTACCTGCTATAAGACACAACCATATTATCTAATGTAATTAATCAGCCTAACAACTAAATTTAACCTGATTTATGATATTCTTCATTCTATGTCTATCATAAAACCATTCCAGACCCTTACAGTGATTGGAATAATTTTCCAGTTTCCGGGTTGGATCTATTCATAAGCAGCCTTTGTACTAATGGCAATGGTGTTCTAGAAACCAAATTTTCCCCTAATACAGTATTCAACCCATTCACTTTGTCAGCCCATCTTAGTTACTCTTCTTTGCACCTGCTCCAGTTTGAATTCACCGTAAGCACCGAAAGCTGAGTTTACCCAGTTTTTCAGCTGAGGCCCTACTAGTTCCTCATATAACATTAATATTTTCTCATCTCCATCAGAAATTTCTCTGCTGATAAACACCATCCCAGGATGTATCTAAAGAAACTTCCTCCAGCTGAAACACTGATCATTATCACTCTCAGTAGTATTAGTAAATATCAACCTGTAGTGAAAATCCTACCCCGTCATTAAAATTTATCTACCGTTTGTGACATTAACACCTATCTACCACATAGAACAAGTATAGTCCGCAAAACTAATGGTAAGTTCTTTAATTTAAATCCAAGACTGTATTTTCAATTTTTGAAGCCATCACACAATTCCAAGAGCTCATACCATTTCCATACCAGAACACTTACAAAACTTCGGTCCTGATTTAGTAAAGCATTTATGCAACTTCAGATTGGAAGCATTCCCACCACATTCAGTGGATGCCTTTAGAAAGCCACACTTCAATGTTTTGCTGGATTTAATGGGTTAATATTTCAAGGTGGAACTTTCAAAGGATCCTCCAGGCTCTTTTGCATTTAACTACCTCTGTCTCCTCTGAATGTTGAAACTTCAAAACGCAAAAAGCAAATCTTGTTTACCTACTCCTCCGTTGAATAGATACACCAAGTTCTAAGAGCTAAGCACACGTTCCTGGCTCGAACTAGAGCTCTGCCCAGTGCCTTCACACATTTCCAGAAGCGAAGACTCAATTTTCACTGTTCTCCTGATGCCTTCCAAGTGCAAATCACTACAAGACGATCACGTGTGACTGTGTTAAATTAAGTTTGCCCAGGAGACTTCATTCATAATCTCTCCGGAAACTAGCCATTAGCCCACGTATTCGCAAGGAGATGCCATTTAATTCGAAACCACATAGTTGTTCTTTAAAAGTAAACCGGGGGGGGGGGATCAAACAAACCCCACAACAGGTAAACATAATCATAAAGCCATTTTCCTTACCAGATTATAACAAAGGCGGAGGCTTTTAAAATCAGGCCCGACCTGTTAATTTCACATCAAGGGTGTTAAACACACGGTGCTGCTCCGTAGCAATCTGTCCTACGTTCAGTCTCCAAACACACCTCCTGTTAATGTGTGACACTGAATATTTTGCTACTCAAGACCGAAGAAAACCATCGCTGTAGAAGATATTTATTCTGCCTCCAGGTGCTTCAAACATTAAATAAGAACAGATACAAGGTGCCACACAAAAACTTTACAACTCCGTGGGAAGCTGCCGCGGGAATTCGCGGGGCACACAGGAGTGCGGGCGGGACCCCGACACCTTCAGCGGCGGCAGCAACAGCGTCCTGCCACAGCCCATCCCCGGGGCTCGCTGCCGCGGGGCCGGCTGGCTGAGCCCCCTAGGAGGCCCCTTCCAACAGCTGCTCGCTCCAGGGATGCGCCCTCCAAACGAGGACTCCGGGGAGGCAGCGTCGCCGTCCCACGGCGCTTGTTCGGTGCGAGCGGGGCAGGGCAGCGGAGCGGGCGCTTACCTCCGCGCGGAGGATGCGCGCAGCCCCTCCCCGCGGAGGATGCGCGCAGCCCCTCCCCGCTGGGCTCCCCCCACACCTCCGCCCACGCCGGCTCCCTCCCCCGCCAGCCCCAGCCGCTACGCGGGCAGAGGCGCACTGGGAGCCGGCATCAGCCCGGGAAACACAGCGGCGGCGGGACCCGCGGAAAGTTCCCGTCGGGGCGGCTCGCCCTTACCTTGATGATGCTGCTCCTCCGTGGGGTGGCTTTGGCCGCCTCCAGAAGGCAGGCGTCGGAGTCGGGCGCTGCCGCCGGCGCCAGGCTGCTACCGGGGAAGCGCTCGGCGGTGCCGACGGCAGAGACGCCGCTGCGGCGCTCCCGCCTCCTGCCCGCAGCCGCCGCCGAAGCGTCCAGCGAAGCCGTCTCGGGCTCCTCCTCGGCACGGTGAGCGGCGTCGGGAGGGACACGGCCCGCCGTCGGCTGCTCCCTGCCGCCGGCAGCCTCTGCCATCGCCCCGCCGAGCGCTGTCAACTTCTCCGGGGTGCTGAGAGGGCGGGTGGGGGTCACACACACGGACGGCGTCCCGCGGCGCTCCCCTCACGGCACAGCGGCGGCAGCAGCGCCAACTTTCCCCGGAGGAGCCATCCCCGCCCCCCGCAGCGGAGGGTGCCCGCGGTGGGCTCCGCAGCCCCCGCAGCACCGGAGGCACGGGGAGGGTGCGGCGGCGGGCGAAGCGGGGCCGTGCGGGCGGCGCGCGCGCGCAGGAAGTGCCGCGGCGGTACCGCTCTGTTGTGACAGGAGCCGGGCGTGTTTTGACAGGCGGCGTTGACGGATGGGTCGCCGGGCCACTCAGCGCTGCGACGGCCCCCCTGGGGGAGCCACGGCGACCAATAGACTGGGTGAGGGGCGTGTCCGCGGGACGCCTGTATGGGCGTTCTGGGCGGTGCGCGGCCGAGGGGCAGGTAGGGCTGTGAGTGGGTGCATGCGGAGCTATAAGCCCTGATCGCACCCACTGCAGTTCCGAGCAAGAGGGTGCGGGAGAGGCCACCCCATCCGTCCGTGGAAGCGTGCGGTGTGTCCTGGGACAGCCGCCTGAACGCTTCCCCGCGCATGTTTTATGAAGGTTTGGGCTGCGCTTGTGTCGCCGTAAAAGCAGCGTGTGAAGGAAGAAAGGGGGTGTAGCTGAACTCCCTACCAAACCCGCAACCTGCACAGCTGTGGCGTTCGTGCGGAGGCACTCGGTTTAGGAGCTTGGCTGGGAGGAAGCAGGGACGCCGCAGGGCCGGCAGTTAGCGAAGGGACGCTGCGACCCGCCGGCAGCAGAGCTGGTGGTGAGAAGGGAGAAGCCGCGCTCGGTCCGAGGGATGGCCAGCAGGGCGGGTGCGAGGCGTGAGCGGAGGGTCCGGCAGAAGACGGCAAGGACCCACGCTACGACCCGCTGTCGCTTGCAAACGGGCCCCGAACTAGGCGAGTCACCCGGGGCTGCGACTTCGCCGCTTTCTCCCGTCGCGGCCGCCGGGCCGGGGCCGGGCCGGGGCGGGGCAGGGCAGGGCAGGGCAGGGCAGGGCAGGGCGCCCTCCGCGCCCCTCTCAGTGCCGGTCCCGCAGGGCCGCCGTCGCGCGGCGCTTCTGCTGCAGGGCCAACACCGCCCCCTGGCGGCGCGGGAGAGTCGGGCCCGTTCCTGCGCGGCGGAAAGCGGAGGAGAGGGGCCCTCCGCCAAGGGTTGTCCCCCGGCAGGCAGGCAGGCCAAGGGCCGTGGTCAGCCCACGGAGAGTTCGTGCGAGCGTCGTGCTGCCCTTGGCAATCCTTCAGGTGGCATTTGGTTATAATGAAATTATCTACCAGGAGGCCCCAGGAAAGATGATGGGTCAAGGGGAGTTCAGGAAGCGCAAAAGCGTAGGAAAGAAGGAAAGACAGTTGAGAAAGAGATCGTATAGAAAGACGGCAAGTGGGAGGGGTAGGGCTGGACAAGTTGATGGTCACTGGAGATGTAAGGCTATTCAAACTACAGCTGTGGGCTTTAAAGGCAAGAAGATTCAGTGGAAAACTTTATTTCTCTTTGTTTTCTGAAGTAATTTCCTCATGACTGTGATGGGCACCTTTTGGTAGTTGATGATTAAGCAGAAAAGAGTAAGAGGTAACCTCCCTACCCCAGACAATCATTACTAGCTACAGAACATAACTGCCACTCAAAGGATGCGAAAATTTTCCCTCCACATATAGCACATATAATATTTATAATTTCATGTAAGAACACAGAACTTCTGTCAAGACTTATTTATCACGTTCAACACAAACAAATGCTAATTGATGGATAGATCTAAATACCACTAAATTTCTTTTCATGAGCTTCCATTTAAGTTGATGTAAAAAAATGTGTCATAATACATGTAGACAACAGTTGTTCTGGTTTCTCCGTGAGAAAGGCTACAAAATAAGTAACCCTAAAAGAAGATACAAAATAGTCACATGGAAGAAACATTTGTCTTTAAAAATACGGGCAAGACCAGTAAGGGAGTGGAGGACTCACACCCAGCCCGTATTGTACAAGAGAGAACAATATACTAAGTCATTGCAAAGAGAGGAATTTTAAAAAACCCACCAAAAACAAACCAAAAAACCACAATCAAATAACCTAAAAAAAAGCTTATGGTTACATGTCCACATACTTTCTCTCAGACTGACCTACGAAGACTAATTTAAAGACGATGGAAAGGGTAATTACCACTTTACTGCATAAAAAATGCAGTATAGTGTTAGAGGAAATTATTACCTCGTGTAGAAATATGTTGCAGGTTTTTCATATAATTTGTGAAATCACTTGAAATTTAATTATTTGGGAACAGCAAATACTCCCTTAGCTGGATCCTGCTGTGTCTACCAGAAAATAGTAGCATGTTGCACAGATGCATGTAACATTAAAAGACTTTATCTTTCTAGGATATGACTTATGCATTTGAAATCAGAGAGGTATTTGTTGTCAAATGCCTTTGTCTTCTGAGATCAAAAGTTTGAAACCATTTAATTCTCGAATTACAACCTTTGACATCTGAAGTCTTCAACTGAGAAAGGTCTACAGTGAACCTACAGATTTTAAGTTTCATAGACATGAAACCTCCAGGGACCCAAAACCAAATCACAAAATAAAGTAATGAGTCACAAAAAATATCTTCGTTTTGTTCACAAAACGCAGAGTTTTTAGAATCATATATGGGCCAGCTAAGAGAGAATTTAGTTAAACTCCTTTCCAGAAGACAATAAAAGATTGACTATTTTTTAGTACTCTATTACAGACTATGCATCTCTGGATACTTCTCAGGCATCTCTATCTATCTGCTTCTGTCTGTAAATGTGAAGAACTATGAATTATGAAGGAAAAGCAATTGGTTTTAATACCTTCTAATATCCAATAAAAGAGAGTTAACAAAAGGAAGTTTTACAAAGTGTTTGCATAGTAAGTAAAAAAAATTAAATAAATCAAGATTTCTTGGTGATAAGTGTATTTAACAGGTTTCCATATTCAGTTTTAAGATGATCTGGTGCAGCCCACTGTACAAAGACACTACAGTGTTTCCTGCAGTTGAGATAGGGACAGATTTTCAAGAGCAGTCGAGGAATTCACTCAAGCTAGGAAAGGCAAGATGATAGATTAAAAAAAAAATAAATCTATTTCTGTTTGCCTGAACACGAGTCAGCAAGTGCCTGCAGTGTCAATTTTAATGTGTCTTTGGGGTTTTCGTTTGTACACTCAACTTAGTCCGTCTTTGAAGCACACAACTATTCCTTAGTGGGGGTACTTTGTATCATAAACCAGCTGAAAATATGGTCATCCATCTACCATCAATATGGTAAAACCATCCATCCTGTGCTGGAGTATAGTTTTTATATATATATATAGCAAGTATTGGTTATATAATTATTATATATAACATATAATAATATATGATTATAATAATACAATCACATATAATATTTATATAATATATAATTATTATTATATAGCAAGTAGTTTCCACATAGATAGTACATTCTGGGAAGCTCTTAAATTAAACATTTTGCTGAGAGCTGAAAGTGGTGCCTCTGTACAAATTGACCATGGCTGATGAACTGTCAAAACTGACATCTTCTCCTGTATCAGGAATATCTAATTTGCAAGACCAGGAAAGAGCGATAGGGAACAAGTTGTTCAAGTAATGATTCACATTGATCGCATATCATAATTTGTTGTAGAACTGATGAGACTTGTGCAAAGCTATTGATGAGAAAATGTATTGCTAGGTAATTCTTAAGGTAGTGTTTTTTTAAGTCTCAGTGGTTATTGTGTGTGCTGTTATATCCAAAATACAGTATTATAAAACAAAACAAAAAAATGTGTTAATGATATAATTTCTTTATACAAAGATGTACTTGTTGCTAAGCTTCACTGAGGTTTTGGTCAGACAATCACAAGTCATGTTTTGCCTATAAAACTACTATCAAATTTTTAGGCTAGAAAAAAACCCAAAACACACAAACCAAATTTGAGTCGGTATAAAGCAAATATAGTCAAAAGGTCATAATCTGTAATTTCAAACATACTGTGTGTATTTTCAATTTTTGTTAAATTTAAATATTTAATGCCTCCTCATTTTTTTTTTTTTTTGTTAATTCTTGTTTTGCTCTGCCTCCTACTTTGTTGGAAAACCCTTGCTATCCTTATACACCTTATTTGATTTTCCATGTAGTATAAATGTTGTGTCTTCTCTAACTTACCAAGGAGTACTTCTGTGATATGCCTTTACGTTAATGATGTTCTTGTTCCAGCTGAAGTCGCTGATTAATTCTTTTCATTGTCTGATAGTACTTCCAGGCTAATCTAGTGTTTTTAATAATTAGAATACAGCCATTATGGAAGATTCTTGCCAATTCTTAGCTCCAAGGAATAATCCTTTATTTTAGCAGTGTTTGTCTGCCCATGACAATTAAGTATGAGAAAGGGTAAAATCAGGGCCCTTAATTAGGTCGTGTTTAATCCTATTTTACACCCACAGCCCCTTAGAGTAGAATGTACTGATTTCTATATGGTGATCAATGCCTATGATAAGATCAGTAGCACTGCAAGGAGCCACCCAGAAGTTAGAAAATACCACAATTAAGGTTAGTGGTCCCAGTGCAGTTTAATACCCTTTAGTGTGAACATTGCAGTCATGTAAAATGCTATAGTACTGCAGCTCCTCTCAGTGCATGGGGCAATCCCTGTGAATGAGGCTGCTTTCCTCACCTTGAGCTCTATCACAGTTCTTCTCAACTTCCTTCAGACACAATGTTCTACTGTCACCTACCTCTTTGTCCTCTGAGCCATAGCAAGGTATTCTGGCACTCAGCATCTCTTCTTCCCCCTCCTTCCCCTACCTGGATCCTTCTAGTTACTGCTACCATCTTTTGTTCACCAGATGCCATGGACCACTCATCACAGGAGACCTGAGAGGACTACCGGACACCCTTGCCAGAATGGTTGTGGCAATTTTTCCCACTGTTGGAGTACTTCTTTCATTGCTCCTGCTATGGACTTGCTTTACCCATTTTTCTCCCTCTCCTGCAGCCTCAGCTTTTACCACTCTGCATTTAAGGAACATAGTTTCCTTCACCCCTAACCTGGGTGTAGCGATGGGTTGCCGTAAACAGGAGGGAGAACATCGTTGCTCATGGCTCTGCTGGTTGACTTTGACTGTGATACATACAGCACAACTGCACCACAGCTGCAGAGAAGGCAGAATGGACCCCAGGTTAGGTAATGCCTAGCATAAACAGGGGAGTAAATCTGAGATACAGAGATTCTGTAAACAGGTTTTTCAGGTGCATAGCAGGTAGCAATATTTGAACCAAATTTAATAGGAAAAGAGCACATCTTTGATAAGGAAATTATTCTTCAACTAGATTTAATATCAGTTGTAAAAGAAGGTGACATTAGTTGATTTTTTTTTTTTTCTAAAGGAAGATGGTAAAATGTCACACAATGGTTTGTTTTGGTAAATAATTTAAAAACATATTTCTCCTACTCTGATTTTCAAGGGTATACATTTGACAAAAATCCATATCCCTTACATAAACAAAGAATCACAACATGAGTTATACAACCATCTCCAAATTTTTGGCCAAAGTAATTGAAGTTTGGGAAGCTAACAAGTGATTGAAAATTTAATGGACAGCTTCAGATAATCCTGGAAGTGGTTCTGCAACCTAAGCAAAACATAAAGTTTATTCCTTTGTGAAACTCATGAAGCTTTCTGAAGTTGCCCATATTTAGATGCTAGTTGCTTAAGTTTGGGGGAGGGAAGAGAAGGCATGTTGTTGTATACATTGTAACAGAAATTGTCCTGAGAATTTGGAGAATTCTTAAAAATGAATTCTTATTCAAGCCTAGTGGTACTTAATAACAATGGCTCTTGCTTAAGGTAAGTTGTAATTCTACTTGATGAGAACAATTACCAGTGACCGTCTATTTCACAGAGCTCTTTTTAACTCCACTGATCATTGTTTTTGGTATTGCTTTGGCTGTGACACGTACATAGAAATCTAATTGTAGTTGTTGATACCTTTCAGACTATGAACTTGCTCGTTAACTGCTATGAACAGTATGATCCAATAGGTCTGTGCCTTTTCCTGCTTCCTTTGGTATATTACCCCTCAACAGGTACAATTTCATGCCAGCGTACTGTGTCACAGCCTTTCACATCCTTGCTAGCTTGTTGGATATATTCAGTGTTAGAAACCTCTGTGGCACCATGGTTCTTGTGCAGTTACACATAAACATCTGGATTCTCATGAAGCATGCAGCTGCTGGGGAAGCAGCATTGGTATTAAATGACACCCCTAACTAAGGAATTCTTACTGAGGATAGAAAGCATTCTGTTAATATCTCCATTAAAAAGCTGATGTTATGGGCTCTAATTTTGCCACCTCGGAAGAAAACTGCTAGCAATGTCAGCAGCAGCCATATTTGTATCTACTTTGCAATAAAAGACTTTGGAGGAAATTTGTTCAGTATACCAAGCATGGAACTTAATCAGACACAAAACCTTCCTCTTAAGATGTGCTTTCTGAAAAATTTTGCATTGCTCAATTACATTTGGTCATAAACAAGTTAACCATGTGCAGTCAGGACCGCTGAGGAGTTATGCACTAGCCTGTCCATCAGGAGAAGAGACTACTCATTTGAATTCTTTCAGGGACAATGATGTGAGGATAAGTATCAAATAATCTAATCGGCTCTGTACAAGGAGATCATGGGTGCTGAGAGCCTGACATCCATATCACAGGCATTTTTTGTGTGGGGGAGGGTGTTACTTGAGAAAATCCCTAGTCCAGTCCCATGGATACAACAGCTGGACAGTAGAGTACAGCAGCAGCACTCCTGTGGCATGACATCTTTTAATTTCAACTGAGAAGTCAGTTTGCACACTCAGAAACTCCTCTGTGATGTGAACCAAGTGGGTAAGTTAGGATGATCAGGAGATATGCTTCAAAATTGCACCCTTGATCCAAACAAAAGTGCTAAACCAGATGCACCTGAAGTATGTCAGTGTTAGAAGTATATTGTTATATTTAAATCGCCTGCGCTTGACTGGAAGGAGTGTAAAGAGCTATACCCACATCTGCCTCGTTTTAAAAAAAGGCTGTTTTCCTATGAAAAAGTCACGGCAGTGTTTCCTAGCAATATTTTTGACAGCTTCTACACTGGCTTAAAGTGGTACTAGATGCAAGCAAAGAATAGGTACCCTGTAAAGTCTATCCTTTTTTTACTGGAACTACAGTCATAGGCAGACTTTGGCCTAATCACTCCGATTCCAAATACAAGCTTATTCCAAATACAACCTTACATGTAGATAGATAGATGTATTTGAAAACTTGCTGAAAGCATTTATGTCTCTTTGTTTGTCATGAATGCAAATTTGGCCCATCTCAAAGAAGAAAAAAAAAAAAAAAGCAGCTATATAATTATGCTCAAAATGTAATCCTCAATATACCTTTAATTCCTCTGGTATTAATTGACCAGGATTTTAAGAAGATTCATAATACTTTCCATTGGGGATGAAGTATATCTAATCTTTTGTAGCAAAATCTCTTATTCCCTAATGTCAGTTTAGAAGATATTCTGAGGACATGAAAAAGAAAGGCAAATGACTAATCTGTGTAAGCTTATTTTCCTGAAATTTGCCACTCTGGGAGTACTAATGTGCGTAATGTGAAAGAATTGTTAACCACTGTTTATCTGTATCTTTTCTGAGTGGGGTTAAATAAACTGGTAGTTAAAATTCATAGCCTATACTAACTCTCACTGTAGTTTACAGCAGGATTAGCAAAAGTGAAGCATTCTGCAAATAAAAGGCCAGGAGAGCTTTACTCCCAAATGCAGAGATTTACAGATAAATTCACAAGAAAAGTAGAAAATTATACCTGTGTTGGGCAAACTTAAAAATACACCTGTTTACATTGTGGGTTTTGTAAGAATCCTGTAATTTTAACCAGTTACCTTCTTTTCATCTAATATCACATGTACAGTCAGACTCAATAGCAAGATTTGGGGAGATCAAAAACTAAAGTGTATTAACTCTTCAGTCTCTGCTGCTGTCAAAAGACAGCAGAACTTTGTCCATGTATGCTCTGCAAATGAGATTGCCAAAGATGCCAAGAAGTGGTTTTATGTGTAGGTCTTATACACAGTGAGGCTCCAGTGAACTGCATTTGAACAAAGCACTTTTCAAAGGTTTGTGATTTTGGGAAGGATAGAAAAACCTAAAGAATGATGTTTTGTAAATCCCAGGTCCATATTGTGTGACAAAATTTACATTTAATTATTTCCTATGAGCTGCTACAAATTAAAAAAAAAAAAAAAAAAAAAAAAAATTAAATTACCTATTGGTTCAAATACTTAGAAACCCTTAATTTAAATGGAAGGCAAAAGGTTCATTTCAGAGCTCACAAATGCTCTGAGACTGTATTCTACAAAAAGCAGAAAAACAGTGAATTGCAAGCTTAGCAAAATAATAAATAAATAAATAAATGAAAGAAACCAAGAAAAAAATCCCCTAATCACACAGGTAAAATAAGTGATCTTATGAAGCTTGATTCCAACTGAAGCATTAATGTGGAAAAATCTCCAGGTTACATAAAAACCTCTCAAATTTAATGTTCAGTCAAGTAGGGAAAGATTAGCAATCCTTTTTAAAAATCAGTGCTTTGAATTCTTGTTCTTCATACATAATTGATAATATTGTAAAAATAATATAAATTTTCAGAGGAAGGAGACTTTTTTGCATAGTTATTCGAAATCTCCAGATAAAATACTCTATTTACTTATACAAGTATATTATGATGAGGTGTTGACCATTAAAGTTTGCCAGGCTTATTTCTTTAAAATTGAATAATAAGTATCAGAAACCAGGTATTTAAAATGTATATCAAAGTCTGAGGTTGTAAAACATACTGCTTTCATCTCTGCAACTGGTACTGTACAGTTGCAATTCTCTTTTCTCAATTCCATATTAATTTCAGTCAATTGACATGGAAATTAAATCAAACCATAATGCATAGAATGAGACCAAGCATAAACTTTTCTTTCTGTACTCAGCTACTTTCATTCTATTTCAGTTCTCATTTGACTTTTATTAGGTACTTTACTCATGTGAAGGAGGAAGGAGAACACTGGGTAAGACAACACTTCTTGATATGTTTGATATCTTCATAATCACCCTGAATTGATGCTGGTTGGGGCTGCTACTACGGAAGTTCTTCATTTGCATGAGAAAGGTAGATTGTAGGTTGGTATATACCCCATTCAGTACAATTCTATACAGTATAGTGTGGGAAAGAACATGACAAAATGAAGTAAAGGTTATTTTACTCCTATGTTCGACCATTCAGAATAGTGTTTCAAAGCAATAGCAATGATGTTAGGTTATGTGGATGCTGAAAAGCTGCTAGCAGAGGGATTTTCTCAGGTTCTCACAATATTCGGTGAGAATCCTGCCTTTCTCACCAGTGTTATGAGAAACACTAGGATGGTTTTTGGAAGCTGGACCAGCACCTGGTGTTTTGTTAAGTTCTGTTTATGGTACATTGGAAAAATATTTTGAAACGGGTGGTTTAGGACTTTAGCCAATCACCCTAGGAGATGGGTGATCACTGACCAGTTGCCCTATAGGGCTAGGGTATATAAAACAGGGTTATAAATTAATAAAGTTGCTTCTTTGCCTTCTCTTGCTGTTTTTGTGTGTTGCTGCATCTCTCCGCTCCTGGTATTAACAGCGACAAGGTTATACTTTTACACATAGAAGTTTTGAGTAGCAAATATCAGAACAAAAGCAATAGAAATGTGTAGGGATACCTGCAAGTATTCTGCCAGAAACCAGGCACCTGCTAAAACAGAAGCAGCTGTCTTATCTGAATCTGAAAAACTGCATGCTTGGAGTAAATTACCACAAGCACAAAAAAAAAAAAAAAAAAAAAAAGAAAGAAAGAAGAGATTTGTAATGGGTAACAATAAAATGGCTTGGCCCTTTTACCGTGTGTATGTGTGCTGCTCTACTTCAAGTCGCTGAAGCCAACAGAGAGAAAAGCAGATCCAGCAGCCTTTTGGACTGATGGATCTATAACACAGTAAAGAAAATTGCAATGTGACACTTAAAAAATTCTCAAAAACTTCCTATCTGCAGTGAGAGTCTTCTTTACTTTTTCTTTAATTTGGAGTAAATACCTAAACACATAACAACATTTGAAGAATCAGGTTGTAAAAGGTACCTAGAGCTATTTTCTCAGTTGGCAGTGAAATGAGTTGGGAAAGAAAGAACCTCTTTATCTTGTAAGAACCCTTTAACATCATGGCAGCATATAGGTGTTACTAAATTGCACTTACATCCATGTAGCTTAACACTTTCAGAGCAAGCAAAGCATGTTACTTTATCTGTCTTGCAAATAATTTTTCTGCACTTGTGTTTCATAATACATGTCAATTGTTTATAGTTTTCCCTGCTAATTTATTTCTGGCTGCAGAATTTTATATTCAGTTCAGTGAAACATGTAAAATATAATATTATGACAACTGCAAAAGAATAATAAAAACCTAAAAATTATCAAACTCAGTATGAGCATTGAATTTTTGTTTGACTGAAGGAAGCAGAGTAGGGTAAAAATGAGAGTAAAAGCCAATCAAGACTGTCACACTAAGTCTTACAAAAAATTATTAAAAAAACCTCTTTACTTACCTGACTGGAGATGTATTCATAATTCCATGTGACACAGATCTATGGTGTTTTACTGGAGGACTATGCCTCTATAAAGCTTAAAGGAATCAGATTTCTCTGTAGACGTATTTTGCATTTCCTATTAGTAACCACATTGTAAGATTTAAGAAAGGATTATAATATAATTCTTCTATTTGCTAGGGACATCTATTGAAGTCCTGGTAAGTTTTAGAATTTGACTCAGATGCTACTACATTTTTAAGTACTTTTCCAGATCTGGAACTTTTAACAGTATCTTTCATATTTTAAACGTGACATGTTCCATCAGCAATGGGACTGCTATTCAGTAAGTTTTTCGCCCTTGAGGACATGTAAAATAAAATGCACACAAATGCCTTTATAAATAAAGCACATGCACCCTAAACTCTGAAGCAGACAGAAAACAAGCCAATCTTACATAATGACTTAGTATGTCATGCTGACTATAAATCATGGAAAATAACATATTTTTAAACTAAGTTATAAAATGTGATTATGTCTTCAAATTTGAAAGAAATTACTCATTTCCTTGATACATTTTAAGGTAGAAATCATCCATAGTAATGTTAATATTCTGGAAGGATGGACGGAATGAGGATGCTTTTGTTACGTAGTAACAATCTACTACCCTGGGAAAATGGTATTGGAGAGCAGTCCAGTGTACTGACCATCTAAGTCTCCTGTTCCGCTGGATCATCCGTGGCTGAGGGTGGGGAAAATGTGAAACAGGAAGCAAAAGTACAACTCACATAGGAGTAGAGTGGCTCAGCTTGACAAGCCATAGGAAACAGCGTGCAAACCCCACTCACCCACCCCAGTACCCAGCCCTCAGAAACCCCCGAGTCTAACAGAGCCCCCAGGTACCCTGCAATGATCCTAACAGACCCCTGAGCTACCCAGTACCTCCCCAGTGAACCCAGCACCCACTAAAGCCCCCATATACTCTCCCAGCAGCCTCAGTACTAGAGTCCTACAGTACCCGGCATACCCAGTACCCTTCCAGTACACCCCAGTACCCACCCTGTGATGACAGCAGGGGTTAAAGGGGTAGTGGATACCAGTGCAGCCATTATGAGGAGGACAAGGGGATAGTGACAAGAGGAAGTGAGCAACAGTATTGTTAGGGCAACCAGAAACAAAGTAGAGGGCATAGAAAAAGGATGGAGAGAATGGTGGAGATTGGGATGGGGTGAGGAGTCGTGGCTCATCTAGAAGGGAGATGTGCCCAACTAACCCAAGAAAAGGAATGGTGTGGGAAAAGGGCCTGTAGGATGGAAATGTCGTATCAGAGAAATACACACACCCTTTTGAATAAATGGAAAGCTTCCCAGACACGAGTCACTTCCTTCTCCATTTTTCGCATGGCACTGACCATAATTTTGTACTCAGTGGCACTCCTTGGGTGACAACCATAGTATGCTTCTAAGCACTGTTAACACTCACAGAAGGTCTTCTCCAAGTCTTTGAATACATAAAAGTTCTTAGCTTTTTGACTACTCTGGTTAAGGCTCAAGGTGTAGAGAATCCATTCACAAGCTCAGAAGAGAAATTACCATGTATCACTTCATAAATTACAGATTTTTTTTATTAATACACTTGTCGTCTATGCTAACAGAGACAGAAGTCAATCTTTTAGTAACATCCTGAGAGACATTTTTGTGAAATTGAGAGCAGGGAGTATGTAATCATTCATCAAGTACAGTCTGGGTCTTCCTATCAGACAACAACATATTAATGCTCATATTTTCATGAAAGAATCTTGAGATGCTGGGAGGAAAGTTATCATTATTATCTACAGGTAAGTAATAGAAGCAAAAACAAAGGTAGCATGTCTTTCCCGAGGTTAGAGAATCAATCAGTGAAACAGCAGTCTGTTGCCAGGTCCATGTATTACTCATAAAATCACCCTTGTCTTTTTGCACCGGGAGAATTCCTTTCCTCCTTTCTCCCAAATATTTTTTTGTCCCTGTTTTTCTCTCTTGCTTTTTTCAGTTTATCTTTCCTCACCTAACCTCTATCTTTCTCTGATGCTATAAAAAAGGACAAAAGGCAAGAGCCTAGAGGAAGCAGCACAGTCAGATTCCTGTCTTTGTCCAGCAGTGCCTCTTAATTTGTGTGAGAGGAGAGATCATTTCATGCTGCGTATATTGTGACACGCAGAGTCAGGGAAAACAGACACACTCCTGACTTCCTTTGAGGTGACTCCCTCAGCCAGGTTACAGTTCCCTTAAGGAAGCAGCCACATGGTGCTAGGGCAGCCCAGCAACTCTGGTCGTGATAGTTGAATCCTGTATGCTCGGCAACAATTTTGCCAGCTCTGCTACTAATCCTGTGAAATTTATAAATGTGTTGGATTTTCAGGTTATCAGTTTTTGTCAGAATAAAAAATAGGTCAATCTTTCTCATTTAATTGCAAAAACACTACTTTTGTCAAAATTGTCTTATTTTAAATGTAAATGTGCCAGGTTTAGTTGGGTTTTTTTTTTTTTTTTTTTTAACTTGAAGAGAAGATATAATGTAAAAGATCCAACAATTAAAACTATGTAAAATACACTTTAATGTCTCTGAATGTTTTTTTGTATTTTTGCAGCTCTTCTGACTTTACATTCCCCAAATCGAGATATGAAGCACAGGGAAGCCTTGGTCTAGTCTGCCTTTCACATCACTAAAATGTAGTGCTGTTCTTAGGAGAAAATTTGTTGCTGTCTGACAAATATTCCTGAAAGTCAATGAATGCAACTGAGAGCAGAGTTCTGTAATCTCACAGAATAACCACTTCTAAAAGATCTCATCAGCTCTGCTAAAATTGCCTTTACTTTTGTACTGTTTTCTCAGCTAAAACAATAATCACTACTAAGAGTTAGGCATTAAATTGTTATATATTACAGACACAGAATTATCAGAAACTATCTTTTAGTTTTTGGGGATTTTTTAATTCCCTGTGTTAACAATAATGTTGTAGAAGCTGGTAGATGTTGAAGCAACACCAGAGAAGTAAGGAACAGTGTAGGGTCCTGTAAGGACTGCAGGTCTGTGACCTGCCTACGCTCAGAGTTAAATGATGTAATTTATATGGAAAGTGCTGTTGCGTTTAGGTTGGATCGGTATAATTTGCATAAGACAAACTTAAGCAAGAAACAAACATTTGAATTCAAGTACAATGCATTTTATTGTAGACATTATCAAGATAATCTTACTTGAAATTTTTATTTTAAAGCACCAAAAAAAGTTAACCAGGAGAGTAGGCAATGATAAATGGACCCTACCATAACCCTGGCATTGTATCTCAGGGTTGGGTGGCTGTGACTTACCCTGTGAATGATCACTTTGTAAGACAGCTTTCCTACCTGGGTGGTTCTCCTGGCATGCGTTTGTCTGCATTCTAGCTCTTGCCCCCATCAAATCAAGGGATTTTGTTAGGCTGTACCTTGTAACTACATTGATTATGAGCTTGATATGTGAATCACTCTTTTTTCCAGACCTTTTTATCAGCAGAGATATTTTCAGGGCAATCTGCATTTGCAAACAGGATGAAATTATGGAACAGGGGAACAGGCTGTAGCACTGTTCATTACATGACCACAGAAGTACACCTGACACAGGCATTACTACTGGTGCTTCTCCTTCAGTTCAGTTAAAAACTGAAAAAAGAGTATTCTGAGGAGTGGTCGTGAAGGTGTGTTATTTTCTAGTTCTCTCTGCTAGCAGACCCCAAATTACGTCTCTAAGGTCAACCCAGGCCTGCTGTTACACAGCCATTTTCAAGACCGCCTGCCTCCTTGAAGCTCTCTTCGGGAGCCATAGGAAGTCTCTTTCAGGTAAGGACTTTCACTTCTTCCCGCTGGCAGCTGTAAAGTATGTTTTTGGCTCCATCAAGTATGACATGGTGAGTCAAGATCCCGGAACAGCCTCAGTGGGTGTTGTGTATTTCTGCTGTAGAGGCCAGAGGACAGGTGAAATGCACAACCCGGGTTTCCCTATGCACCCTAAAAGCCCAGCTGGAGTTTGCCATCTGCCTCCCCAGGTGGCAGGTACAGACCTGCAGAGCGGTTCCTGGGCTGCCCCAGAGGTTCATAGCGCTGTTCCTTGGGGCAATACCGGCAGCCTCCTTCTCAGAGCTGGCACCTGACACAGGCAGGACGCCCGCCCCAGGTGTCATACCTGTGTGGGGCTCACCGGTGACACGATACCCACGGGGAGGGGAGAGGGGCCGCCTGTGACCCGGCGACACACGGGCGCAAGCAGGTGGGCAGGCCGCAGGGAACAGCCGGGGGTCGGGTGGGCGGGGGCCTTGAGGCGGGGCGGGCAGCGAGCAACGGCGCCAGCAGGTGCCCGGGGAGAGGCTGCCCCCGGACGCAGGTGGGGCGAGAGAATCGGAAGGATCCCGTAAGGGAGGTGAGGAGTGCTGAAGAGGTCGGAGACCCGTTGTGCTTGTCACGGCGGGGCCTACGTTCTGGGCGGGGCCTGTGGGGGCGAGAAAAGGCTGCTGCCTCCCTCGGCTTCTCCCATCGCTGACCCCTAGGCTAGCTCGCGCCCTGCCCTCAGAGCCGGCCCTGCTCGCAGCGCTGCCCGCCGGGCGGCGCCTCGCCTGCAGCAGGCCGCTCTCTGCTGATGGGTCTTGGCCGCTCGCGAGGCGAGCTCGAGGAGTGCGGCGCGTGCTCCCAACGTGCCAGGGCTGAGGCGGCGGGTACGGGCACGGGCACGGGCACGGACAGATGGAGCCCGACGGCGCGGTGAGGAGCCCGGGGGGGGAAGAGGCCGCCTCCCGGGGGAGAACGAGGCCGCCTCCCGGGGGGGCCGAGGAGCCGCCTCGGTAGGAGGGCAGGGAGTGGCAGCTGGGGGTGGGAGCGCAGCCTTCCCGCCAAAGTGCCCTTCGCCGCCGGCGGCGCCTGAGGCCCTGTCCCCTCTCAGGCCGGATGCCGCCATTTCTTCTGGGCTGCGTTCGAGTTGTGCTACCCGGCTGCCCTGTCCGGGGGAACAGCGGCGGCTCTTTTATGACGTGAGAGGATAAAAAAAATGCTGTCCTGTGAATAAGTGATGGGCAAAATTGGGAAATAAAGCTGACAGTGTAAATGAAAGGGGGATTCTGTGAGGAGAACTGTGAGAGCACTTCGTTTCTTGCTCTAGTTTTGCAGAGGCTAAAAGGTGTGGATACCACAAGAAGCAAAATAACTTTGTACTAGATGTTGAAGCTTTGTAGTTTTAAAATACACTTGCATGTGTTTTGTGAGCCCTCCCTACAAATTTGAAGGGTTGCATGATAATAAGAAAAAATATAATTCTCTTGAAATCCTTTGAAAACAAAGGTTGGAGGCTGAGACCCCTTGATTGCTACTTCTATTTTCACTGCTTTGCTTGCTATTAGTCTTGTTACATACAAGCTGTGGCAGCTCCACTTTGGGCTCCTTACTTAGTGGTACTGTCAGGCCGCTATAGCCCAGGATTTGTTTTAGTAAATTTGAGATTCTGGGGATTGTGGGTGGGGGGAGCAACTCACAGCAAAATATGGTCTTGAAGCCTCTCATGCAATTGCTGTTAGAGAAGTTGGCGACAATACTGTGTAGTTGCTTTACAGCTCTCATCTCACAGTTGGGGTTGACGGTGTAAGGCTAGGTTAGTTTCTGCTCAAAAGAGTTTCCAATGAAATGCAACTGTGTATGGTTTCAAAGTTGTAAGTGTGGTGGAAGTTAGATCATCAGGCAGACCACTAAAAAATGGTTTCCATGAAGTTCCCATCCTACTGTATTTCTTTGTAGGGGCAAGAGCAGTTTGGTGGCTCTTCTGCGGAAAGCATTCCTGTTTGGATTACTGTGCACTGTGTTTGTGGGTCAAGAGAGTGTTGAATTAAAGGACTAGACTTTGAGTGCTGTTCTCATCAGTTGTAATGAGCTTGTTGATTTTATATGTTGAAATTATGTGTGGTTGGAACTTGAAAACTCAAACAGATGCTGTTGCAGAGAGGATAGTTTTGTAAGTGTGTGTGAGGGCACAGGTTGAGTGAAAAGGGCCTTTCTGTAAGACTTAAGGGCCTTCTAGTAGGTATAAATTAATCTCTGAAATAGAGTACATAGTTTAGGATTCGTACAGCAAGGTGCTGTGAAATAAATTGGTGGACTAGGCCCGAAAGGTCTAATTCAGAAAGGTGTTAAATTAAAAGTCAAACTTCAGACTGTAGTGTATTCACTAAATTCAATTGCTTAAAACTAAGCTTATGTTTAAATACTTCACTGAGCTGTATTTTGAATAAAAATGTGGTTTGTGTTGAGTTGTTCATCATTTGCTGTGCCTCCCAGAAAAATCTTTGTATGTTTTCTGTTGAGAATTTTAATTAATAGCTTATAATATGTAAGGTATTGAAAATATTTCTTTTAATCAGCAGACCGCAAATCAGATGCAAATAGAATTTTTATCTTCGTGTCCCAACACTGTGTCACCAGTGCCATTAAATAATCTCACCAGTGCTTCAATGTTTGGAACAGTTACTCCAAATCGTGTCTTTGTAGGAGGAATTGATTTGAAGGTACTGTTTCCTAATTTTACTACTCAATGATAATGTACAACCCTGTAAAAATCAATAGGAAAAAAAGTGAGACAATCAAATGTGTTTTAGTTGAGATATCCCCTTCACTATAACATTCAAGTCAATAGTAGAGAATAAAGCTTTAGGCCTTGATTTACATAACTACTGCAAAGTTGACTGTACACCTAGCTGCTTTTGGCATACTGGTTCTTCAGAATTTTCTCAAAGAATATGGCTTTTTTTGTCAGCAGATATGGTAGAAAAGTATGTAGAAGCTTTATTTATGTATAACAGCTTATGCTTACAGTTTAAATTATGCAATGTTATAGATTGCAAATAGAACAAATGTCTGTAGCTTCAGTTCCTCTAGCACTTTTCTTGCAGTTCATACAAAGAAGGATGTGCATGTATTCCTCACTGCAATAACTTTCTTAAAAGTGTTGGTTTTAAAACAAATATTAAAGCTTCTCTGGGCAAATTACTGTACTGATCTTAATTCTTGGTATGCTTGTGCTGTGCATATGCCCTAAACCTGCCAGATAGCAGTGAAAATTGAGCCATTCTTACAGTCTTTAGTTGCTTTCAGCATTAGTGACAAGATATGCACCAGACCCCTATTACAAGCCACTTTTAATTAACACTGTAGTTAATGATTTAAGTCATTGACATTTGCAAAACGTTCTTAGTCTGTTTAGCTGTTTGTTTTCACCAAGGTGATCTCTGCCTTAATCCTCCTAGGTTGAGGACCTTTTTGAGCACTGAGTCAGGTGAAGAGTGGCAATTCACTTATCCTGGAGTTACTTATATTTATTATGCAAAATAGTGTCTTCTGGCTCATTTGCCTGAGATAATTCAAATAGACTTTCATAATGCAAGAAATGTTGTACAAGATCTTCAGTATATTTGGGCTTCAAAGAGGCATGGTAGCTATTTGCATTAATAGTAATCAAATTACTAGAGCTTTGAAAAGACCTGTCTCTGTTCTTTCTTCACTGCGATTTCAAGGGTTAAAACTCTTCTTCATAACATATCAATATTCTTGTTAATGGTCGTATTGTTCATTTTGAAGGGTATCTTAGTTCAGTCACTGATAGGACGAAAACTATTATGAATCTTAATTTCAACAACAGAAGAATGTTTCTATCTGTAAGGATAAAAAAGATGGATTTTGTTGGGAGAGGAAATAGAAGGGATGAAACGTCTGTAAAAATTTTATCTATTCTTCCATTTACTACAGTTCTTGGTATCAAGTAGAGTCCTGAATTTCTGTTCAAATCGTAGGATATATCTTAGTCTTGGATTGTTTTCTCTTGGGAATATTATGGCAAAAAGCATTGGGGTTTGTGTTTGTTGGGGTTTTTTTTTTATTTTACCCCAAAGGTCTAAATCAGGTCAGCCTGGAGGATAAAGAAGCTATTTGTTTATTTTTGTGAAAAAGGGAAAGATCTAATCAACAAAAGATTATTTGCTTTCCAGCAAGCTCTTCTATCATTTTGCCAGGCAATTCCATTGGGCCTGTCAGCATAGCAGAGGTTCCTACTTTTAAAAGGAAACATCTCCCCTCTTAAATTTAGAGAAACAGCTCAGTAAGAGAAGTTACAGTTGGGTGCTATGTCGTCTTCAGCTGAAGAGCTCTTTCTTCAGTGGTGCATGCTGTGTATCTTTGACATAGGTCAAGACTTAGCATTAGTCTTGTTTAAGAATATGACAAATGTCTTTTACCTTCTTCTCATGACAGGACAATCCTGAACATGTTTCTGGCAAGCTCATGTTTGTCTG
This sequence comes from Todiramphus chloris collaris, assembly GCA_025345505.1. NCBI lineage: Eukaryota > Metazoa > Chordata > Aves > Coraciiformes > Alcedinidae > Todiramphus > Todiramphus chloris. The sequence continues at coordinate 4,896,082 of JANVCC010000022.1, read as the reverse complement.
GGTACTTGTGGATTTCACTGTGAATCTTTGTGTTCCCTCCTTATTCCCTTTTAATACACAGCTTTGCAGAAAAACCTTTGGCTTTCAGAGTTTAAAGTCTTGTGTAGCCATCCCTCATGTCCTTGAGGTGTTGAATGACATTTTCAGCACTGATCTATCTTAAGGGCTCTTCCATCATTTCCTGGTGTATTTTAGCCTTCAACTATTTTACCATAAGCTATTTTCTCAGCTTTGTGAAATAGCTGAGTTACATGTAATATATGGAGATAAAGATAAATAATCTCCCAGAAATGGGAAATTTTATGTACAGGCCTTCAGTTTCTAAGCAGATATGTTTTGGTGTTCACTGAGAACTTTTTAAGGGAAAGGAGACTCTCCACTAGGAGGCTTTTGTACTTTGTATGTACTTTTTGTTACTTGAGAATGTGGGAACGCTTTAGCATAGGCTGTAGAATTGTTTTATAAAAGGTATCAGTTGTTGGGCTGAATCTGTTTTCCTATGTACACTGGCTTTCACACTTCTATTTAGGTGCTTCTCTTGATGCAGCCCAGGATCTTGCTTCCCATCTCTTGACAGCCTGTGTCAGGGGGGTTTAGGCTGGGTATTAGTAAACATTTCTTCACTGAAAGGGTGCTCAAACATTGGAATGGTCTGCCCAGGGCAGTGGTAGAGTCACCATCCCAGGAGGCGTTTAAATGGTGTGTAGACCTGGCGCCTGGGACACAGTTTAGTGGTGAGCTTTCAGCGTTGAATTGAAGGTTGGACTAGGTGATCTTGAAGGTCTCTTCCAATCAAAGACATTCTGTGATTCAAACATGATGGAGTACCTGAATTTTAGTTACTAATGCAAGACACCTCCACTCAGCGGTATTTTGAGACAGGCAGCTCAGGAAGTGTGCTATGTCAGAACCTCTGTTGAATAAAGCTCTGTGTGTGACTACCTATGTCACCTGCCCATTCTATCACTTCTAGGTTATCTGTGTTAATATCAGGAGTGGGGAAAAAAAACAACCAAACCTGCTGCATGACAGATAACACAAATCAGAAGCAGCAAAAATACTGCCACAGCACTTCTAATAATCTTTGGTAATTCTATGGTCATGAGAGCTTCCAAGGGAGTTACAGACCAGCTCCCTCAGCCTGTCCTTGTAGGAGAGGTGCTCCAGCCCTCTGATCATCTTTGTGGCCCTCCTCTGGACCCGCTCCATCAGGTCCATGTCCTTCCTGTGTTGAGGGCTCCAGAGCTGGATGCAGTACTCCAGGTGCTGTCTCACCAGAGCGGGGTAGAGGAGCAGAATCACCTCCCTTGATCTGCTAGCCACACTTCTCTTGATGCAGCCCAGAATGCAATTGGCCTTCTTGGCTGCAAGTGAACGCTGTTGGCTCATGTCCAGCTTTTCACCCACCAACACCCCCAAGTCTTTTTCTGCAGAGCTCCTTTTCAGAACCTTGTATCCCAGACTGTATTGATAGTGAGGGTTGTTCTGACCCAGGTACAGGACCCTGCACTTAGTCTTGTTGAACCTCATGAGGTTCCCCTGGGCCCACCTCTCCAGCTTGTCCAGGTCCCTCTGGATGGCATCCTGTTCCTCCAGCCTGTTGACAGCACCAGTCAGTTTGGTGTTATCTGTGAACTTGATGATGGTGCACTCCATCCTGCTGCCAATAGAACTGATGGAAATATTAAACAGTACAGGTCCCAGTACAGATCCCTGAGGGACACGACTTGTCACTGCTCTCCATCTGGACTTTGAGCCATTGACCACCACCCTCTGGATGGGACCAGCCAGACAATTCCTTATCCACTGAATGGTCCAGCTATCAAATCCCTATCTCCCCAACTTGGTGAGTAGGATGTTGTGGGGGACCATGTCAAAAGCCTTGCAGAAGTCCAGACAGATCACTTCTATAGGTTGTCCCTTGTCCACGGAGGTAGTCACCTTCTCATAGAAAGCCACTAGATTTGTCAGGCAGGATTTGCCTTTGATGAAGCCATGTTGGCCGTCTTTCATAAAACACTGCAAGTGTTCCTTGGCTTTTCAGTGCACTGTATCTGTTACCTCTTGCTTTCAGAGCAACTGAATAATTTCTAATGTTTTAATGCCTAAAGACTTGGTGAGTGAGGGAGGTAAAGTGCAGTCTTCTATCATCATTGCTCTCTGCTGGACTCGCAGCTTGCTTGCTACAACCTCTATTATTTCTTTTTGTAAAATGTGTCTGGAGGGTAGAATTGTACAAAGAGAGCATTAACTTCATATTTTTTCCAGTTAGATTTTGTTTCTTTTAAGTTGGTTGTTAGGTTTTTTCCTTCTCAAACTTGAATGAGGCAGATAAGCCTTTGCTGTGCAGGAGAGGAATTACTAAATTGTATATTTACAGTTAAAAACAATAAAAGTCGTTCTTTTAGGGGTAAAATGGTACTTATGATATACTTCCTTAAAATAGCAAAGTATGGATGAGTATGCTTGAGGCATATAGAGTCCATGCATGTAAGCATACTTCCAGTGTTCTGTATAGTATTATCAAAGGGCCATATAGGGGAAAAAAGCTTTAAAATCTGAAATACGATGTTTAGGGCACTATATCTGATATATGCTTTCATTGTAAAAGAAAATAGATTCACAGAAGGTAGATGAGTGTTCACATAGCTTAGGTGTGTCTTCACATGACACATGGAGGAACATGTCTTACTCCGTGCATACTTGGAAGGAAATAGTTTCCTCCAAGTGGATTTAGATCATTCTCTGTTAAAAGGACCTTTTCTTTCTTAATTTGTAATGGGCAGTTCCTGTGGTGTGTCTGTATGTATTTGTAGAGTCTTATATATGCATTAGAAAGAGGGACTACAGTATAGTAGACTAATTTGTCCATTAAATCATTGTGGTTTACTGGTAGTTGTCTTTTTCATTTATAACCTGTGCATTTCCTGTATGAAAGCCTACATACTCTCCTGTGTAGACGTTTGAAAACACTGCAGTTGTAAACAGTGCTCTAGTATGTAACTTGTGGAAACTGCAATTCAGATCCAGTAAACCTGCTTCAATAGCCTTACATGTAAAAGGACAATTGTTACATAAATCCTCTAAGAGGAGTTTTAATATTTTAGTGGCTTTCTAGTACTATTGTTGAATGTGAAAATGTAGCAATTAAACAGGAGCTGTGAGGTTCATACGTGCTTGTTATTCTCTTTCTACCCAGAGTTATAATTAGTTTGTAGCAAATGTTATTCAGGGTATATCTGTTAAAAATCTTATGCTAAATATTCATTGCATATTCACTGAACTATGCAAACCAACTTTTCTTTCTTTCTCTTCCCCCCCTATTTGTTATACTAGACTAATGAAAATGATCTGAGGACGTTTTTTGCTCAGTATGGCACTGTGAAAGAAGTGAAGATAGTAAACGACAGAGCTGGAGTATCAAAGGGGTTGGTATAATAGAATGAGCATGTTGCGGGAATTGGAAATATAACAGCTGACTGACCACAGTAAATTTGATCACTATTTTTATAGCTCAGAATATTGTTTGTCATTGATGTTCCCAATTATTCCATGTATGGAAAAATCTGTTCTTGTCCTTTAACATCTATAAATAAATGTCTTTGTAATTTGCATAACTGTAAAAGTCTGTAGTCATATAGTAAGATGAAGCTGTGTGTAAATTGGACAAAATCAGTAATACTTTTGGGTTTTTTTATGAAAATAATGTAGTAGATAATCCTGAAAAAGTAATTTAGTTGTTAAACATATATATTTCCACTACTTAAAACCATTGTGGAAAGGGGTCTAAGAATGGAGGAGGAGGCACGCCTGATTGTGCTCAAATGCTTGGCAATAATTGAGATTTTGGGTGAAGAGTTTCTTTGAACAACAGCAGAAGGAACAAATCCGACAAGCGTGATTGCAGAAAAGTGGACTAAGACTGGTACTCAGCAATAAGAGAAATGCCAGGCAGCAGATCTGAAGAAAGATTTATACTGGATAGTAAAGTTATTGATTGAACCTGAAGGATGGTGGAGAAAATAAGGTGGGGAATTGTACTGCCACAGAAGGGTGGGAAGAGGGCTGAAGCAAAAAAGGAATGCACATGAGAGTTTGTACTTCTAAAGTTCACTTTGGTCAGAAATTCTCTTCTGAGCAGTAAGCCTTGTGGTGTCTGAATAGCATAATTTTAATGCTGTCAGCACTTAACATATATGATAAAGTACACACTCACATGCCAGTCTCAGCATATACACCTGCATGGCATGTTGGACTTGGTCCTGATCCCAGATCTGTCACCAAGCCTCCTACCCTTTTACTAAATTCCAAGAAATATCCGAGACTTGCAGTCCATATAATACAATAACCCACGACTATTCAGTCACTGTGCAGTTGTGATTGCCAACATATGTCTCCCAGTAAATATGTTGGAATGCAATTGCTTTCAATGGTGTTGGCATTTCCTTTGAAACTCAAGCATGGACTTCATTGCTTCTCATTGACAAGTGATCTAAGAATTTTGGAAGCTTTGTGATGGATCGTGTCTATCAGGTTATTGTCCAGATTGCATGTAGAATGAAAAGTCTGGTTAGGTAGGGTCCCAAGCTAGGGAAAGAATTTCTATGTTCTTTGAACTTGGAAATGTTTCCAAAAGGCAATACAGGAAAAGCCCATGGGTTTAAAAGAATGCTGTAAGTCAGAGACTTATTCAACCTTTGTATTCAAATAAGCATGGAAATGCTCACAAAGAGTATGTTGTATTGCAAAATATGAACTACTGGTTGGAATGACAGAGGTGGTCTTGGGATCTTCTGAAATTTGACCCTGAGAAATGAGGCATGAACCTAAGAAACTATACAAAACTAGGAAATTAAAAAAAAAAAAAAAAAAAATTTTTTTTTTTAATTTAAAGCTCAGTTTGTTGGGTTTGGGGTTTTTTTTGGGGGTGGATCCTTTTTTTTTTGTACATATCTGTTGTGATACAGACTAATTATAAGATCAGATACTTTATTTTATATAGGCAGTGTCAAACTTAGCAGCCTAGATTTCTCTGGACATGAATTGAGGGGTTTTGGTACAGCAGGTATTCTGTATAGAAAGCCTGATGGATTTGTTGGAGCAATTGGAAAAGGTATGGTGAAAGACACTTTGTGTCACACTTCACCCTTTATCAACATGGAACTCTAATGCTAGTTATGTCAAGAATAATGAGAATAGTTCACAGATAAATGTGGTATCTTCATTGCTGCTTTTTCTGAGAACTCAGTTTAATATCGTGGATAGCGCTTGTGGAAGCGTGAAGCATTCACAGTTATCACTGAAGCAGGTGGGAGTTGTGCTATGAATTACAGTATAATGAAAAATAACATCCCAAGTTTCTCATCTTGGGCATCCATAACAACTGATTGCTTCAGATCAATAGAAATGAAGATGTATGCTGAGTAACAAGGATGATTAGCTTTCTCCATGGGCTACTCGTTCACTGCATAGCAACAGTAGTATATACCATGTACTTACATATATTAGGAAGTAGACTATAACAAGAATGTTAAATTAAGATTGTTGTTACTGTGGTCTTTTCTACAACTGATATATTTTTTTTTTCCCCATTCACTTGTCATCAAGTAGCGTACAATGTATGTAAATGTGAACTTCAGAGTATTAGCTTCTGTAATTTTTATTTAGGTATGGCTTCATTACTTTTGAAAAGCAAGAAGATGCACAGAAGATTTTACAAGAGGTAAGTCCCCATTATGACTATCTCTGAAATGAAATTGTTTCATATTAGACCATTAAGTAGTTGTGGTTGTCCATTTTTCTTCTGTTTGCCAACTTGCATTTGAAAATCTGTTAAGTTTGGTCTGTGTAGTTAAGAAGACAGCTTAGAGATTGAAGAGAAGATTCATACTGAGATCTGGAACTAGGGAAGGGAGTTGCCAGTTAATAATGCAGCTCTTGACTTTGACATACAGTCTTTAGACTGTATTTGTCGTTGTGGTCTGTGTTCGTCTGTGTGGTCTGTAGCACACCCAGAGCTATAAGGACTCTGTCCTCCACAGTTGCTTTTGTTTGCTTTATAGAAAATCCATTGCTGTGAAGAATTTGCAGGGATCGGGGAAGGCAACTGTTGTCTTCCATTCTGACGCGTTTCACTGTCAGAGACAAAGTAATTCTTTTCAGGAATAATTAGATTCACTTGAAGTCTTAAACAGTGAAGCTCATTTTGTCATGTAGTTTTTGCTTCCCTTAGCTATGTTACTCTCTTGACATTCCTTGCAGAACCTCACTTAAGATGTGGTTAGCTCTCCAGCTGAATGTTAGCTTTGTTTTGTTTCTAAATGTGTGCTCTGTGTTCTGATTGGAATGTGTTGGAGAGATCTGTTGTTCAGGATCTAGTCATACATGGGAAGATATCTTGGTGTGTGTGCGGGGGGGAAACCCACTAGAAAATAGTAGCCAAGGCTTGAAATTTTCCTTCTCCCAAATGTAAAACTGGTTAAAATGCTAAAATACTGAACTTCTGTTGGAAATTCATATATTAAAATTTAAAATAAGATCTGGGACACTTAAAAATAAATTTCAAAGTGTTTTAAAAAAAACCCAGTTATGTGGAGCCAAAAGAATATAGCGACATGAACTACCCCAGTCAGCTATTTTTCTTCCCCAGTTTTTTCATTGTTTCATTTCTCTGAACTAGAATGCCAGTGAAAATGGCTTGGGACTTTTGCCCCTGTAACTGGAAGACAGCTCCATGTTAAGGCTTACTTGTGTTTCATTCAATTATACTCATCCTTTTTTGTCTACCATAAGCACTTTTAGATGTCTTACAATTCTATCACCTTTTCATCTTTGCATCATACTTATCTCATTCATCTTAAGATAATTAGTATCTAGGTATTTTGTAGACATCTTAAGCTGAGAGGTTTGAGGCTTTAATAATTCATGTATGAAATTAATGAATTTTTTAATTTTATACTTTTGAATTCTCTTTTATATGATATTCTGATCATCCTTTTCACTGACTTTTTTTATCCTAGTTTTCTATCATAACTAATGTGTTCAGAAATTGCTTTTCCTACATTGCAGTCTTTGAGTGTTAAATCACATTAGTGTTGAGAACAGATCTTGAGGAATTTCACCAGTACTTTTTTCCAGTCGTATGCTATTGCTACTAATGCTATGTCTTCCCATCTTTCTGAAGTAATTTTTTGTTATTCACCACAGTTATTCCTGTTAGTCTTCAATTTCTGTAGCATTGTATGCAATTTTTCATGCAGTGCTGTCTTAAATGCTTTGGAGAAGACCATACAGATTAGATATTTCACTTAACTGTGACAGCTGTGGATAAAGTCTTAAATCGTGATAGATCGCATCAGTTACATACCTTGCATTGGGAAGAATCACCTTCTCACTGGCTGTGTTGGAAAGCAGTTTGACTGAGATGTGCATCTGTTTTCTAGGAATTGCTCTGTGTTTAATAGGCTAGATAGGTATGTTTGCCATAATGAATACTTGTTTATTAAATGCCAGATTCAACAAAATAGTTTAGCTGCTTCCTAACTATAAGTCTGATAGGTGGGACTTTGCATTATGTATATATGTTCAAGTATTTTGCTCCTTTGAGCTCAAATGAAGAAAACTGGATGCATTACCTCATGTTGTCCTTCTGTTGAATGTGATTTAAAGTGCATTTTTTCTATGTTCCTCTTTAAGAAGCAATTATCTCCTTACTGTGGAAGTTACAGCTCTGAAAAGTAATGTGGTAGTGTTTAGTATGCATCCTCCCCTGCGTAACTGTTCAGGGAAGCAGGCCTTCTGAACCCCTTCAGGTTTTGCAAAGCAGTATTAGAGACGCTGACAACTAAAAAAAAAAAAAAAAAAAAAGGTTGATTTACTTTCTTCCTTGCAGTTGTATTAACAAGTAGTGAATTTGGTGTCAATTTAAAAACAAAGGCAAGGTTTTAATTTACCTCATGTACTTGATGCTCACCTTCTGTTGTAAGCAAAACAATAGGAAGAGAATGTGGCTTTACTTGGCTGTACCTAGCACTTCATTAAAAGTCTTCTGCCATTGTTTAACCTTGCCAGGGTGCCCTGTTTTAGTCTGCTTCTGCAGCTTGTTAGCCTGGATGCAAGGAAGTTTTAAGGCAGTCCTGAGTGAATATGGGTTGTTCTGTTTTGGTTTGGGTTGTTTTGTTTTATTTTTACATTTGGTCTTCGTAATAATCTGTCCATTTTCATAGACTTACTTGTTCCTGCCATCTCTTATAAAATAATGTCCTGATCATGGAAAAAAAATTAACCTTTATACTTAAAATGGTACCTGTGTACACAAATGGGCTTATATAAAAGAAGTAAATACGTGATAAGTAAAACTAAAAATTAGTTTTGACAATTATAGCTATCAGTTGTTAGTCAAGAAGCTTCATGAGGAGTAAGTAATACTTGAGGTTACTAATGTTTAATTTTGTGCATGTGGCCTAAGGATAGGGATAGAAAAGGAACTAGTAGAGCTTTTGGAGTGTTTTTTAGATGCAGTGTAATTAAAAAGCAGGGGAGGGTGAAACCTAGGAAGTGCCATGTCTGCTTCTGATTTCTGTTTCTTGAATGTCTAGATATGTGTAGAAAATAACATCATCTTTCTTTAATTCTAGACTAAAAAACTTAATTATAAGGATAAGAAGTTGAATATTGGTCCAGCAATAAGAAAACGGCACATACGGAGTCCTCGTATGTATTCTTACTTGTATTTTGTATATTATGTGTCATTAGGAATGTGCTCCATCAAGATGTGCCTGTTCTTACCCTGGTGCATGGAATATACTCAGAATGGTCTGCAGTGGCAGTAAATGCATGCCATGGGAAATGTCTGAGTAAACTGATGATCTTTTGTTTCTTTTATCTCTTTCAATATGTTGTTTACTTTCTTGGAACAGGTTATCGATCTAGGAACAAACTGAATGCAAATTTCTTTCAGTAGCCAGACAGAACCTCAAATCTAAACACTTGAGACTGTCCTCACAGATTCTATAAGATAAAGCAGGCTGTGCTGGTTGGTTGGGTTGTTGTGACCTGTTTATTTATTTATATTAGCAAAATCCCCCAGGACTGGTGCATTATTTTCTTTTGGTAAAAATCTTAAGAAATGGATGGTTAAAATCACCATTTGGTTCTTAGGGGTTCTTTACTGTAAGATGAACACTTACGTAAGAGGAGTATTGATAAGTTTTCTTTGTCAAATGACTTCTGTATCTTGAGTAAATAAGCTGTTAAGGTGTTCTTTTGAGGGAGATGGACAGGCTTTCTTCTAGAGAAGATGCCTTCTCTTTCTGCCAGGGCTGTTTTACTTCTGTAATACACTGCTGAACATGTAGGATATAAATCACCAGCTTTTAAGAGAAGATTCATCTGGTTTTGGTATAGCTGGAAGTACTTCTGTAACTTTTTCTTCATTATTTGTCTGATGGTACCTTTTAGTAAAGTAAAAAAAACCCAAACAAAACCTTTTCTTCTGTCTTAGAGCAATACAGAAGATTTTTACTTTAATTCTAAATCTTTCTTTAGTTGTTGCTGTTACATTATCAATTAGAGGTAATTTATGTGTACACTAACACTGTTAGTATGGATGTACTTCCTGCAGACAGGAAGTTTCTCCTCTCTCTTCCTACCCTTGTGCATGGGTATTCCCTTCTCCCTTTTAAGTGTATAGAACAGTGTTTGCCCAGGGGAATTGGAATAATTTGTTCCAACTGCATAGTTTCTTTTCTCTAGAAATTATTCAGCATGATCTTTACTCAGTCATCATCAAGGGGTTATGTTTCAGATGTTTTTTCTGTGCTTTATTTCCTTTTCCATCTTTGACTTGGACCTTTTCAGTCTGACTGGGGGTGCTTCCTTCCTCTCACTCTTGAGCCAAATGTGTGTTGATAGAAGAGGGGTATATCTCTGACTCTGTGTGTTAATTCTGGGGCCTGGGGGAGTAGTGGCATGAGAAGACCTCCAGAAATTTTCTTAAAAGAAAGCTGCTGTGCCCTTTTCAGGGGGTCTTTGACTCTTGCCGCTTCTTCCTCAAGCCTAGGATAGATCTGTGATACAAGATGATCTTGGTATCTAGGGACATACCCTAGGATCTGATTTTAGTTTGCTCTCAGGCTGAGCCTATCTAACCTTATTCACTAGGCTACTTTGTCCTACTGCATCTCATCATTGAGGTTAATGAAGATGTAGAACCTAAACTTGCAGTATCCCTGAAGCACTGTGGTTCTATTGCATTTACCAGAACTGAACACATGGTGGTTTATTGCTGTTCTCTTCAGATTGCCTGTGTTCTAGTAACAAGGAAAATAGGTACTAAGCAAAACAATTCTCAGCTCCCCTGTCAAGTCATCAGAGGAGCTTTTGTGCTGAGAGCTTTGAATGTAACTGGGAGGACCACTCAGTTAGCTTTGCCCCGGTACAACTATTGTGAAAATGGGCATTCTAAAAGCTGTAAAGTAGAAAGCAAATGCAAGCGCGTGGAAGGAGGAACTGTTGTGGGCTGGAAGAATTTCAGATAGCTATACCTCTCTCAGGCTGTTATATTTCTGTAACAGTGAGTTTGCTGGGTTTGATGGAGAATATTTCCTTTTCTTTTGCAAAACATGTATTCAGCAATAGCAGAAAGTTCTATGCAATGCACTTAGTAGTTAGCAAAGTGGACAGGATTTTTGGCCATGGCATCCTGTTGGTGTCTCCTCATTTGAGGTATCACTAACTGCTATTGATTGTTTACTGCAGCTAAAGTAGCCTTTAATCTCGTAAAGTCTGGTTAACAGTATCATAACAACCATCTTAGACTGACCCTATCTATGGATAATATTTCAGCTTTATTGCATTCAAGTGTCTTCAGGCTTTTTTAGGACTTAATCAAATTCGTAATATTGATAAAAGCTCTTGAATCATTGTGGAACCCTTCTTGATCCTCTGTTCGGCATTCTAGTAATCTCTTCAGTGTTGTATCTGTCCATAAACTGGCACTTTCTCATGGCACTTACCTCTGCAAGGGGGATGAAAAGCTGAATCTTGCTCACTCATCTTCTTTATATAGTCTTCTTCCTGAGTTTGATGGTTATGGTTTTTTGTTGTGTTTGGGTTTTTTTTCCCATGCTATGTTGCTACTTAATGTGCTTCCAAGATTCCAATTACAGAATTGATTTTCCTTTTTTTTTTTTCCTTCTATGAAAGTCATCTTTTATTTGGAACTGAAACTTGTCTCCATGTTTCACATAAAGTTCTAGATAAACAGGAAGTCCTGTCCCATTTCCTTCCTGCTCCTCCAAAATACAGACAAATAGTCTAGGTGGCTTGAAGGCAGTGTTTGGAAAAGATGAGCAGCCTCTGCATAGGGATAGATACCCCTTTATTTGAATAATGCTTGCTGTCAGTACCTGTTGGAGAAGTGTGTAGATGGAACCCTTGCTTTTGGACCAGACCATGCTGACTTGCAGCCTCCACCATAGCAGCAGCAGTGCTAAGAAGTGTCCCTGTTGCTGACATCTAGATACCAGTTTTCACTTTTGCTCGGCTATGTGCCATCACAGAAACACTGTCTTTGTGTGTGGAGAATCTAGGCTGCACCTTGTAATGAAACCATTCTGTTGTTTTTAGTGCTTGGATCCTGTTTCAGCTAAACATGAATGTGTGGAGGTTACCAATGAAAATCTACAATGTGAGGTTACCTTTGGACATCTGAAGATTAAAAAATGTATATATTTGCTGGTAACTGGAGTTATCTATGTTTAGTAATTCATATGCATGTCATCATCTGCACCCCTTCCTGTCTGCCTCTGGAGACATCCTGTAACCATCTGCTTTCAGAACTTTGTATTTGAAAGGGAATTAAGATGGCCCTAGGCACACTGCTCCATGTTCTTTCATTTGAGTGTTTTGCTTTTCTGAAGATGAGAAATTATCTTTTTTATGATATACACATTTAAATAAATTTTAACAAGTAATAATTTAGTGATAACTAAACTTCAAAATACTAATTACAGGTTCTACTGCAATACCAGAAGCGGGTACAATGTATTTAACTACTTCAAGTGGTTATCCTTACATTTACCATAATGGAGTAGCTTACTTTCATGCCTCTGAAGTTGCTTCTGTTCCACAGCCATGGCCAGTAAGTAATTCCTTTTTTTACATATGCTTTTCTCTGGACCAGTATTAGTGCAGTGTTTTCAGGTCCTTCCTGCTTCCTGTTTATTTGGCTGTATCTTGTGTTTGATCTTTAAATGGCTTCCTTGTATTAGTTTGTTTTCCTTTTAAGTTTGTTTTTCTTCTGCAGAGGGCTTGGGCTTTGATGTAAACTATTGGACAGGGTAGTTCAGAATGAGTATGGGCCCTACCCCAGGAGAATTTTTGTCTTACTAAGGAGTACTTGCTGTCTATGACTGTTGATTGGCTCTATTTATTATTTTTTCATGAGTGAGATGTTCTTGACTACAAACTGTCCTGAGTATGAAAAAGAGAACATGATACTAGATCAACAAAGCAAAAGTGAAATTGTGTAATTTTATAGCCATTCACATACTTTTTGTATGTTTTCCTTTTCTTCAGTAACACTGTTCTAGGAGGAAGATAATTCAATAGATTGTTTGTCTTGGGGAACTTGAGCAGAATTTCATGGGAAGTACAGGAAGGAAGGAGATGTCAAGGACCACATTTTTTCTTTTTTTTTTTTTTTTTTTCTCCCCCCTCCCCCCCAAGGGGGAAAGATTGAAAGACTGATGGCCTCTGTATAAGGCACAGCACCTACACAGGGGATGCATCCTTTGCTAATTTCTGTAAAAGCCACATTCACAGAAGCTGCATATACCACCTCTGAGTGGAAAATCCCTTTGCATGCTGGCGAAAAACTCAATATAAGAATTAATAAATGTAAACAAGCTTTCCCAAAATAGACATGAGGGCAGTAATACATTGTGTTGTTTATTTTGGCACTGTAGAATCTTTTCCCTGGTATTTAACCTGTTTTAGTCACTTCTCCTGACTTTTAAGATGTTTGATCTTTGAACAGAGCTGTGATGTAGTGTGCCTCATAGTGTCCTTTCAGCTTTAGAGCTGGAATGTAAACATCCATTCCCATATTTTAAAAAGCCTCTTTGAAGTTTATGCTCTCTAATTCTGGAGAACTTGCTCAAATCCTACCTGTTGGAAAAAACAATTAATATTTTTGTGTTCTAGTACTGAACTGAGGTTCTGGTGCCCTGGCTCAGATCCACTGTGTTTCAAAAAACCAGCACTCACTCTTCCCAATTACAGATAGTGCTGCCTCTTAGCATCAGTTTTTTACTTATTCTTACTTTTAATCATTAGGAAAGTACCTATAAAAAGATGGTAAGGGGGGAGGGAAACCCTGCAAATTAAATGTTACAAAAAACATAACTGAATTAAATATACGAATACTTTTTGTGTGTGTATTGTGCTTGTATAACTGCAGACTTGGTCTCTACCAATTTGCGTGCTCTGTTTTCATACAGTGTAGGATGAATTACTGCAGTTTTGGAGCTGTTCATTCCTAAGTATTAGCAGGAATGAGGGAATTTCACGACGTGGGAGTTGTACACACTAGCTTTAACTACTCAGAGCTAGAGGTTCACAGTGCTGTGTTGTCTTCTACCACGTCTATATATTTGCGCCCCCCCCCCCCCCTTTCTTTCATTAGTGTTTCTCTGACTGTAAACTGGGCACCTAAAACACCCAGGCAGGTTTCTAGCTGGGTTATCTCCCTAAACTGGCTCGCTGTCAAATCAGCTGGATGCTGGTCTGGTGTGAGGTAGGAAATGGGAAAGGGAAGATTGGGTTGGGGCTGCAGAGGGGATATGAATACATTGGTGACACTTAGATTGCACGAGGTGCTCACAAAAATGTACCTACAGTCAGGGTAGTGGATGGCCTAGTGCTTTCTAGAAAGAGCTAAGTAAATATGCCAAAAGATTTTTTTGATTCATCTCTAATGGAGGCCATTAGAAGCAGTGGTTTTGAAGAATGTAAGTGTAAGTTAAAATGTGGTAAATCCGTTTTCAAAAGGGGAGGAGAGGTGGTTCAGCATTATAGTACTGCAGAACTGTTTTTTAATAGGAGTGACAATTTCAGATTACTTAAGACTTGTACCTTTTTTCTTTCCAAGTCATGCTCTGCTTCCAGTTCACCTGTGATGGTAGCTCAACCAGTTCATCAGTCTCCTACGTACCATTATCAGGTATCTGTTTGAAAATTCGTTTCTGACCATCAATATTCCTGCCAGCCATGTAGTTTAACTTGCAGCACTGTCTCGGGTCTGTTTATTCTTAGGAAATAAAGAGACTGTTCAAAATATTCTTGCAAACAATTTTATTGAAGGCTTTCTTTTCACCAAAATAGAATTTATTTTTCCTGTGAAACTACATAGAAATGTAATCAATTAAAACTTTCTTTTGTGTGGCTTAGTACTGTGCTTAATGTTCTCATCTAAGACAAATTCCTGTTCAAAGCAGAGCTGGTTAGATCAGGTTTCTCAGGAGCTTGTCCTGTTGAATTTTAAGTATCTCCAAGCAATGGAGATTCCAGAACCTTGTGAGCAGCCTCTTACAATACTTGACCCTTCTCATGGTAAAAGACTATTTTTTTTTTCCCTTTTTTTTTCCTTCCCTGAAGTAGTTAAAATATTCAGTGTTCCAGACTGTGTCCATTGACTGTTGTGCTCTGAAAACCCCAGTTGAGAATCTGTCTTAGTCATATCTATGCCTCTCCTTGTCACCCCTGTCCGTCCGTGTCGTCCCCCCCCCCCCTCCCCCATTAGGTAGCTGTAGCCATGAATAGTTATCCCATCCTACCTTTATCCCTCTCAAGGCTGAACAAAACCAGTTCTCTCAATATCATGATACATTTGATATCCAGTCCGCTAACCATCTTGGTGGCCCACTACTGGATTTACACAGTATGTCCATGTTTTTAACGTATATTGGAAAATTAACTGCCTTTTCTACACTTTTGTAGAATCACGGAATGTTAGGGGCTGGAAGGCACCTCCAAAGATCATCTAGTCCAACCCCCCTGCCAGAGCAGGATCACCTAGATCAAGTCGCACAGGAACGTGACCAGGCGGGTTTTGAACGTCTCCAGAGAAGGAGACTCCACAACCCCCTTGGGCATCCTGTTCCAGAGCTCTGTCACCCTCACTGTGAAAAAGTTTTACCTTGTGTTTACCGTAAACCTCTTGTGCTTCAACTTACTCCCATTGCCTCTTGTCCTAACGTTGGATGACACTGAGAAGAATCTGGCTCCATCCTTAACATATTTGTAGACATTGATGAGGTCCCCCCTCAGTCTCCTCCAGGCTGAAGACACCCAGCTCTCTCAGCCTCTCCTCATAAGGGAGATGCTCCACTCCCTTAATAATCTTGGTGGCCGGGCGCTGGACTCTCTCCAGTAGCTCTCTGCCCTTCCTGAACTGGGGTGGCCAGAACTGGACACAGTGTTCCAGGTGGGGCCTCACCAGGGCACAGCAGAGGGCGAGAAGAACCTCTCTCGACCTGCAGACCACACTCTTCTTAATGCACCCCAGGATGCCATTGGCATTCTTGGCTGTGAGGGTGCACTGTTGGGTCATGGCCATCCTCTTGTCCACCAGGACCCCTAGGTCTTTTTCCCCAGAGCTGCTCTCCAACAGATCAGCCCCCAGCCTACACTGATACACGGCGTTGTTCTTCCCCAGATGCAGCACTTAACACTTGTGTCGCTGTTTATACTGGCAGCGAAGAGATGCAGCAACACAAAATCAGTAAAAAGAGAGCCAGGGGAGGAAGAAGACCCTTTATGAATTTATAACCCCATTTTATATACCCTAGCCCCATGGGGTGATTGCTCAGTGATCACCCATCTCCTAGGGCGATTGGCTAAAGTCCTACAGTACCCATTTCAAAATATTTTTCCAATGTACCATAAACAGAACTTAGTAAAACACCAGGTGCTGGTCCAGCTTCCAAAAACCATCCTAGTGTTTCTCATAACACTGGTGAGAAAGGCAGGATTCTCACCGAATATTGTGAGAACCTGAGAAAATCCCTCTGCTAGCAGCTTTTCAGCATCCACACACTTGCTCTTGTTAAATTGCATTAAATTTCTCCCTGCCCAGCTCTCCAGCCTGTCCAGGTCATGCTGGATGGCAGCACAGTCTACTGGAGTGTCAGCCACTCCTCCCAGTTTTGTATCATCAGCAAACTTGCTGAGGGTACTCTCTATCCCTTCATCTAGGTCACTGATGAATATATTGAATATATTGTATATTCCTAATTAGGCATGCTGCTAAAATGCTTCAGTATTTTAGAAGCTTATGAAATGGCCAAGTCAGAGGCTGAGTGGTAGTAGACAAGACATGTTCCTGAATTATTGGGTGGGGGGGCATATGAAAATTGTATTTTTGTTTTTCCATTAAGATTTGATTATAGATTTGAGATGGTTTTGATTCTAGTATGTTGGGGATTTTAGTATGTGTATGCATATGTTCTTAATCATAATATATACTTTCAATTTAGGCACCAACACCGTATCTTCCAAGTCAGTGTCAGTGGTCTGTTCCACAGGTAAATACATAGTTACAGCATTTTACTATTAGTTTGCATCTAGTTTAAGCTTATGATGCACTTAGATGAATGAAATTTCCTGCTATTACAGAATCACAGAGTGATAGGGGCTGGAAGGGACCTTTGCAGATCATGTAATCCAACCCCCCTGCCCAGGCAGGTTCACCTAAACAAGGTTGCACAGGAACATGGCCAGGAGGGTTTTGAATGTCTCCAGTGATGGAGACTCCACCATCTCTCTGGGCAGCTTGTTCCAGTGCTGTCACCCTCAAAGTAAAGAAGTTGCTTCTCATGTCTAGATGGAACTTGCTATGTTCAAGTTTGTGCCTCTTACCTCTTGTCCTGTCACTGGGCAACACTGGAAAAAATACTGGTCCCAGACTCCTGACACCCACCCTTTAAGTATTTATAAGCATTGATAAGATCTCCTCCTCAGCCATCTCTTCTCCAGACTGAAAAGACCCAACTCCCTCAGCCTTTCCTCATAAGAGAATTGTTCTAGCCCCCTAATCACCTTTGTAGCCCTTTGCTGTACCCTCTCCAGCAGTTCCCTGTCCTCCTTGAACCAGGGAGCCCAGAACTGGACATGGTGTTGTATTTTAGCAATGCATTTGCATCACTTACTGATGCAATAGAAGGGATAAAATAGCATTTATAGAAACGTCAAATTCAAGTCTGATGTGATGAAAGCATCTTCCCCTCCCCTCTCCCTCTGGCAAGAAGTTTGTATTAAATGACCTGCTTCTGAGAACTTGATAGGTAAAAAGTGTCATACTTGCCCTGATACAAGAAATTAGTATTAGCTACCTCATTAGCTGATACTAGCTGTGATGTGTCAGGCATACAAGTAGGATGAAACGGGACACAGACCCTTGAAATAGGAGGAAGAACTTTGAAATTGATGATTTGGTAATTTTTGGGTGAGACTTTTACGGGTTCTGTGACCTCTGTAGCAGAGGAGCTTAATGTGGAAATCCTGACGCTTGAGGAACTTGAAGAGCTTGAAGCTGAAAGGAGGACCAAGTCCCTAATCTTGAACTGTTACAATGGGTCCTTATTTAGTAGCAGCCACCCTTGTCCAGTTATGGTCAATTCCATTCTATTCATCGATGTGAGTGCTGCTTTGACATCTGAGAGATGAATTGCAGAAATAACGAGGGTTTTATTTTAAGACAGAAATGCTTGGGTTTTTTTAATACAACATTTTTGCAAGAGAAGAATTAAATTGTATTATGTTTCTGTGATCTTGAGAATAAGTGTCAGTTTTATAATTTTTAGGATTTCACTAACAATTTTCTCCAAACTGTAAATAAAATCTGAAAAAAAAAAAAAAAATTTGTTAGCCTTCTACATGAACTTTTTACTGACTTCCCCCTCACTTTCTTTAAGTTATCAAAGATGAATTTGACACTTTCTTTTAAAGCTTTATCTTTCCTCAGCAAATAAGATTGTAAAACAATCTCTGGTATTTCTGATTTCATATAATTTATGAAAATAATGTGGTTTATTTCAGTCTCCTGCCTCTCCACCTTCATTCTTGTGTCTGCAACCATCTGAAGTCATTTATCAGCCAATAGGGATGGCTCAGGAAAGTGGATATATACCTCCACCTCTCCTAGTGGAAACTGCAGTTCCTGAGGTATTGGGGGGGGGCTGAAATTTACTTATTGACTTGTTTATCTGCAACATTGATAACATTGAAATGTTTATCTACAATTGAAGAACTTAATCTTGCAGTTCAGAGCACCCGTGTCACCTGCTCCCTGTACTTGCCCCCACACATGCTGCTGCTGCTGCTAAATCATGTCAGTTGTCCTCAAGTTAGAGTATCTTTTCTAGTTCTCTGTGAGGATGCTTTGATTCTGAAATATTTTAGATGGTCATGAGTGTATGACAAATGGCAGTACAGTATAAAGATTAGTCAGTTTGTTTTGTTTGAAAATAACACAAATAAAATGACTTGCTCTTCAGACTGTTGGATTAGTCTACTCGGGCTGTAAAAGCTTCCTGAAGTAATTCTTTTTTTGTGTGAGTAGAAGCTTGTTTCTAAATATTCTGAAGATCAGAATGAATTAAGAATAGTCAAATAATTTTTTTCTTTGTAAGCAAAGCTTTTTGTTTGTTGCTTCTATATCAGTAAAATGTCTAATGTTTCTTGAGACTCTTGATGTTACAAGAAGGCAATTTTGTTATAATTGTATATTTAAAATGACAGTAAATAATTGGCTACAGAAAAACTTGATATAAAACTAAAAATGCATAATGGTTAATTGGTACTTTTCCTCCTTGATAATTCTTTCCTTGTTAACAAGGATGCCAAAATAAATGGTAAATTAGGACAGTAATCGAGTATTTTTGCAAAAGTTGGCAAGTATTTTATTGCTACAAGAGAAGTTCCAAAGCTGGTATTTCAAACATTTTATGTGGAAAATCCTGACATCCCTGTCTAATTCAATGTCCCTCCAGTGTCTCTTGTATTATTCAAGACTTTGGTTATTGGGGATTTTCTTTAAATGCATAAATAGCAGTATTTATTGTATAATCAGAAATCTTATTATCAATGTTATTTTACCTTCTGTATTTCACAAATCAGATAATTTATACAGAGAAATTTGAAATCTGTGAGCACTAAGAAAAAACACGCAATTAGCGAAGGAATATTTTATGTAGCATGCTCTCACTTCAAAGGTACATAATTTGTTGATGTTAAAAGAAGCAGCATGTGGAAATTCAGAAGATGGTGTAAAACTCAGAAAAAAGGCTGATTCTTGTTTATATGTAAATAACTTGTAAGTGTGATAATGCTGGAAATTACATTTCAGTTTGCTAATCTACACTTTTAAACGCTGTTCCAGTTAGAGCTGAATGAAATGAATTTGTGATAAAGAAGTATGCTACTTCTGTTAAGGAAAGTGCTTCTTCATACTGATCTTGGTGAACTAATTCAACAAACTTTGGTACAGGGGGTGAAACATAGAGGTAAATATTGAAATTTGGGGTTTTAAAAAGTCAGTAGTTTATCTAAACATAGCTCACAATTTAGAGTTTTAAAGAATCTAAATTCACGTGAGAGGTTTGTAAAACCATAACATTGTGAAACAAGCTTTTTTGCTCAATGTTTGTATTTGTTTGTGGTTTTTTATACCAGCTGTACTCTGATCATGGAGTTCAAGCACCACATCACCAGCCTTGTGCCCAGAGTGCCATAGCTATGCCTGCACCTGTGAGTATCAAACCAGAACAGTTAAAGCAAGTGTGGTAGTATTACTACCATGTGTTAGTCCCCTTTCTTGAAGGGGGATAGTAAGAGAAGAGGAGCAGGGATGAAAAGTCTTTAATAAATCAGAAAAACAGAAATTGCTACAGAGGACATAAGGATAACTTATTTTGGAACTATTTGGGGAAACTCAAGGAAAAAAAAATGAGTAGGTAGTTTAAAACTCGAGATACATTTATCTATTTGCAGTTTTCTTTGTATTTTGAGAGAAGTGAATCTCCATTTCTCTGAAATGATGGTTACATAATCCTTGTCCCTGGATCTTGAAATTGAATTAATTATTTGAAGCTTTAAATAAGCACCGTTGTGTTGTGAAAAGTATGACTTTTTTGGAACACAGAGGATGAAAACCTGTTCCAGTTGGCCACCTGTGGGTGTCTTTCTCTGCAGTCCTGGTTTTTGAATGGACATTCTAAAAGGTGATTCTAAAAGGTGATTCTTCGTGCCACCTGACACAAGTTGTTGAGGAGTTTTGGGTCCTGGTTTAAGGTCATTTTGCCAAAATTAATAAGATTAACAGAACATATGAAAAAAACATCTAAACTAGATTTAGCCTAGATTTGCCTAATAACAAAAGACTAAGGCTGTCAGTAATCTTACTTGATATTGCAGCACTTAACTCTTCTGTGAAAGATGCTTACTCAATTACGACGGACAGATGAAATACGAATTGAATCAAAGCTATGTTATAGGCTTTTATATGTTTGTTTATTTTATATATTTCTTTTAAGATTACAATCTTTTTCCAGACTATTGTGTAACTAAACTTTTCCAGTAGAGGGGGCTGTAACATTAAGTGTTGTTTTGGAATAATAGGCAAGTACTGCAATTAAAAAAAAAAAACCCAGAAGCTGAATATGAATCTGAGAATGCTAATTCAGACTGGTTTTTATTCCACACCTCCCCCCCCCCCCCCCATCCCGAAGAAATACTTAGAAAGGAGTTGGCATAACATAGTGAACATAATATCCAGTTTATATTCCATTTTCTAACAAGGTATGAAAATGCTTTTTAAAAAAAAGTCAGTCTCAGAATCAAAACCAAGTGCATGCTTACTGTATCAAATAAGAGAAACAATCTTTTTTTTTCACCTTGAAACTTGACTTTTATTAACTTTCCTAGGGCCAAGGCTATACGAACAAGATAGTGTGAAGTAAGTTACAAAGTAGATGTAGAGCACAATAGCTCTTCCTTATCTACAGTAATTGCCACAGTACCATGCAAAGGTACTTGTAGCAAAGGCAAAGTAGTTTACTCCGTGATAAGTGATGTATTAAGTTGCAGTAGAGTATGTGCATGCATGGTAAAACCATATTTGGTTACTGTGGCATAAGAAACAAGCTCCAAATTCAGACTCTTACTTATCTCCCAATATAATACTTTTTTAATGTGTCTTTGTAGCTTTAGCAGTGATTTCACACACAGCCAAAGCTGTCATGATCCAGCAATTAATTTCATTTTCAACACAGCCCATTACCTGTGTGGGTAAGAGGTTGGTTTTTGTCTTGGTTTGGTTTTTTTGTGAGGCAATATTGTAAACCAGGTCAGGGAATTGATGTAGTCAAAGATGAAGTCCCACTCCCACCACCCAAAAAGACCCAACTTAAACTTAGATCAGTTTGTCAAGCAACTGCACAAACTCTTGTACCTATATGAGAAGTTTGGGATAGGACAGAGGAAGTAAGACTTGTAGACTTGTAGACTTGTGTTAGTGGTACAGATTAAACTTGATGAAACTAAGCATGTAGTTTCTAATCCTGTCCGTTCCTTCACTGTATTTCTTGCTCATTCTTACCATTTTCTCAGAAGTCTTGTGACCAATAACTGAAATTCTGCTCTGTTCAGGTATCAAGTAGATTCACAGACACAGTTAAACCCTTAGACTTGAATAAAATGATCAGAAATCAGCATTACAATATGATACCAAATAGATTTTGAGGCTTTAAAGTTTATTTTATTAGTTAGCTTTGTTTAGGAGTAACTAATAGTTCCAGAATATATTTCTTCCTTTTCACATTGGACTGTGCCTTTTCACAATGATAGAAATGTATTCTGGTTTTCAGATTTGTGTGTTGGGTTTGTCACTACTTTGTTCTCTATTTCCACCAATCTTTTTTGATAGCTTTTAAAAGCAAATATTCTAGTTACTATGAGAAAATGCTTTTTAGAAAGGTCAATTTTTTTTTTTCGCTTGACAATTTCCAGTCTACTGGAAAATATATGCAGTAATTACATTGCCTTTAACTGATCTTTGTTAAAATGGAATTTAAGGTATTAATTTGTAATACAGCTCATGTATATATGCATTGAAATCATAATGGTGCATGATGCTACACCTTGACCTCTGTAAATTTAACTGAACTCAGAGCACTTATTACTTTTAACTGCAGAGAAAAATTAAGGTAAAATTTCTGTTCTTTGTATAATACATAAATATAGATGTGTCTATACATGGGGGGGGGGGGGGTGGGGTGTGTGTGTATACCATGGATGTATATAGAGAAACTGCCTTTTTAGAAGAGGAAGACATGGTGTAATCATTGTAGCATAAAGTTACTATACTTTTCACATTACTATATGCTATTGTATGATATTCCATCTGGAACAAAAAAAATTACATCTTACAACATTTTCTGTATAGGTAAGTATTTTCTTCATTTATACATGCAATGAAATTTAGGGAGGATAAACCCTTTGTATAAAGTTACCTTAGTCTCAAACATGAATCTAAACTTCTTGTTAAACGTAGATGATGACAACTAGAAGCTCATCACCAGCTGTAGGAAGGCCTGTTATCTGTAAAGGGAGTGTTTTAAATTCTAGCAAACAGTGTTTGTTAATATGTTGTTATTCATTAGCTTGTTATTAATATTAAAACCAAAGGTGCAGATGGCATGCTTACTCTCACATTGTTTTATTCTGTGTTCTCCTTTAAAGTATCCTCTTTTTCTATTCTAATAATTTGTTCTCATTCTAGCTTAATGGTTTTTCTTGTCTTGCTTACTCTGACCTGAATGTTCTCTCTCTTTACTTGACAGACACTATGGAGCATTCACTATTAAGCTATTTGGGCAGCTCTAGTCTACCAGTATGGATTTTTTTTCTTCTCCAGTCCTTCCCATGTGGCTGACATCCACCATCAACATACCAGCTGGCAGCTGCCTG
This sequence comes from Todiramphus chloris collaris, assembly GCA_025345505.1. Lineage (NCBI taxonomy): Eukaryota > Metazoa > Chordata > Aves > Coraciiformes > Alcedinidae > Todiramphus > Todiramphus chloris. The sequence goes on along the minus strand of JANVCC010000022.1, from coordinate 4,873,054 downwards.
TTGTGAAACATAGGGTCAGTTGTTTCATTGCAATGCTTGCTGTTTCCAAATTGTAATTAATTACTGGGACAATAATGTATATATTAATTCCATCATAATTTTCTTTCTAGTTCAACTGCCCAAGTTATATGTGTTTGGATTATTTTCCTTCAGTGGGGAGGGAGGTTTTCAGTACTTCAGTGTATGTTTTTTGTTTCTGAAAAGTGTTTTAATTCTTTTATTGGCAACTCAACTTTCTCTGATTTTTTTCCTTATGTTGTGTGATTTACAGTAGTTTGTATTCATGGAGCTGTACTCTGGCAGGTGCTCAACCATGTTTTTATTGTGAAAAATTGTGCTGCTTTTAGTTGCTTCTACAAAAAAAATTAGGATTTTAATAAAATGAAGCTAGGGAAGAATAAACACCTTGCACATGTTAATATTTGTATCTATTTTTTTATTTTATGGTCTTTAAACAGCCTGCTAATTGTAGCAGGGACTTAGTTATGGTGTGACTTCTTGTCTGTGTGACTTATCCCCAGCTGTGGCTTTTAAAAAATAGTAAGTTTACCAGTGTGAAACTGAACATAGTTCTCTTTTGTTCCAACCAGGCAGCAGAGATGAGAAGATGTGTTTGTGTTCTCCATATTCTAACAGGAGTCAAAGCTAAAGAAAGATTAAGATAAATATATTAGGACCGAAGTCTTGGAAGGCTCATGTAATTAAAGCTAGAGTGGGCAGGGAGACTGGTACTAGATGGCCATGGAACCTAGAGATTTAGGAAGGCAGTATACAACATGATGTGGAGCTAGTGGATGATGGAAGAAAACTGAAATCTTGAGATTAAACCGGGTTGAATATCCTGATAGGCATGTAGAAACTACAGATGGTTGTGTTAGGAAACTTTCAGAGCCAGGAGGGAGTGTAAAAGAAAATATGAGTAAGTTTAACAAAACAAAAGCAGCTAGGGCTGAAAAGGCCTGAGCCAAGAAGATAAGGTTAGAAAACAAAGATAGTTTGACTGTCATGTGGCATAGCAGGAATGGGAAGGACTCAGATTGGTTAAGAGAAAAAAACAGATGGGAGTTCCAGAAATGGGATACAGAGCAGCTGAGACACAAAAGGGAGCCTGTAAGAGAATTTGATCTTGGGAAGAATAAACACAACACTAGGAGTATTCTGAAAAACTGTTCTTGCCAGCACCTAAAATGGTAGCTTTGTTTTCTGATCTTGCTATCCTATTGTCATCAGCTTGTGGCATCCATTGACAAATTACATAATAACAGTCCATTGCCAGTTTGTTAATTAACAAATAATACAGCCATCAGTAATTCAGCTCAAATTTTGTAAATCTGAGTCTTTACATTATTTTCTTGTAGTTGAGCATCAGTGTAAATGCCAATAGTAATTCATTGCTTTCTTCTAGAGAATGTAAAAGTAAACAAAAAAAAAGTTTTGCACTGTAACATATGACAATTTTCCTATTTAATTAGGAGGAGGATATAGTTGCTTTAATGACTTGACAAACTTCTAAGACTATGTGATCAATGAATGAAACGTGATTTATTTTTTTGAAGTTAGGTAATGCTGAACTCATTGGAAGATTCCATACTTGTAAATACTCTTGCCACTATCATCTTCATCTGTGTACTTAATGGAAATCAGTTTTTCCTTTTTGAGCTGAGTCTGTCTAGCTGACGCAGTATCAAACTGGACTGTAACTTTTCATTGAAGCATTATTAATGTTGTAAATGGGACACACTTTGAAATAGAGGAAACAACACAGCATTTTTTCCCTCTCTTTAGGAATTGAGGTCACATGCTGTAAGAAGAAATTTTTCGTATCATTCTCCCGCAAGTCTGAAACCTCGATATACACGAAGTCCCCATTTTCATCCTAGAAAAGACTGCAGAATGGTAGATAAGTCTTAGTAGCACCACCTTCTACAAATTTCGTAAAACAGACTTTTAGCTGCCTGTTTTGCTAACATGCCTGTCACGTGGAGGATATGTTTTTATAATGTTTGCCTGAAAATGCCTAAGTTAAAACACCACTCCTTTTTGTAAGGTAATAAACTGGAGTTTTATCATTTGGACAGGTAAAAACACTTGAAACCATAATTTTATCCTGCATTTCCTGTATTAATAAAAATACTGTTACAGGACGAAATGATGATTCCTGATATGCAGCCTGCTTTCTAAACTTTATTTACTCACATAGATTAAAAACCAGCATACTTTTGTTAAAGGGAAAATTCAACATTTAATTTCTGCATTACATAAACTTTAAATATCCATTAGTTAAAGTAAAAGCCATTTCCCCACATACAGGCAGCACTTACATGCTATGAATTAAAAACTGGTTATTTCAATCTATGTGCATTTTTGTTTCAATTCCAAAAAACCTCAGTTTGTTTACTTCTTTTTAATCGGAATTACCTACTTTATAAAAGTGTTTTACTTGTATCTTATTTTAGTGCTCGGGAATAGTAACTTCTTAAAATAAAACTTGTACCACTATTTATCCTTGTATGAGGCTGACATTTTTCTTGCATATGGTAAGCAACAAATTGGGGTTTATAGCATCTTTTTAGTTACAGAAAAAGCCAAGAGTTGACTTTTTACTATAACAAGACTGAAAAATTCTCTCTACTACTTTGACTTTTTTTGTTGTCTGTGTAAAACTTAGGAACTCCCTGGCAGCATCATAGGTTGAAACATACTGCTTTTTTCCTCAACTGCAGGGAGGAAGAAATAATTTATTTTTTTCCTTGCTTCTCCTCCCACCCCACTAGGATTCTATGTTGTCTGAAAGTCAGATTCCTCAAAGGTTAAAACATAGCCTCTGTAGTTAATAGGGAGTGCAAGGTATGTCTTACTGCTTATGTAGCACTGAAGTCTTTATGTAAAATATTCCTTGAGCTTTTAAATTCTTTTTTTATCTGTTTTGTAGTAATTTAAGGGAGTTCTAATTGAGTTTTTTTCTTTTAATCACTCAGGGATCTTAGAGTGGACATTGTTGTCAGTAAATAATCCATGTGTAATATGTAAATATATTTCAAGATTTTTCTAACAGTCAAAAGCATGCTTTAATATTGTGCAGAAAGAGATGTTGAGTCTGATTCTGTTTCTAGGCTATTCTGAAAGGAAATTCCATGTACTGTGTCTTGGTTACAAGTTCCCTCCAGTGACTTTTCACCTTCTTCTAGATATAAAAATATACACAAATGTAATTTACTATTTTCTGCTTTTAAGAATGTATCAAGAGATACAATTTCTTAGCTACTTGGGGATCTCAGCCTATTTTTTGAGGGGAAATACTCATTTGCTGTAGATTGTCATGGTTCTGATCCAGATTAGTTTGTACCACTAAAACCATCTGTCCAGTCATTATTCTGTGTGATTTTCAGGTGTTAGAATTCATCAGTGCAAATATATTACACAAATCTTGGCACATGTTAACAGTAACACTTTTCCTTGAAAGAAGTTTTACATGGTAAATACTCTTGTTAGTGAAGTTCTGTCTCTGAAGGTGCCAAAGAAAGGTTTGTGTTCTGTTAGAGCCATGAAAAAAAATACGTTTGACCCAGGACTTGGATGATATAGTCCTTATTTTTGGAATTCATGATTTGCTTACCAAATGTAACTTCCCTGTTCTTAAAATGCTTTAGAAATCCAAGAACTAAATTTTACAGCATGTATGATGTTCAAAAAAAAAGTGCTTACAGCAAAGTCTCTGAACTAATTGCTCAAAAATGTGCAATTACTATGCAACAAGCGGTGCAGGACTATAAAGATGATTATTTGCCACTGGCTGCTGAATGTCCACAGGGCACAGTCCTAAACTAATGTGTTCCCTCCTGGCATGTATATAAAGCCTTACAACTATCCATGGGGAACTGGGGGGAGACTGAAGAGAATCCTGCCCTTCTCCAACCCCCAAAACCAGTGAGGGACCAGGATCTTATTACTGATATTTAACTGACTTCAGTATAAAAGCACAAGAATCTCTATATTAAGGAAATTTTCAGTGGCAGGAGGATACTGGGTAGTGCAAGAGATTTAAAACCAAACAATCAACCAACCTGCAAATACTAAAACATCAAGCCAACACAATTACAGGCACTACCTGAAGAACGAAGATCTAGTTCTTTCTCAGCACCTATCATTTGAGTACCCCTGCAACAGAACTGCAGAAGTCAGTTGTTGTGCCTCAACTGTGCCTACAGAAGGATCCAAGCAGTGAAAGTTTAAAGGTTCAGTTACTACTGATTGATGTTATGCCATCATACCAGGCAAGGATTCTTAAGAAAGATGAGCTACAACATCAGTAGAGAACCTTAAGTATTTCAACAGTGACCTGTGGTTCCTGAAGCAAAGCCAATGTCCAGAGCTCCATCAAGGTGTTTACCTGTTGGTATCTTGGTTTCTACTGCGTGAGCTGTTACAGTGTTTCTAGCAAATGTTGCCTTTTTGATATTATAGATAAACAGCAGAATGTTAGTTCTCGCTTTCTCTGTTAAAGTTAACACTGGGTAAAAGCCAGAAATGTTACTGAAGTCATCTCTCTCTACTGTATTTTTGTTTGATCGGGGGCTGTTTTTCTTGCATTAAATAGAATTCTCTAGTTCACTAACATTTTTCGTTCTTGCTACTTCTTTAAGCATCAGAAGTCCATTCATTATGCCTGAAAAACTGTTTGCATTCTCTGCATTAAATTGGCAGCTCTTTGTATTCTGAAACTAAGTTTTCAAAATAGTTTATATTAAGTCACTGAATAAACTGCTTTCCGATAGTAACTGAGCAGAAACCAGCAGAATGCATGGCTCTCTTGAAGTGTTTTTCTCTGTCTAACATAGTTCTAAAATGTGAGTGGCTGTATGGCTGTAAAATAGTTCTGTGGCTTGGTAATGTTGAAGTTTTACAGTATTTTCAATTCACTTAGTAGAAGTATCTTATGTTTCCTATTAAAGTAAAAAAAAAAATACACAGTTTAAATCGGTATCTGAAGGATCCAAAATACAATGCCAGTGCCTTGATACACCCGTGCAATCCTGTACACAACTCCTTATTAGCTGTTCTGCAGAAAATCTAAAGAGAAACCTAGAAAGCAGAACAGGAATATGTAGCTCTCATTTTAGCTATGTTTCAATAATGTAGTGAAGATGTAACAGCAAAGTGCAGGTAGTGTAAGGCCCTCTTAGACTTTGAGGCACACATAAAGTAGTATTGAAACTGTGATTTTGAGGGCCTTGCATGATCTTTTTGTAGCACTCTTAGTGAAGCTGCAGTCTGCATAAGTGTGTATGTTAAAGGTAAACAAAATATTGTTCATAATATTGCCAGTTGTTTTTAATCAGAAACTAGAACATCCAGTCTCAATTTAAAATGTGGGATTTCAGTTGATCATATGGCTGTGTTATTTAATGCTGTATTGCAGATATAAAGGATCTAGTTACTGCAGCCTTGATAAGGGAGCTACTGCTTATGTGCAGAGATAAAAGCTTAGTAAACTTGGAGATCTCATTTTGGAGAACTGCTAGCAATTTTATAAATCCTTGTTCTGTTGAGACTACGTGTAATACAGCAAGAGTAAATAAGTTTTTATAGTTTGTTGCTTCTAGCAGAGTTCTGAGTTGTTAAATAAAAGTTTAATTCAAATTGATCCTTACCTACTTTTTGGATTGTAATTTTTGTTCAATTGTACTATGAATGAGTAGTTTAACTATGGGTTTAGAAAAATAAGAAACATGGAATTGATTAATTTTTATCATTAAACTATGCTTTTGCAGTAATGAAAATGAACTGTTGTTGTCCCGTCTTTGTTAATTGCTTTTTAGAACACTACGCTAAAGCTGGCTTTTCTGGTAAAGTTAACATGTCTAACAAGACTCTGTTCCCATTACATTCACAAAATTATTTCTTCAAAGGAAGAAAAAGATTGAAGTTGTCAAACCAAGCGGCCTTCAGAGTGAAACACAGGTACTTTCTTAAAATATTGAAGTTATGGACAAAAGTTTTAATAAAATTATTCTAGAGAGAAAAGAACCAGATGTCAGTGTTGCGTTTTAGTTGCAGTTTTTGGGGGTGGAGATGTGAAAAATACTTGACAATTGAATTGCAGAATCTCTCTGGATTTTTTTTTTTCGTCATTATCCTGTCTCAGGCAAAAACTTTGTATTTGCCTTGGGTCATAAAGTAAGCCTAAGAAGAAGTAGTTCAGAGAGGAACTGACATTCAGAAGTGTTGCAATTAGAGATTATGAATACATAAGGTTCTTTTAATGTGTTGGTTTTGGGTCCTGTAGCTGTTAGATTTCTCCAGAACCTGAGCCTACTTTAGCTTGTGTTTGTAATTTGCTCCTTGGTATCTTATTAATGTGCCTGTCCTCTGTTAAAAATGTTCTGTGTCAATGATGACTGATCTATACCTGATAGTAATGCTGTTTTTATATATATTTTGAAGTTGCTTTTATATGCCCCTTTGAAAGCTGCAAACATGGGTGGTTATCACCCCAACTGGGAAACATGTCTGGTACAACTATAATTTTATGGTTTTGACTCTGTCAGAAGAACTAAGAGGTATCCCTTCTGTTTCTTGTTAGTTGAGTCAGTTTTGATCCTAATGAAATCTTTATAAACAGCAATAATTTATTCTTCAGGCAATTGGTATGATGTTAAGATATTTGTATTTCTGATGCTCTACTAATTTTTAACCTCAAGAATAGGATGGATCTTTGAAGTCTGTGTAGCTTATGTTAGTGAATTTATTCCAGGTAAGCTCATCAGTTAAAATGTTTTGATTAAGTAACCTTCTCACAGATGTATCATGAGTAATGTTTTTGTCCCTTTTGTCCCTTTTTGCTTCTAAGTGTGAAATGCTATCTCATGATCTTTAGCTAGTTCTAAATCATGTGCCTGAGCAGGAGTCATTTGTCATGATTGTAGTAAACCTTAACAATTTTATGGCCTTTCTTACACAGTCTGACGTGTATTTTAAAAAGTAAAATAAAACATCGTGTCTTTTGAAGCTTTTTGAAGCTAATGTAGCATAAAAGCAGTGTGATTCCTTTTGCTTTTAACATCTTAGCCTGTATCCTGATCGGGGAGAGAGAGAGATGCCTTTAAGGAGATGTTTGCTATGTGTCCTGGTATAGCTGACTCAAGTGCAGATCTAAGTGTAGCTTATGCTCTTTCTTGAGTTTTGGTATCCATTAAGAATTAAATGCTTATGTCAACATCCCTGAGTATTTATTAATTTTAGCTTTCCTTTTGAGATTCTGCATTCACAGACAAGGAAAATCTTCTGTGTACCTGTACTGTTTTCATAATTTTCCTTTCGTTTTATTATTTTAATCAACAGGAAGCTCAGATGACATGAAAAAAGAACACACTACTGTCATCATGCATCTTTGACCTTTTAAGATACTGGGGGAGGCAAAGTTTAAACTGTCCTTTATTAAGTGACTTATGCAGGTCATATTGGGTTTGGAGAAGAGAGGGCATTGTATTCAAGTTTGTCATAGACGTTCCAAAACCGAAGTGTCACACTTCTAACTTCAGCAAGAGATTTTGTCATAAAGGGGCACCAACACCACTTCTGTTTGGCATCAGCACTGCAGACAGAGCCTGCCTTGGACATCAGTAATGTTAACAGAGCAGCTCAGCAGGGAGTCAGGAGCAGAGGGACATCTGTTTCAAAACATCTATTTCAAGCATCAGATGATGTCCTTACATTCAGTAAGTTTATCACTGTAACAAGGAAGTAAAAAATGCTTCCCACACAAATGTTTTCAAACCTCCCATGACATCAGTGACAGGGAACCAAGTACGTCATGAGCAAGAGACAGGAACAACCCTGAGGCTGAGACAGCAAGGCTTGTCTCACTTTCTGGTCAAAACTGTGCAGACCTTCTGCTGCCTCTCATCCTGCACTGCTAGAAGACTGTTGATGATCGAGCTCTGGACCTGCACTCCTCTTGGTGCAGTACTCTTTTGCAATCTTTGTAATTTTTTTCCACTTTGTTAGAGAAGACTTCCACAGAAGCATAGTTCCTTTGGATTAATTGGGCTAGTGTTTGGCTGTCTTTGCATTTTTAAAAGTCTAAAAAATACATCCAAGGGATAAGTCACGTGCTTTTTCAGTGGAGGTTACTGTGACTGCCACACTCCGGTGAATCAGAGTAGCTTTAGGGATATGTTCTTTGATGCCAGTTCCCAGAGCCTTTGTTTTGAGTCACTGTAAATGGGCTGTGTTGTATTTTATATCCACTTCACAACAGGATAATATAGCTATTCAAGCAGCTCTTGAATCCAGGAATCTTAGGATCCTGTTCCTCTCCGGAGCCATTCAGGTTCTTTGATGTAGCTTTGAACTCCTGAGGAATGCTACTAGTTCTTGGTTGGTTAGATGTTTGTTTAGGTTTCTCTTGTGTGTGTTTTGGTTTTTGGTTTTTTTGTGTGTTTATTGTTTTGGAGAGTCTTTTTTTGCTGTTGTTTGGGGGTTTTTTGAGGGGGGGAGGTTGTGTTTTTGGTTTTGTTGGGTGTTCTGTTTGGGGGGGGTTTTAATGTGGTTTGATTCAGTATAGTGACTTCTGAGTTAAGTCTGCAAAGGCAACTGTTGACTGACTTCCGGCTTGAAAACTTATAACTACTTAACTATTTTGGGTAACCCTAGATTAAGGACTGTTGGTTTTTATCCATAACAGTGCTTCTGTGTTGGTGTCCTAAGAGTTTGCTTATACTATGGAAAATTTCATCTTGGTGAGAGGTTTAAATACGGCTTAAGCCATATTGACATAAGGACCTCAAAATATGATATTCTGGCCTCATTTAAAAATGCAGCTATCTTCAGTTACATGAAAAAGCAACCAGCTGCTACGGAAAAGTTGTTTTACTTAAAGCTACTTTAGTCATTGTCTTGGTTTGAAAGACAGGTGTCTGCCAAGGGAGGCAGGAGTCCCCCTTGGAATGGAAATGCAACCCCCTCCCCTCCGAATGCTTCTAATTCTGAAATTAAGGGGCTTTCAGGCAAAGATATCAGGAATAGGAATAACAGTTCTTTACTAGATTATATATATATCAAGGCAAACAAACAACACTAACTACGGCAGTAACAGCAAACAGCGCCAGGCACCCAGTGCCAGCCTCTCGGGGCTCCCGGGGAGCAGGGAGGGCGCCATGGTCTCCCCGCCGCTCCGGAGCCAGCTCAGTCCCCACGGGGCAATGGCCGACGGAAAGCCCGCGTCACGAACCCCCTGGGCAGCCGATCCCGGTGTCCAGCAGGGTCCTCGGGAGACAGCAGGGGCAGAAGGAGAAGCAGGAGACCCAGCAGGGACGACCTCCCTCCAAGCTGATCCCAGTGTTCTGCCGGATCCTTGGTAGGCAGCAGGGAGAGCAGGAGGCAGTGGGGATGAGGTCTCCCCACCACGAGGGCAGCTTCTCCTCACCTCGAATGCAGGGAGCAAAACAAGCAAGAACCCCAGGGGCTCCACCCAACCCCCTTTACTCGGCAGGCTGGACCCCTCCCCCTGTGGCCAGGTCCTTTTGTCTCTCTTAAGTACGGCCATTTACCTCCCTGACAAACAAGTATGGAAAAGTTCTTTAAGAGAAGGAAAACAGAATAACTCCCCAAAACCTCAACATTATCCACCCCGAATTTTTCCATACTAACATGTTACACCAAATTTAAACCTTTAAACTATATACACACATGCATTACCCCTAATTATATACATATATACATGCAGATATGGATACAAGTGCAATGCCATGAGTGGTTCACCCTAAAACGAGGTCCCCTTGAGGTATGCATCAGGTCTCCATCTTTTTGCATCACCCACCAGGTGCAACCTGGTCCCTGTGCAAAAACAACCCCACGGATGGGTTTGTCTTTGCTCAAGGCAGACTTTACCCAAACAGTTTTCCCAAGCATACCTCTCATGTGTACCACTGGAACCTTATCCCCGTCTGTTGTTTGCAAGGGGTCACACTGAGCGGGGCCTGCTCGGTTGGTGGAGCCTCGGGTGTTAACTAACCAGGTGGCTTTTGCTAAATGCATCTCCCAGTTTTTGAAAGTCCCCCCACCCAGTGCCTTCAGTGTTGTTTTAAGCAGCCCATTGCACCGCTCAACCTTCCCAGCTGCTGGTGCATGGTAAGGGATATGGTACACCCATTTGATGCCATGGTCCCTAGCCCAGCTGGTTATAAGGCTGTTCTTGAAATGAGTCCCGTTGTCAGACTCAATTCTCTCAGGCGTACCATGCCTCCAAAGGACCTGCTTTTCAAGGCCCAGGATGGTGTTCCGGGCAGTAGCGTGAGACACAGGGTAGGTCTCCAGCCATCCTGTGGTGGCTTCTACCATGGTGAGCACGTACCGCTTGCCTTGGGGGATTGGGGCAGTATGATGTAATCAATCTGCCAGGCCTCCCCATACCTGTATTTGGACCACCGCCCACCATACCATAGGGGTTTCACTCGCTTGGCCTGCTTGATTGCGGTGCATGTCTCACAGTCATGGATAACTTGGGAGATACTGTCCATGGTTAAATCCACCCCTCGGTCTTGTGCCCACTTATAGGTACCATCTCTGCCCTGATGGCCTGAGGCATCATGGGCCCATCGAGCCAAGAACAACTGGCCTTTATGTTGCCAATCCAAGTCTCTCTGGGACACCTCTATTTTTGCAGCCTGATCTACCTGTTTGTTGTTACGATGTTCTTCATTAGCCCGGCTCTTGGGGACATGGGCATCTACATGGTGGACTTTCACAGGTAGATTCTCTACCCGAGCGGCAATGTCTTTCCACTCAGCAGTAGCCCAGATTGGTTTTCCCCTACGCTGCCAGTTTGCCTTTTTCCATCTTTCCAGCCAACCCCACAGGGCGTTGGCTACCATCCATGAATCAGCGTAGAGGTATAGCTTTGGCCACTTCTCTCTTTCAGCAATGTCCAGGGCTAATTGGACGGCTTTGAGTTCAGCGAGTTGGCTCGATCCACCTTCTCCCTCGGTAGCTTGTGCAACTTGTCATGTGGGGCTCCATACAGCAGCTTTCCATTTCCGGCCAGCACCTACAATTCGGCAGGAACCATCAGTGAAGAGGGCGTATTGTCTCTCACTCTCCGGTAGCTCGTTACATGGGGGCGCTTCCTCGGCACGTGCCACTTGCTCCTCCTCTTCTTCAGAGGATAATCCAAAAGTCTCACCTTCCGGCCAGTTTGTAATTACTTCCAAGATCCCAGGGCGATTTGGGTTTCCAATACGGGCGCGCTGCGTGATGAGGGCAATCCACTTGCTCCAAGTGGCATCGGTGGCATGATGCGTGGAAGGAACCTTTCCCTTAAACATCCACCCCAGCACCGGTAGTCGGGGTGCCAGGAGGAGTTGTGCCTCTGTGCCAATCACTTCTGAGGCAGCTTGGACTCCTTCATAGGCGGCCAAGATCTCTTTCTCTGTTGGGGTGTAGTTGGCTTCGGACCCTTTGTAGCTTCGGCTCCAGAATCCCAGTGGTCGTCCCCGAGTCTCACCAGGCACCTTCTGCCAAAGGCTCCAGGACAGGCCTTTGTTCCCAGCTGCAGAGTAGAGCACGTTCTTCACCTCTGGTCCCGTCCTGACTGGGCCAAGGGCTACCGCACGAGCGATTTCCCACTTGATCTGGGTGAAAGCTTGTTGTTGTTCAGGGCCCCAGTGGAAATCGTTCTTCTTGCAGGTAACCAGGAACAGAGGGCTCACGATCTGGCTGTACTCAGGAATGTGCATCCTCCAAAAGCCAATGGCACCAAGGAAAGATTGCGTTTCCTTCTTGTTGGTGGGTGGAGACATTGCAGTGATCTTATTAATGACCTCGGTGGGAATCTGACGCCGTCCGTCTTGCCACTTTACCCCCAGGAACTGGATCTCTCGGGCAGGTCCCTTGACTTTGCTCTTTTTGATGGCGAAGCCGGCTTCCAGGAGAATCTGGATGATCTTCTCTCCCTTCTCAAATACCTCTGTTGCTGTGTTCCCCCACACAATGATGCCGTCGATGTACTGCAGATGTTCTGGAGCCTCACCCTTTTCCAGTGCAGTCTGGATCAGTCCATGGCAGATGGTGGGACTGTGCTTCCACCCCTGGGGCAGTCGGTTCCAGGTGTACTGCACGCCCCTCCAGGTGAAGGCAAACTGAGGCCTGCATTCTGCTGCCAGAGGGATGGAGAAAAAAGCATTGGCAATGTCAGTAGTGGCAGACCACTGCGCTGCTTTGGACTCCAGCTCCTACTGGAGCTGCAGCATGTCCGGCACAGCAGCGCTCAGGGGTGGAGTCACTTCATTCAAAGCACGATAGTCCACTGTCAATCTCCATTCTCCATCAGACTTGCGCACAGGCCAAATGGGGCTGTTGAAGGGTGAGTGGGCTTTGCTGACCACCCCTTGGCTCTCCAGCTCACGGATCATCTTGTGGATGGGGATCACGGCATCTCGATTTGTGCGGTACTGCCGGCGGTGCACTGTCGAGGTGGCAATTGGCACTGCCTGCTCTTCCACCTTCAGGAGCCCAACTGCAGAAGGATTCTCTGATAGTCCAGGCAGGGTGCTCAATTGCCCAATGCCCTCTGCCTCCACAGCAGCTATCCCAAATGCCCGCCTGAGTCCTTTTGGGTCTTTGTAATAGCCGTTCCGGAGGAAGTCTATGCCCAGAATACACAGGGCTTCTGGGCCAGTCACAATTGGATGTTTCTGCCACTCCTTCCCAGCCAGGCTCACCTCAGCTTCCACCAGGGTCAGCTGCTCTGACCCTCCGGTCACCCCAGCAATGGAAACCAATTCTGCCCCCACATGTCCCGATGGCATTAAAGTACATTGGGCACCAGTATCAACTAAAGCTTCATATTTCTGTGGCTCTGATGTGCCAGACCATCTGATCCACACTGTCCAGAAAACACGATTCTCCCGTGCCTCTTCCTGGCCAGAGGCAGGGCCCCCCTAGCCCTGGTTATCATTCCTTTTAGGGGATCTGACATATCATCCTCCCTTCTGTAGTACCTGGCAGCTCGGTCACGGGAGGCTGAGGCCACTTTCACTCTGGCGGAACCCCTTTGGTTAGTGTTTTCCCTTTTGAGTTCACACACCTGTGCTGCCAGAACAGAAGTGGGTTTCCTATCCCATTTTCTCATGTCTTCCCCATGGTCACACAGAAGGAACCACAGCTCAGCTCGTGGGGTGTACCCTCTCTCTCTAGCGGGGGGACGTCGGGCTCTGACTCTGGGGTCTGTGACTCACACTGGTGCCACCCAGGAAATGCTCTTCCTTACCTCCTCCACAATCTCCTCCTTGAGGTCCCTAACCACAGCAGAGACGTGAGCCTTCACTGGACCATTGACCATACTCTCGTAATACCGGAATCTGTTGGCAATGGAGCCCACTGTTTCCCGGTTGTCCTCAGCATTAATGGTTGCAATGAAGGGGGCGTATTGCGGTGGCCCTAGTCTTGCCAGGCTCCACAACATCTGCCCTGTGCACCTGACTTGGTCGGGGTCATTATCATGCTGTCCATCCCTCCCAAAGAGTACCTCTAACACTGCCACTTCTCTTAGCTGTTGGATTGCTTCCTCGAGTGTCTTCCACTGCATTTTATGGTGGTACTCCTGCATTCTCTCTCTATGAACAAACCTTTCTCTCACACTTGTTAGAAGCCGCTCCCAGAGAGAAAGGGGCCCTGGCTCCCTCACAAATACCTGATCTACACCTGGGTCCTGGGTCAAGGATCCCAAATACCTCGCTTCACCCCCATCCAGTTGCACGCCTTTGCCCATAAGGTCCCAAACCCGAAGTAACCAGGTTGTATAAGCCTCACGCCCCCGTCGCACAATGTCTTTGCGCAGATTACGGAGGCTGTCATATGACAGGGACTCAGTGATGATCTCAGGCTCTGGCTCTCCTGCTGGTTGTGAGGGCCCTGGTTCCCCGTCATCATTAACTGGGCGTGCTGATTTGTTCTTATACTTCCTCCTCTGCACAGGGGCAACTGCTGCTGGCTGGGGCTGCCCTTGTGGTTCAGCTGGAACCTGGACGGTTGTAACATCTATGGGTTCCACTGCTGCACCACCAGGATCCCCCTCTTTGGGGCAGGGAGAGAGTTTCCCATCAGCTGGGGAGGTGTCTTCCCTCAGCATCTCACGTATCTCCTTCAGCAGCACCACTACCCACCTCGGGTGGTCCGTTTCTGAGGTAGGCTGTGGGGCAGGGTCAGGCTGTGGGGCAGGGTCTGTAGTTGCTGGGGCAGGGTCTGGTTCTGGGGCAGCACCCCTAGACTCTGGGGTGGGCACCTGGGCAGTTATCCAAACCGATCTGAATGCTAAATAGAGCAGGCCTATCAACAACATTTGGCTAGTATCCAGAGGAAATATAAACCCTTCAAGAGCCGGTGGGGTAGGCCCAAAGAACTGGTTGAAGGGTTGGGAGAAAAGTTCCCACGGTGTTATTTCCTCACAGAAGGTACCATTTTTCATATAACCCCAGAAACATGCGCTTAGTGTGTGATAGCCCTGCATCCATGTGCCCACACTCCAGAGGAACATGAAAACCCATGAATCCCTCACTTTATCAACCCACTGTGCAAACTGGATAACAGCCACAGTGACCTTAGCCAGGGGATCCATGTTCAGAAAAGGAGCTGCAAAGGGGAGGAACACAGCCACGGCCACGTGCCACACGAACCAGGGCAGGCCAGACCACATGGTGCTGCCTAATGTTGGGCGCCAAAATCTGTCTTGGTTTGAAGGACAGGTGTCTGCCAAGGGAGGCAGGAGTCCCCCTTGGAATGGAAATGCAACCCCCTCCCCTCCGAATGCTTCTAATTCTGAAATTAAGGGGCTTTCAGGCAAAGGTATCAGGAATAGGAATAACAGTTCTTTACTAGATATATATATATCAAGGCAAACAAACAACAATAACTGTGGCAGTAACAGCAAACAGCGCCAGGCACCCAGTGCCAACCTCTCGGGGCTCCCGGGGAGCAGGGAGGGCGCGATGGTCTCCCCGCTGCTCCGGAGCCAGCTCAGTCCCCACGGGGCAATGGCCGACGGAAAGCCCGCGTCACGAACCCCCTGGGCAGCCGATCCCGGTGCCCAGCAGGGTCCTCGGGAGACAGCAGGGGCAGAAGGAGAAGCAGGAGACGAAGCAGGGGCAACCTCTCTCCAAGCTGATCCCGGTGTTCCGCCAGATCCTCGGGAAGCAGCAGGGAGAGCAGGAGGCAGTGGGGATGAGGTCTCCGCACCACGAGGGCAGCTTCTCCTCACCTCGAATGCAGGGAGCAAAACAAGCAAGAACCCCAGGGGCTCCACCCAACCCCCTTTACTCGGCAGGCTGGACCCCTCCCCCTGTGGCCAGGTCCTTTTGTCTCTCTTAAGTACGGCCATTTACCTCCCTGACAAACAAGTATGGAAAAGTTCTTTAAGACAAGAAGGAAAACAGAAGAACTCCCCAAAACCCCAACAGTCATCCATGGCTTTCTAGAGGCTGTTACAGTGGATCTTAATGACTGCGTGGAATGAAGCAGTGGGATTCTCAAGGTTGAGTGAACGGTTGACATGCATGTCTGGTGTAGTAACAATTCAGGGGTGGCCTTTGCTGGGCAAAAAAAAAAACCCCAGTGTTCGGAAGCAATTTCTTTGTAAGCAGACATGCAGGAAGCTGAAGAATTCTGCTTTATTTGGTATGTTTTCCTAGATTTTAATCAAGACAACACTGAGGGATTTCCTCTTAGTTTCAGCACCTAGGAGCATGTTTTAAAGACTGTATGCAATAATTAAAACTTCAGTTCTAGGCTCTGCACTCAGTGATTTTTACATTCTTCCAAAACTATGTATACTTTATAGTTCCTAGTGAGTTCCTTAAGGTTCCTAGTGAGCTACTTAACTGAAACATCACGTCACTTGCAGTAGGACAGAAAGAAAACTGCAAGTAGTTAACATTTAACTTGCAGTGATTAATTATAGAAAATATGTGTGGTTTTGGTAAAATTAATTTTTTTCAGTGAGGAAATAATAAAAAGCTTTTTTTTAATTAAATTGTGCTTTTCCTTTCATCCAAAATGGTATTATGAATCTCTAGTTTTTCTCTAGGTGACTCTTTATTTACTTCAGGCTGCATCTAGAGAAAAAGGTAAATATTCTGTCTGTCTGTTCTGGCAGTAGCAGGGCCTTAGAAAATCCATCACTGTTCTGTTTATTTCCCATGCATCATCATGGTCTGCATCATGTGTACTGTTAAAAGTGACTTGCAGTAGTTAATGTAAGAGTAGTGAGAGCCCTTAATAATAAATTAAACTTTCAGAACTTAAAAATTTACTTAGGAAATAATGTTGAAAATCTGTGGCCATACCAATGGAGGTCAACCTGACAGGTGAGGATTTCAGTTGTTCACTACCCATGAAAAATTAAGAACAAAGTCTTGTAAATATGTTCATATATAACATTCAGAAAATCTTTCAGATGTGAAATGAGTATTTTGTTGTAATTTTTCAGCATTTATCAAAACCCATAAGTTAATTTTTAGTGATGTAGAGTCTTGCTGATTTTCTTGACAAGAAATTTCTTTAAGAAATATGTTTACATTACAATATATCACACCATGGATTTTTGTTTGTTTTTTTTTCTTTCCCTTCTGGAAGTTCCTGTGGAGAGGAAATAGGAACCAAACTTTGAAAGCTAAAGTAAGGATAAACTGCTTTTCATTTACTTCTCTGCCCTTTGAGATGCCAGAAGCAATTTCCTCTTGAAGCTGACTTCCTTTCTGGAAACGATTTTCGTCTCCAACCATGTTGAGGCTCTTTTCTCATTCTTTCATTCTGACTAACTTGCTTTTTCCTCTCTGACTTTCTACTACAGTCGAGAACTTCTGGAGGTAAGTAATTACAGACAAGTTTCTCTCTAACTTCTTTTTCAGTTCTTCTTTCCCCCCTACTGCCCCCCCTCACCCAGTCAGTCTAGAAGGACAAACAAAGCACTATTGGTGTCCTCTGCAAGAGAGCACTGATAGGGGGCTGGCTGTAAATTGACGTGGCATGGAAAATCTCTGCTGCTTTGTAGCAGCTCTAACAGTGCTGCGAAATGAAGTCTACTCTTAGCAAGTTTGTAGCTTGAAATCACCCCGGGCTTCCTCTTTCTATATAAAAAATGAATGGAAAATACCTCTGCTTTATGATTTGGGAACTGGATTTTTTCGCTGTTTGGATTTACAGCTAATAGAAAACAAAAGCAAGGGGAATTATTTGGCTGGTTTTTTGGTTGGTTGTTTTTTTTTTCCCCTGTAGTGAGAGCGACAGATCTTGCTGCTCCCCCAACCTTCTCCTGCGATTTAATCATTTGCAGATCTTGCCATGGGGTGCGGACTGAGAAAGCTGGAAGACCCAGATGATAGCAGCCCTGGAAAAATCTTTTCTACACTGAAGAGACCACAAGTTGAAACAAAGACAGATTCTGCTTATGAATATGTATTGCTGGATTTTACTTTAGAAGGTATATTTTTGTTATATCTGCTATTCTGAGCAAGCATGAAATAGAATTTCACGTAGTTCTGTCTTGTTTGACTTACAGTAAATCTTGCCTAGCTTTGATAAAAGTATCTAAAATGTAAGGCTTTTATTTTGAAACACAAATCATGACGAAGGTCCTCACGTAAAATTACAATGGAAACTACTGAAGTATTTTTAACAGCCAAACCCTTCAAATTACACAACTGTCCTTGTTAAGGAAGCTGGCTAAAAACTGTTAGAGGAGATTTTCCTAGTTTCCTGTGAGTCAGATACTGCCGTCCGTACTCTGAATAATGGTTGTCTGAATTCAGTGTGACGGTTCAGAAAATACACTGTGCCTGAGCCTTAATTGAATAACAATTTTTAAAAATGCATTCAACTTCTGAAAACAGGCTGTCATTGTCCTTGTTACTTTATGCAGAAGTAAGTCTGTTTCTTAGCTGTATACAAGGAGTAGCTTCTCTTACGCCCACCCTAGCCTCTTGGAAGATATTTTAGTAAGAGTATTACAGTTGCATCTTGCTGTTTGTGTTTCTCTATTCTTGTTTTGTTTTTTTTAAAAATGCTTTACTTGTAGTTGTTGAACAGTCTTTTGAAATCTCAATCGAACTGAAGGAAAATTTGTATGCGTAGCTCGAGGCAGACAGTGCTCTGTGGGATACTTCCTTCCTGAGCGTGTCCCGTCTCTAACAGAGCAACTCCCTGTTCTACAAAGTTGAAAACAAACAAGCCCCGATGGCTGCCCTCTGAAAATAGAGAGCTCAGTTTTGCACTCACTTTGTAGTACCTTGCTTTTTATAACACCCCAATCTACTATAAAATTCATAACAGCAAGGACTGGAAGTAAATGCAGTTGCTAGAAGGGTTTGATAAAGGGAAAAAGTGTAAGTGCATGTTATTACATTCAGGAACTCTTTCATAAACATCTTGGTCTCTGCTTGGCTTTAACTATAAAGAGCTGTAGTAATTTACTTAAAATGTATCGGTCTGTTCATTGAAAAACTACAAGATACTAATAGAAGCCCCATTCTACTAAGTTATAGTACTTGGCGTCCAGCTGTTTTTGTTGTTTATGTACACAAATAGTTCCTCACTGGCTTGTTCTTTTTGGAGGAAAAAAAAGGGACCAAAAAAACCCCAAAACAAAACAACTTTGTGTGGGCTAAAGTAGTGGTAATGTACTGGAAATAAAGCTAGGCTGCCTAATGCATACATGGATTACCTACTAATCTACTGATAATAAAAGGGAGAATAAAACTTCTTTTTTTTTTTTTTTGAGACTGAAGAGCATTTAGTGTACTTAATCTGTATTCCAGATAGTTTTGCTGTGCTTTGAAGAAAGGAGTTGCTGAAAGTGTTGTGGCAAGTGTATCTGTTGTAAAGGTGGTTGTGACTTAACAAAAAGCACATCAAAGAAGTGCAAATAGATGCGCATATCTCTATTTTGATGATCTCTCAGTACAGCAGTAAAGATTAATTTTCTCCTGTTTAGTCTGATATTCAAAAGTGTTTAGCTTCAGGGGTTTACTGTGGAATTATGAATGCTAAACAACAGTGACATCAGTCTCAGATCATTGTCTAACTTCTTTTAAGTTTGTAACCATAAGCAATGGATTTGTGAACATGGGTATCTTTCTTTTGAATGGTTCTAGCAGTGTGTGTATTTGACCTTGAAATATTTGTTGCTTGAAGTCTGCTTTTATAGAGCTAAGTTAGTTTTCACTCTGCTGTCAGGTTGTGTTATATCTTCATGGCACTCTGCTCATTTCCAGAGCAAGATCTTCCACAATATCCAATATTTCTGATTGCTTGAGTGACTTGTTGCCAAGGGTCTTGCACCCAGTTAAACAGAAAATCTGCACTTAGTATCCTACAGTAAGCTGTGACCGACATTAAGATAAAAATATAGTAAGCATGAATGCGTTATATTAATTTAACATATCTTATTCTCTGCTTCATCAGATGTATGCAATGTGAAGTAAAAATGAGCCTGCTGGGGAGTCTTTCAGGATCTTCTCTCAAGCCATGTTGCAGATTAGGTCAACCATACTGTAATCTAAATTAAGTGGCTGGAGTCCCTGCGCATCTTAACTAGATGTCAGCAGTGTGTTGTACCTTGGCTTCTCCCTTCCTTGTCCCCAAAATACTCCAGTCTCCACTGTAAAAAGTACTTCTGAATTCTGTGGAGGTTCTTCTGCATTAGGAGAACCCCAAACAAGAAAATTACAGCCAGCATCTTCTGTTTTGGGGGATAGAAGAGTACAAAGGAAGGGGAATAGTGGACTCTGACGTGTAGTTTTAAATGACTGTCAAGGATTGTAAATTCTAGTCTCAATCATGAGACATCTCAGTTTCAAAAACAGGTGGGGCTTTTTGAGATCAGTGTAACCACAGAATAGGGATGGTTTAAATCCTCATCAAGCAGAATGGTTTTGCTTTTTCCACAACCTTCCTGTTTGGAGAAAAAAGGTATACTGACGCAGTCCATTAAGATGACATACTTTGAAGTTCTTATCACTACAAATACCAGTATGAATATATATAAGTAGCTGTTACATTGTCATCTTCAGTACCATGCGTGCTGTCTGTCCTGGCGAGGTAGATGTAGTTCTGTTACTTGTACAAGTAAGTGTTTTGGCTATCTGTTGACAGCATATCAGGAAGGGAGTTTTCTTAATGAAAAATGCTTAAGACATTGGTGAAGTCAGTGAAGTGATGACATGGCATACAGTCCTGTTTTTTTGGCTTGTGGGCTATAAGGCAGTTATTCCTTCAATATATATTTAATGTCTCCTGGATTTACTACAAGTGGAATCATGGGATGGAGGCCTTGCTAAGAGCAAAATATCATCTGTGTGTGAAAGGAAGGGCTGTGATGTACTATCTGCTAAAAAAAAACCCAAACAAACCAACAACAAAAACCCACCATGGTAGCGTAAGAAAGTTCAACAGCCCCGTCCCTATGACTGAGAACAGCAGAGTTTGCATTAGTAGGTTGAGGTTGCTAGTTGTTATCAATAAACCATTAATAGATACGTTATGATGCATTTTGGCAGTGTGCATTTCCCATGGTATGCATTATTCTGGACTCTCCTGATAGCTTTTCAGCACTGTGAAGGCTCTTACAGTGATGAGCAAAGGAGGCCTCCATGCTTTAGTAGAACTGGTATTTAAAAGCATTTGAGTACTGTAAAACATTAGTTTCCAGTGTGGTGGTTTGCTTATTTTGTTTGGTTTTAAAAAAGCCTTCTGTAAGGTAGGTGTGTGTATGCATGTATATATACATGTATATCAGCATTATCCCCATTTTATAGTGGGAAAGCAGTATAGAGATTGATGTTTTACAGAACACGTCACTCATGAAACAGCAGAATTCTAGTTCAGTTTATTAGAATAAAAGTTCAGGCAAACTAAAGACTCGTATATCTGGCTTGTGGTACTTCAAACCAGTAGGATAGATAAATTTTGACTTGCTGTGTCTATAAAGTCCTGAAATTCATTGTTGTTGTCCACCTATAATGTAGGGCAGAGGGTGTAAGAACATGAAATCAATTCTTAAGGAAAATATTTTCTAAGTGGTAGGTGAGATATATGTCACTGCATTTATCTGGTTTTTTCTTTTGTATTTTTTTTTTAATTCCAGAATCAAAGGAGAATTAGCCTGTTTTCAGTTTATCGTATGTTTTGAAAGGGAATGTTTCAAACAGCATGTGAAAATGTTTGTATCTCAAAAAAAGTGTTGTGAAGTCACTTAATTCCAACTGAGGCATCTTTTAATATAGTTGGACACTGGTCTTAATGCACTGGAAGCCTCACAAAGAGAGGGATCCATCAGAACACAAAAAAATACATCACTTGCAGCCAGTGTTACAATAGAGACCATCCAATTCCAAGCCAAGCTGTCTTGTCAGAAGAGTTCATATCGGCAAAGGATGAACGTTTTGATGATGGCAAAGATGTGCTGGTATAATTGCTCTTCAGTTACTATCTGTGTTTGAGTATTAATTTCCTGCTTTCTGAGAGCACTTACAGCTACAGTTGGAGTTAAGGGGAGCAGGACATACTGTCAGACTGACTGTGGCAGAGTCTGACATCTGTTACCAGTGTGGAATCTTCCTGTTCTCTGTCTGAAAGCTGTGGGTCAGACCATTCAAAAAAGGTTTTCCAAAAAGTTTTCTCTATCTCTAATTGCCTCCAGTAGCAATGTAGTACTTAGGTGTTGCCTACTGATTGGAAATGCTTGCATGCACTCAAGAAGGATCCTCCTTAGAAGTTGGTGACACCACATAGCTTACTTAAGTGACATGTACTTAGGTCTGCTGAAAAAAGGATTTGGGCTTGTGTTAAAATTTCAACTTAGAATCCACAGATGACTTCTAAGGGATAACAAAAAAAACCAGAAACAAAAACAAACAAACAAAACCCCCACACAAACCAATTGTTTTAGGCTTAAATTCATTGTGTGGGAATTTACCTCACAACTAGGGTTGAAGGCTACTGCTTCAGTACGTGTAAGGGTTTGGCTATTCAAAACAGTTGTTTTAAGTTCAGACCTGTTGTGTGTTTAGACGTCAGTGCAGCTCTTAAATTAGTTTGGCAAAGCTAGGTCCAACAGAAAGTGTTGCCGAATAGGTTAAAAATAGATCATATTAACTTGTAAAAATATGTGCTTCAACTAGTAGAATGCTATTGAATCGGCTGTGAATCTGCTTTTTCTTTGTAAGTAGAACTGTAGCTTTTTAGTAAATGCCTTGGGATAGTTTTTTGTGGTTCATACAAAAGTTACTTGTTCAAAAAGTCGTATGAACATACTTACTCAGTGTACTGTGCTTCTCTTCTGCTTTCAATGCTTTTAGCTTCCTCAAATCCAGAAGTTATCAAGATCAGCTCTGTGTTGGATATAACATATAAGGTGGAAGAATATTACAGCAAAGGATATGTTGTAGGAGCTATCCATCCTATCATACTGCCCATTGGGCGTAGAAGGAACTTCCCTGCAAGTCACATGTATCGAGTGGTGCTTTCACGATTAAAATTAAGGTAATGGTGATATAATTTGAATGACTTGATCTGTTACTTAAGCTATTTGTAAATGCATTGCTCAACATGCATAATTCATTATCAGCTTGAAATGAGCCCCTCAGGGAATCAAATAACTGTGCCTGGTCCCAGAAAGGTGGGCAAGTTGGTAATGTTTTTTATGTAACACTAAGCACACAATAGGCTAATGTTTATTTGGCCTTAGTAAATGTCCAAATAAAAGTCCAAAGTTGCTTCTCATAATTTGTGAGAAGATAAATTGTTCATTTACCCTTCTATTTTTCATACTTTTTTATAATAAATTAACATCTGTCTTAGAACCTGCAGCAAATACAACAGGAAGCTAAATACTAGGAGATTAATGAGCTGCTTTCAATTATCTCATGTCTGTTTTTCCTTCTTCATTTTCAAAACTTTTCTGTTTTCACTTTTCACATTATGGCATTATTCCTGGAAAACGACCTATAAAATGTGAATTAGTTTGTCCTCCTTAGGAAAAATAAGCTTTCTGTGATTGGAGGACATACAAAAGCTTGGTTGTGACAGTGAGGGAGACTCAAGGCTTTGTGTTTGTTCCAGCTCCGTATCTTGTTTTAGCCCCATTTTCCCTGCATTGTAATCACTATGTGATCATAAAGAAAATGTACAAAGAGATTTTACTATTAGACCCTTTGAATGTGAATATAAACTTCTGGTTTTATTTTTCATAACTAGAAAATTGGGTTTCTTATTGCATTAGGAGCTGTCATGCTTTCCTTTTGCTCCTGAGGCCTAGTGCAATGCACAGAGCTTCTTGAAGAAGCAGGGTGTGAGTTGAAAGGTGCACCCTGCCACTTCAGAAATGCTGCTGTAAAACATGGTTATGTGAGGGAACTTTTCAAACACTTTGCTCAAACAAGCATTGTCCATGGTATTTGCTGGTCATACAGTGCAATTTAACTCTATAATCCATCTGCAGAGAAGGCGAGTGGTGTCCACGTGGGCAATGCTTGAGTAAGAAAAGCAAAATACTTGCTCTTTGGAGCTGGGACTTCTAAAAGCTGATGCTGCCAGCACACAGCTCACACAACTCACCTTATCCTATTCCACCTGGAATCCTTTGAATGTTTAGGTTCTTGAATGGGTGAAGGGCTAGACTCTGCAGTGTATGTGTGAAACTGTTGGGTGTAGGTTCCCAACTTCCTATGCAGGTGCCATATGTACCTACACTGGGTTTCCTATAGGCAAATAAACCTTTGTTGCCTACTATTAGTGAAGTAACCTTTTATATTTGCTTGTGTCTCATGGATGTTTCATTCTAAAGAAAAAGATTGAGCAAAGGGAACATCAAATAAAATCCTATTGTATTATTGATACACAGCAAATACTGTTGTCTGATTAATAACCTAATTGGATTTAGATTAAACACAGTGAATACTAATCTTCAGCTTTAAATGGAAGTTACAGCTTGTTGGATTCTCAGACCTGAGTGATTTAAACATTGCTGAACCGAAATAATTTACCACATTGTGTTTCTGGTATTTGCCCATGCTTTATTTCATACAACAGCAGCAACTCTGCTTCAGTTACAAAAACTAAACAGCAGCACATTAACAGTGTAAAAGTACCATTTCTGTTCATAGTGTGCATTCTACACAACTGTGAACCTGGTTTGTGCTTGATAGATCTATAACTTAAATACTCTTTTTTTTTCATTTTCAGAGATTTTGGGGTTGGTTTATTACAAAAGCAAGGCTCTTTTGGAAACTGAGCTTTACAGACAAAGATGGCCATCAACAGTCTTCAGATGAAATTCCTGTTACAATGTCAGGGTAAAAATATTAATATTTAAGATGCAGTACCTGCCACTTTGTGGAAGAAACAGAACAAACCAACAAAACACACTGAGTTCTAAAAAAAAGTCTGAAGCACAAAGCATTGCCAGGATTTCATTCATAACTGTTCCTCAAGAAAGAATTCTATATTCAAGCATTTGATCAAGTTAGCAGTAAACTACTGACAAAGGCTGCTTTCTTTCTGTGTTCTAGCCAGAAGCATGTAGCACCCAGAGGACAAAGGCACCCCAGGCTGGTGATTGAGGAATGTCCTTCAATGTATGAAACACTGACAAATGAGGTAGTGAAAGAACTGTTAGAAAAGGTAATGGAGGGTCTTCTCAAACTTCTCTTCAGATTTTTTCCACAATGTATGGAAGTTATATTTAGTAGTTGATGTCTTGTTTCTTTTTAGTTTTGACTTTTAAACATGGTTTATTTTATAGAAGTTACAGAGTCTTTTCTTGATGTGAAAGGAGTTACTTTTCCCTGCTTTTTCTAATTTAGGACTTAGTCCTGAGCCCTGTAAAGCTCTGGGAGACAAGCTGCTTACACCACTGAAAGCAGCACTGGGCCTAAGCTGTCTTTGTAAAATGCTTGTATGGTGGCTTTTTCTAGAATTAATACTAAACAAAGAGAATGTGAAGTGTTACGTTATTCTGGGTTAAGGTATTCCTAATTAACAGAAATATATTCAATTTGTAAGATATTTTTTTTCCATTCTTTAAGAGAAATACAAAATACACAGTAACTGTGTTAAATATTTACCAGGCACAGCTCTTGAAAATACTATGTAGATAAAACTGAATTTCCACTGGAATGCAAGCTCCAGTTCTTTTTGTCTTTAACTTCCTCTGCAAAATTGAAGACTTGCTGAAACAGGAAACTGCTGTTATTACAAGAGGTAGTGATATCTTTTCCACTAGTTACCAAGGAAAGAAGTAGGGGAAGAAGCACATTGTTGTTCTTGAATGATATTTGAAATTATCACAGAGGGTTTTTAAAAATTTCTAAATGGCTTGTTTGGAAATTTTCAGGTGTTTCAAATATAAAATGGGATTCCATTATACAGTTATACTGTATGCATATTGCCAGGTTGGTCCTATAGCATATCAGACAAACATTTAAAGGAAGAATACACTTTAAATTCACAGTGATTAAGTCTTGCAAGCAAATATGGTACAGGAGCATTATGTGAAGATAAATTGATTTTAAAATGCTCCCAGTGTTTCAAAAAGACTGAGACGGGAATCCAGTAAAATGTGTTTAAAATTTAAACCAGTAAGACTTTGTGGCATTTCAGGAAAAAAATTGTCATATTACTACTTTTTCTGTATGTTGCTTGTCACGTTTAGAAGCAGCTGCTCTGTATAATCACAGTGATTGGCATATCATTGCTGTACTTACATAACAGTGGTAGATAGTAACACCTATCATGGTATCTAGAAAGAGATTGTAGTACCATGAGCTATTTGCGTGTTATTCACTCTGATTAATAGTTTGAGCTAAGTGGGTAGAGTTCCTTCCCTCTCTGCCCTGCTTAATCCAGTGCTTCCCAGGCAATTTCTTCTTTCTGGGCTGCCATGTCTATATTTTCCTGGGAAGACTTCATTGCACAGGGGAGCTCGTAGCACAAGATGGCAATGGGATCACCTTCCTAAATGGTAGTGCTTCTTATCCCAGTAAAAAACAAACAGTCCTCCCTCCAAGAACAGACACAACCCACAGGTGGCACATATTTTACAGTTGTGTTTTGAGACTTCAGTGCCAAGAAAAAGACCCACCACAGGCTGAAAGCAGATTTAAGAGGGTTTAAATTTGCTTCTAGCTCCCTCCTTTCTCTGCTCTTTCATTATGCTCCGTAAGAGTGAAGCTGAATTGCCTCTAAGGGAATCCGGGGATAACGAATCATGACAGACAAACAGACATATGACACATAGATATTTCTGTACTTCTACTGGTCAGTAATTTTAGTATGACTGGTATCACGTGTTCAGAGAAACAACACTGTGTATTGCACCAGTATGCTGCTTATCGCTATGACAGAGCAACTAAAATACTGTGCATTTGTTCTAAATGAAGGACTTTGTATATACTGGAGTCGGTACCAATATTGGCCACCTTTCTTGGCCTGAGTCCAAAAACATGCTGGAAGACTTCCATTTACTTTGAAACATGGGCAGTGTACAAAAACAAGCCACCCTTCTGTGTTGTGTCTTTATGTCTTTGAAAATCATCAATTTATAAAACAGTACATGTATCTAGAAGTTTTGTTGTAAAAAGTGACATGCAGTTCTAAGATCACTTTGCAGATAAATTTCTGTTGTAAACACAGGTTAACGAGGCTGCTAAAAGAGGAAAGAAGTTTGTGGGATTTGTAATGCAACATTTTCCTCAACCTAAAGCTTGTAATGGAATGAGCACAGATGGAAGCACAGAGCTGGAATCAACACTGGGCAGAAGAAACAGGGAACACAGAAGAAAAAATTCCGATGAAAACTACAAAAACTGGAATGAAGGGACATTGAGCGGTCACTCATCTGAGAGTGGGATAGAGGAGGAAATGCAAGGAGAAAGCAGTCTGTTACAGGATGCAGATTTCCAGTTTGGAAAAGAAGTCAACCCTGTTATACCACGAAAAGGAGATGGTAATAAATACTGCTAGTTTATTACAGAAATAAGATATTTATTGAGCTGTTGCTTTAAAATGGTGTTGGAAAAAAATAGCAGAATAGCATGTTGTATTGTATCAAATACTGGATTTGGAAGATGTGTCTTCCTTAAGTATTTCTAAAAATGTTTCTGATTAAAGAAACAGAAGAAATATTTACCTTCCGCTCTGCGTGAAGTGTAATAATGTAATAAAATATTTCAGTTTTCATACAGAATGTTACCACAGTTTTCTGTGAAAATTCTACTTTGTAGTTTAAAGAAAAAGGAAAAAAAACCCAAACAAACCTCATCAAATTGCCCCCAGTGTAGTTCTGATTTTGAATGCAGTGCGAGCAGATAGCTTTTTGCTCAATGTGTATATAACAAACATGTGGCAGTAAAAATCTTTTCTTGTAGAAGGATGCAGTTGCTTTAAAACCTCTTCCTAAATGCATATAGTTTTTACTTACTCTTAATACTAAATTATAACGTTCTTGGAAACCCATTACGTGTTTATAGTTCCAGTTCTGCCTGTCTCAAAACTGACAACAAAGAGAGCCCCTTCTAGCTAGAGCTGTACTTTAATGTGCTTCTACGCAAATCACATAATGTACAGCAAACTAATCCGTTCATAATGGATTCTTTCTGGTTAACATGCCTTCAAGAAGCATCCTGAAAGAGATCACTTAAATTAATGCATTGACCGTGAAATCAAAGAGGATAGTTGTTACAAAATGAATTTACACCAGAGGAAAGTAATGGTTACGAAGTTGTATAGGAAGGAAAAGTATCGTTGAAAAATGTTGGTGGTGTGCTAGAAAATGTAGTTGTAGAAGAATCTGAGAGCAGTCTGAGAGTTTATGGTCAGAGAGATTGCCTGAGACAGGGACTTCTGATACTGAATCACTAAGGCCTCCTGCTTTGCAAGGAAGAAAAAGAATAAGTAATCTAAAGCGTGAAAACTAATTCAGCATAGTCTTGTGTAGGAAGCGGGCAGCCTGAAACTTTAATGTCAGACTGCATTTTGATGTAATAGATTCTTCCCCAATGGGCCAGATGTGTTTTAATTGCTGTCAAAAGCAACGTTTTCACTTTCCTGTTAAGACTTAGGCACTCTCTCCAGTTTGTGGACTGTCAGGATAATGACACAAAGCACTGAGATAATCAGTGTCTCTCATTTTTAACACTTGAGTTAAAGTGATGGTTCTACAACTGAGCCTTTATAGCATGATCTGTTAAAACTTAACTCTTTCCTTACAGCTTGGAATAGTGGGTTTGGTCTATGTAGCAGAATCAAAATCTTGCAAGTAAAAAGTGGAAAACTTTTGGTTCTGTTAGGAACCTTGTTCATGCAGATTGGTACAACCACGTAGGTTAGCAATTGGTGCATCACCTACATATACTGTTCTCAGGAATTCTTTGGAAAGCTTTGGCAGGGATATGCTAGGTTTCTCTAGGCTAGTGAGATACCCAGTGAAGTTGCTGGAGTTCATAAGACAAAACTTCTGAAAACTCAACCACCTTTCTTTGTAAATGTTGTATGTAGCCATCATTTCAAACATAGTAATGTGACTTTTCAGATAGTCTTACATGCGTGTAGGTATGTTCTGCCACTTCAGTGGCCCATTTCTATTTAGCTCTGCTCTAAAAATGCACAACTGTGTCTGAGTTCTAGATTTGGGGGTAATAATGTATTTTGAATTTATAAATCTCCCGCTTGCCGAGACAAATTTCTGATACACTTGAGCAATTGAATAGTTGTATCGGGGAAACTTGATTAATTTTTCTGAAGAACAAATATAAGTGATCTCACTTTGGTATATGGGAAAGAAAACTAAGCTTTGTTGGGATAAACATGTTTATGCTAATACAGCCACTTGTGAAGGTGATAAAATTAAACCGTATAGAGAGTCATCTTGTACTGATAGTCTGAAATTTGTCCTGAATTTTACACTTCCTTATTCCAGGCACCTGATGTCACTTGCAGTGGGTGACAGTGAAGTGTGCGGTGGCAACCCTTCTCAAAACAGAGGAGAGCTCTAGAAATTGATTTAGACAGATTGCAGTCCAAATTCTACTTTGGAAATCTCCCTCTATTTCTGGAGGCTCGAGAGCCTGGCATCCTAAGTGGAGTCATCTAAACCAAGTTCCTTTGTTTTGGCAATGTGAATACTTCTGCTTTCTAGAAGTTGCTTTGTGTTGGTTTAGGCTGCTCAGATGTTGAACTGTTGGGTGATATGGGAGTATTTTTTGGCAAGTGCTTTGTGTTACTTCTCCGCAGCAGTGACATACGCGTGACTGTATTTGTAAAAGACGTGTATGTAGCTAAGACTTAATAACTTGTCACCAATGATTTCCTAAAATGCTATGGATTTCTGAATTATAGTTTTTGATTAATGTTTTGTTTATGACTGGTTTTGTAACAGCACTGTACTAATGTCTAGGTATAAAACGTGTTGGAAGATGTGCATGTTTTATATGTTTAACTCCTCAGTTACTTTATGGGAAAGCCTAGTAGGCATCTAATTATACCAGTCCATAAGTAATCTTAAGGAAATAATGGATAAAAAATAATGGAAAATAATGGAAATAATGGACAAAGCCTTCCTAATATGCATCATTTTAGCAAATTATCTTTTAATCTTCAGTTTTAGTAATTACAAATATTTGTAGCTAGAAGTTCCATGTGTAGCAGAAATGGAGCCTGTTTCCCTTGGGTTTTCTCTATTTTCTCTATGCAAAACCCCCCTATCTGTCAGGTCCAGTCACAACCCAACTGCAATACATGCAAATTTTTCTCCTATCCAAGAGCCTACACCCCTCACACCTCATCCGCAGTCTGTGTGTAGGGCTCAAGCTGGGTATAGTCACATCAGGAAAAAATTCTTATAGCTGTTGCTTAAACTTCAAAAAACACATGGAAATAAGATATAAATAGTACTTTTATTTTCGAGCACTCTTCCAGAAGTTCATTCATCTTTTTTTTTTCTTCTTAGACAAGCTATATACAGTCTTCAATGTTTTTGATGATGATGATTCTACCTGCTGGACCTATCATGAAGGTGTCTTGTCTATGAAAGTCACAAGAAAAGGGCCAGTTATTAGTACACTGGAAGCAGACTGGCTAGAATTAACCACGTTTTATTACAAGCAAGGATTGTCCTTAGTTGATTCTTTTGTATACTGGGAAACTTCTAAAGGTGAGTAATGTCACAGAATATCATGGAGCTTTCATTTATTTTTGCATATTCTGTAGTTGTACATAAAGTAGATCATGTTTTGCTTCTTGGTATTAGGTGTGATATGTTCAGATGGTCATTCTAAACTTATAGAATTTGATACCTGAAAAGAGAAGCTTGTTTTTTGGGCAGTTATAGCTCTGAATAATTGAAACTTCAGCTTTGTTTTATCAAATTGAGGATTTCCAAAGCAAGAGGGTAATGTAGCATTATAATGAAGTAATGCTCTAATTCTATTTTCTTCGGGTTGTTTGGGGGTTTTTGGGTTGGTTTTTTTTGGGGGGGAGGGGCGTGAGGGGCGTGTGTGGGTGTTGGTGTGTGTGGTGGGTTTTCAGGTGTTTGTTTGTTTATTTTTTTAAAGGAAAAGCCAATGGGGAGAACAAATCATTAGATATGTTTCCCAGATGTTTATATTCTGCTGCTCACTATAGGTAACTATGCTGCACTCTCAGTGTTTCTAATGAGACAAAAGAGCACCTTGAGTTCTCATTGTGCTTATGGTACTATTAAACCTAGGCCAGACTCTTCTGTGCTTTCTGCTTTCTTCATCTCTTTGCTGGGCTGAAAAATTCTTTCCAAAACACCAAATTTGACTGTTGATCCTTAAGTTTCAGGATGCTTCTGCAGCTTGTTCTGGTCGGATGTGGACATATGCAGAGCAGAGAATTCTGGTTTTGTCCTTTATCTTCAGCTGTAGGCAGATATTCCAGGAGTCTTTTGCATGGCCAGGAGAGAGGGTTTCCATGGTGCCTCCTGCTTCCTATACTCTTTTGTAGGTTTCTACCAGCTCAGTTAACTCGCAGATTGTTACGGCGGTAGAGCTTCAGAGCACAAGATTTTTCCAGTTTTCTGCATTCTGACAGTTTCAGTTCAATCTCAGTGTTTGTGCTGGTGAGACCCTACTAGCTCGTTGAGAGTTCCAAGCCTTGATCCTTTCAATGAACAGACACAAGTCTGATGTCAGCAGCGCCGCTGCTGGATTGGGCCCATGGCTGTGCACCCCGCTGAGCCGCAAATCGTGCTCTTGGCAGAGCTGTGAGACATTGCTGTACCACTGCTGACAACCGGAGAAGCTCTTTATTGAACAAAGTATTTTGAACACTAAAACTCTTCTTTTGGTAAAATACATAATTAAGAGATGCATTTCCGTTTGAACTGAAATTGTCTGAAAGCCAGAAATTAGAAGTGTTGCAAAAACCAGTATGTGGCTACTGTTGTGCAATTACTTGAAAATGATGTGAAGAAAATTGTAGTACTCTGGTGTTAGGGAAACAGACCAACAGAGTCTGACATAGTTAATTGTTTAAGAATTTATCAATTATTGTATTAACTATTGTGTGATAGTAAAGCTACAGTTTATACTTCGCTAATGTGATACTTTGTCTTGGTTGGATTTGTTCATATCTTGCTTGTACTAAGTTGTTAGTCTTTAGAATTGCTGATGGCAGTTCAGTGTAAGCCAGCAAAACACAGGGCTGCAGTGGAGAAGAGTCTTGTAAAAAGCTTGTCGAAAAGGTTTCAGAGACCTTAAACCTCTTTTTGCAATACTCAGGCTGATTATCAAGTGCAGTGGTTTACTTAATGTACTGAAGTGGCTTTAAGTCATTTTACAGCTGCTTCTTACATGGATTATACAAGGGAGGTAGAATTACTGGGGTTTTGAGTAGTTTTTATATTGACTATGAGTCTTATTTAAGGCATTTTAAAAATGAAATTCTCAATTAAAATAATATTCATTCAGCATTTCCTTTGCAATGCTTGGATTAGTGAAGGGCTTAAATTAGAAGTTTAAAACCTAAAATCTTTGAAAGTTAGGTGCTGTGGGTTTTTCAAAAATCAACCCCTGAAAATAATGAGAAATCCAGGTTTCATCGTTCTAGATTTAATTTTGAGTGTGAGTCACTGCATTTCTGTGCACTTTCCTGTGCTCTGCAATAAAGTAAATTTAGTGATTGTCAGAGGAACACAAGTGCACTAACATGACTGTATTTACTTCTGACTGAATTTGGCATACAGTCCCTCTTAAACTGCCTATTTTGTCTGCATAAACAGTCTAATGGCGACGCTTTTTTGGTCATCTTTTTTATTCTTAAATTGTAATTCCTATGTGGTGAAGTCAGTGGAAGAAAAAAGTTTCCTTTGGGGGAGGAGAAGTGAGAACTCAGACTTCTAGTTTTCAATACAGATTTTTTAGAGCTGGAAAATAACTCTTTGGAGATACGTTACAGCTCTCTGAGGGGTGTTTTTGGCAGCTGTTGAAATTAATCTTTGCAGCTGTTGTCCAACAACAGCTTTACAATCTTCACATTCCACTCTAGCTGTCTGCTCTTCTCTATGTGAATAACTACCCATCTTTAATACCCAAGTTATGACTGACTTAGGGAGTTTCTGCTGCCTCTTTGCAGCAGTTGGTGCTTCTGCTTCAGTGCCACTTGTCCAGTAGGTGTTTCAGTTAGACTCATGGGTGGGACACTGCTGACTTAAACTGGATGTATTCAAAGGCACTGCTCATGATGTGGATGGAATTCTACAGCTGATCAAGTGTCTGTAACCACAGTAAGAAATTAATTTAGCTACTGAGTTCTTAAGCCAATATGTTTGTTCTTGAGGTAAACATTGAAGAGTTTTATAAACAGATAAAAGTTGGACATCCAAAAATCAGCAACCCAAGAGACCTTTGGGGGAGAAAGAGTATTTAAGCACTTGTACTCATTACTAGAATTGCTTCTTGTACGCCTGTGGGTATGTCTGATTGTAAACCTCACCTCACTTCTATATGCTTTTAGACTGTGAGCTGTCTTTAGCAGTAGTTGTCCTTTTATACAGCTTTAGTGAAGTGAGCAAATTTTAGCTATTGAGTTAATAAAAATAAAAACACCTGCTACCTGTCAGGCAGCTGCAGAAATCTTCCTCCCGTTTGGACTCTACAGATGTTCTGCAGAGTCAGCAGAATTCTGTTGCTACCAGGATCAAAATGTAATACCCACTTTAAGATGTGAGGAAATTTTAAGATAAAAAAAAAAAGAGAAAAATAATTTAAAAATTGACAATTTTAATAATTACCAACTTCTGTCTTTTGCTGCAAAAAATGGATGCAGTCATAAATGTAATCCAGGTAAGTTCTCTTTTAGCAGCTACTTGGATCATTGTAGTTTATCCTCCATTTGTAAGCTCTTGGAAGCTCTCACGATCATAGAATTACCAAAGATTATTAGAAGTGCTGTGGCAGTATTTTTGCTGCTTCTGGTTTGTGTTATCTGTCATGCAGCAGGTTTGGGGTTTTTTTTTCCCCACTCCTGATATTAACAAAGACAACCCATAAGTGATAGAATGGGCAGGTGACATAGGTAGTCACACACAGAGCTTTATTCAACAGAGGTTCTGACATAGCACACTTCCTGAGCTGCCTGTCTCAAAATACCGCTGAGTGGAGGTGTCTTGCATTAGTAACTAAAATTCAGGTACTCCATCATGTCTGAATCACAAAATATCTTTGGTTGGAAGAGACCTTCAAGATCACCTAGTCCAACCTTCGGTCCAGCGCTGCAAGCCCACCACTAAACTGTGTCCCTAGGCGCCAGGTCCACACACCATTTAAACGCCTCCTGGGATGGTGACTCTACCACTGCCCTGGGCAGACCATTCCAGTGTCTGATCACCCTTTCAGTGAAGAAGTGTTTCCTAATACCCAGCCCAAACCTCTCCTGGCACAGGCTGTCAAGAGATGGGAAGCAAGATCCTGGGCTGCATCAAGAGAAGCGTGGCCAGCAGGTCTAGGGAGGTGATTCTCCCCCTCTACTCCACCTTCCTGAGACCTCACCTGGAGTACTGAGTCCAGTTCTGGAGCCCCTATTACAGGAAGGATATGGATGTGCTGGAACGTGTCCAGAGAAGGGCCACGAGGATGATCAGAGGGCTGGAGCACCTCTCCTATGAGGACAGCCTGAGAGAGTTGGGGTTGTTCAGCCCAGAGAAGAGAAGGCTCTGGGGAGACCTTATTGTGGCCTTCCAGTATCTGAAGGGGGCCTACAGGAAAGCTGGGGAGGGACTTTTTAGGCTGTCGGGCAGTGATAGGACTAGAGGAAATGGATTAAAACTAGAGATAGGTGGATTCA
Source organism: Todiramphus chloris collaris (assembly GCA_025345505.1). Classification (NCBI taxonomy): domain Eukaryota; kingdom Metazoa; phylum Chordata; class Aves; order Coraciiformes; family Alcedinidae; genus Todiramphus; species Todiramphus chloris. The sequence continues at coordinate 4,838,704 of JANVCC010000022.1, read as the reverse complement.
GGTTAGACATTAGGAAGAATTTCTTCCCCATGAGGGTGGTGAGACACTGGAACAGGTTGCCCAGAGAGGTGGTGGAAGCCCCATCCTTGGAAGTGTTTAAGATCAGGCTGGATGGGGCTCTGAGCAACCTGCTCTAGTGGGAGGTGTCCCTGCCCATGGCAGGGGGGTTGGAGCTGGATGATCTTTAAGGTCCCTTCCAACCCTGACAATTCCATGATTCTATGATAAGATGTAGCTTTGGGAAAAACAGGGCCCCCACTGACTATCTGTACCCATTGACACACCTGCCAGTGCTGCAGAGCTGCCTCTCCCTCTCTTCATACCCCTCACATCCTTTCTCCTCCCCTTTCATGCATCATCTCTCCCTCCTTGCCTCCATCCCTGGGTTTCCTACAACAGGGCAGGGGAAGACCTATTTCCAAATGGCAGAGGGGAGAGCTGGAGTGATTGCTGAGGCTCCAACCCTGTATACGTATACGAGATGAACCAAGTGTTTCCACCAAGGAAGAAGTAGTCTTGTGCACTTTTCTTTTTCTCCCCTTTCCCTCTATGAATCAACGAGATACCTCACTGAAAGTCAAAGTCTGAGGGGAACAGCCATGCTGAAACTTCATTGGGAAAATAAATGTGTCAAAAATTCCACTACCTCACAGAAGTGACTGCAGGAAAAGAGAGAAACTTCCACAGGTGCTCTGAGCCCTGCTCCGAGAAGGTGGAGGGAGACAGCATGGGTGGGATTAGCTATGCTGTAGACCAGCCTTGTAAACTCTCTCATCCACCTCTTTGTCCAACTGGCAAACTTGGGATGTTTTACTTTTTCGATACCCCTACCATCACAAAAACCATGGGCACATCTTTACAGATACCATTAGACCAGCAGATGGGATCTTCCTGAACAGCACCTTCAATGTTCAGCAGCTATCAAATGCCATCCACCTGATTTGCCTTTGTCTGAAAGGCAGCCTTGACCTCTCCTGAGTCAATATTCCTTGGTTATGGCACTTTTTCTATCATTGAAAAATGATAGAAAAAGAAATGTTCTAACAGCTTGCAGGTAGCCTGCCCGTATTCAGTATCTGCCTGAATACCGGACAAAGCTCAAAGTCCATGAATGTATAAGATTCTGTATGCATTATTATGAGCTGTGCAGATACTCCTGTGTTTATGCCTGAAGCCATGTGTTCATTTCCACATACAATCACATAGTTACATGCAATCTAAAAATAAAATAACATGCCCAGTGTCTCTACAAACCTGTGCAAGAGATGTGTGTGCAAGTAAGTATCTTAAATAATCATAACTCAAAACTGCATGAATCTTACGCATGAAATACGTTTAAAAAAATTTGAGTAAATAGTTGGTATTTTATGGTACATTGGCAAGCATGCTTACCCAGTGAGAGTTCCTGGTTTACACAGCACGACTTCTTTGTCAATCTGGTGGGTTTTTAAAACCAGACCGGTTGTGTTCCAGGAGTTCTCTTGGATTGATAGGTGTTTATTTTTCTCTAAATCTGATTTCACTGAAGCTGTGGCAAAAAAATCATCCCTTTTCATCTTACTGTGCACTATTGAGGAGGACTTAAATCTGATACTCTGAGAATGACATAAATTTACTGCCCAATATTTAGTTTAAGATAGCCAGCAGTCAAGGTACATCTGCACAAAAGGCTTCCCAGTGGCTTTTAGGAGAAGCCAGACCAGAAAATAAACCACTGTTTGGTGCATGGCTTTAGTTTGGGCCAACTGGACACTGTCAGACTAGTGACAAGTCAAGTGAGTCAAGGAGTTGTGCCCTGAAGCTTCCTTCCCGTCAGGAATCTTCTACAATTACTTCTGTTTGAGGCTCTTCCTGTGGCCATTTGCGTAGTTGTTTGAGTAACAGCAGCTAGGCTTTGCACTTCATGCTTCATTTATCTTGATGCTCTCTCCCACTGCATCAAAAGCCACGCTTATTGTCAGGCGTGCAATATTCAAGTGGAATAAAGAGGGTTTGTGCCCATCTGCTGCTGGGGATATGTTGAATACAGGTTGAGGCACGGAAGTGGCTAATGCCTTTGAGAAATGGAAATTATTCACAGTGCAGTTTGTGTAGAAAAAAAGCTTTGTGTATAACAAGTTAACTTGTATACTTCATGAAGTTGTAACTAGACGCAGAAATTACAAAAAATTTGAGTTATGTGCTGTCTCAGTTCACTTTATTTTAGAGGACTGTTAAATGAGAAAAATTAAGCCCACTTGTACATGTCAGCAAGATATCAACCTAAAACTTTGTATTTCAGTTTGTTTGTCTTTATGTTCACAGGAGACTATTTGCCCAAATCTTTAGAAGGATTATTTATCTATGAAGAAGAAGGTTCTGGGGTTCCAGGTTCCAACAGGAAAGGAAATGATGCAATAGTTGTTGAACAATGGACAGTCATTGAGGTAAATTGGTGACTAGCAATGTTATTTCCTACTTAGATTTTTCTTTTTTTTTTTTTTTTCCCCTTAGAATGCTTGTACCAGTGATAAACCTTGAGGGTGACTTGTTGAAGCCACCTGTCTAAGCTAAACTACAGCTCTGAATCATGAAAATGAAATGAGGCCTGTGGCCGTTGGTCAGTGTGCACAGGAGAAACGTGCCGCACGGGCTCTGGCCTGCCATTTACAGATGCGAGTGCCAACAAATACGACCACCAAAGAAAATGTTGGGGATTTTTGGTTTGGTTTTTTTTTTCTTTTTGTTTGGGGAGTTTTTGTGTCATGGTACAGCAATAAAATTATTTAATGTTTTTAAATATTTTAATATTATAAGAGGATTGGTACGAATTAATGACATCTGAAAATAATCATTGTTGGAGGATGCTAAGGGCTTACTTTTGAACTAGTCAATGACAAATACACTTATCGGTGTGAAAAGAAACAGCGTAAGATTAAGACCTTGTATAGTAAAGCACACCCCCCGCCCCCAACCCAAGCAAAATGAAACAGCAAAAGAAAAAACCACTACCAAATCCCCAAAACTGAAATATGTACCTAAGTGAGACGTTGGTTATTCAGATGTGAAGTAAAAAACTAAATACATCAATTGAGATGCCTGTTAGGGTATTTAAAAAGTCCTAGGCCTTAATTTAGCAAGATGACAAGATTGACAAGTGACATGTGCTTTGAATGTCTTGCTGTATCAGGGTTTGTACCTGAAGTTCATGTGTTCTGTCTGTGTTCCTAGTCTTCTGTAGTCTTGAACTTCTCAAATTGTTTGCAGTTTGAAATGCTGCATTTCAACAGAACCAGACAGTTTGATGTAATCTCAAAGGATTATCTTGTTGTGAGGGTGGTTGCAATTTGTGTAGAAATGCAAATAAAACCTGTGCAGAGTCTCTTTACTACTTTTTATAATTATTAATGTAGGGATGTGAAATTAAAACAGATTATGGACCTTTATTGCACACGCTGGCTGAGTTTGGATGGCTCCTGACCTGTGTCCTGCCTACACCGATCGTACGACATGACAGGTACCCAAACACTAGATTACAGCGGGTTTGGTGTATACATCTCAGAATTATCAATTGATTACTTGCATACTTAAATGTAAGAGGAAGAAAAATGCTAGCAATGTTAGCTGCATATGAAGTTTGATCTTTTTCACCACACTGTTTAAGGACTGACTTCAGTGAATGTCCAACCAGACCAATAATCCTAAATTTAAAATATATTGTTTATATCTAAATGTTAAAGATTCTATTTAGAAAAACTTTTTTAATCACATACCAACTCCCTGGCAATGGGGCAGCAATGGAGTTACTCAGATGCTTGAAGTTTAAAGAAGCGTTGAAATGTTTCACTGGTTTAGGGTGTTGGTGAATGACTAGTTTAGGCTGTGTAAGAAGTCATGTTGTCACAAGACAGTCATGCAGGATTTATTGCAAATTAGGAAGGAGAATGTGCTAATCCAGCAAATTAATGGACTGTTTGTCTTCTTCCTTAATGTAAACATTATGTTTCATTTCAGCTATAGTACCAAACTACTGGATTTCAGCTCTTGCTGTAATATTTACTTAGATGACTGAAGGAGCTCCAGAAGCTAAGTAGCAGGCCTGGATCCCCTATAAGGTTCCAGATGTTTTATTTTATTTTTTAAGAAAAAAAGTACTGTGCTTTTCTTCACAGTACCAAGCTAAGAAATGGCAAGTGAAACACTGGATTAAACATACAGCTCTCTTATCTCTTTTTTTTATTATTTATTTTTGTTTTGTTTTTAATATTTTCCCATTAGATGAAGATAGACAAGGTTTGAACAAGAAACCATGTACTGAGGCATGGCTTAGAGTTCATTAAGGGCAGTGGAAAGAGTGGGTGACTTGATCCAGGTCCAGACCTGATCTTTGGATCCAGACCTCACTGTATTGAATCAAGACAGCATGAAGAAGAATGAAAGGATCTAAGAGAACTACTCCAAGAAAGTGGGATTTTTGTTGAAGTGATTTGACATAAATAAATCAACTCATCCATATGAGAAGGTTTTTCTGTCAGGAAGTAGGTGTTGGTGCAGGGTTTTTTGGGGTAGTTTGTTGGGTTTTTTGTTTGGTTGTTTTTTTTAATAGTTTGCATTTAATCAGCTGGTAAAAATTAAGACAGAAGAAGCTGTGGTAAAAAAAGGTGGCATGTTCTGCTGGGGGTTTCTTAAGGGTCATTTAAAAGAAGCTCTACATTCTATGAATTAGTAAGAAGGTAATATATCAGCAAGACATTTAAATTGCACTATATGTCTGAGGTAGGATTGTATACCAGATGTGAAACAACCAGCCCATTAGTAGCTGTGATCATGCAAAAGGGGGTTGTATCCTGGTCATATCTGAAGTTGGATTCATTTTGTATCAAGACTAGAATAATTCAAGTCTAATACTTGGCCGAGTGTGTCTTGTGAAATATTTCTCAAAGAAATATGGTAAACCATGTTTTGTATGCCTGTAGCATCCCTCATATGCAGTGACTAACATTTTCTTTTTCAAAAAAAAACCAAACCAACCAACCCAAAACAAAACAAACAAACAAACAAACAAAAAAAACAAACAAAAAAAACCCTGCTACCAAGAATTCCGAATTAGGAAATAAGAACTCTTAAGAATCAAAAAAAGAATGTGTTTCTGTCCTGATAGGCTGAGTAGTGATTGAGAAATACTATTTTTAGGCACTGATGTTGGTATTTAAAGAGGAAAAGAAATTCCTGGATGGTTACTCTGTGTCTGATCTGAAAGATGCTATTACTGTGGTGGTGGATTATCCTAGGAATGCAAGTGAAATGTCTCAATAAAGAAGGACGCTTTATGCTGTTGAACAGCTGGGTTTTTTTCCCAGACTTGGAATTCTGACCTCAAAACCCAGCCTGAATTTTAAAGGGTTTCAGAAACACGGGAGGGTGGGGGGGAACAACAACAAAAATTAGCAATACTTTGGGATGATACGGCAAATTGGTTGTTTTAATATTTATTTTAATACAAGAATTTGTACAAAGGATATATTAAAAAAGAAAACCCCAACCCTCTATTCAAGAATAAAATAGCAGGGCAGCCTGTTGTCCATTTTGATTCACAGTAATATTTTGCTCTAATCTGTCTTGCTCTTCTTCTAATTTAGTGCAGCTTTCCCTCCTCTTGGATCTTCTGTGCTCTGTTCTTAGCCATTATGCCTACTGCTTGTCTGCAGAGAAGGTTTGGGGCTGACAGGTCCGGGGCCGTGACAGGATTGTCATGCACTGAAGTGTTCCATCTTTGGTTTTAACATGTGGTTTAAGGGGGAACAGACTGGGGGGGACAGGTGGTAACCCTGGGACCCTGAGGGGTCAGAGGGCAGCTGTTATTCCCTCCCCTTCCCTGCCACACTCCGCAGAACACGGAGTCAAGAAGTTTGGGGGGGCTGTTCCTTCCCGGGCTCTGGGAGCTGCGAGGGCATCTCAGCTCCGCTGGGCCCCACTCCATCGCCATCCCAGAGCAGGTTTTGGTACAGATACAGAAATATGGTTCTGTGTCTTTCTTCCCTTAATATTCCTTCTTATGTTGTTCTCCTGTTATTCATTACATTTGTTATAGTCCTAACTTCCAATCTTGTGAGGCTTTTTTTTTCCCCCCTCTTATTCCCCTTTTTATCCTCCCTTAGGAGGAAGGGGCCCAATAAAGAGAAATCCTGCGCTGTGTTTCATGTGGACTTGCCCTGAGCCTGAAATGGAGACAACATTGTTAGGATTTGAAGCAGTTAAAATAAAAAAAAAACAGGCTGTCATGTCTGTTTCTCTGTGGTTTGTTGTTGTTTAAAGTTCTGCTTTTCTAAAGATACTTCCCTCCGTAAATTAAAAGGTCCATGGTGTGTCATGCCACATGATAGCTGAGTGTCACGGATCACTGTCCTGTTCCAGGCAGGGGCAGCAGTCTGCAGGCCTGTTTAGTCCTTTACCTCCTACCTCAATGGCTACATCACATTGGATGCCTTGAGGAGTGTTACCATGATAGATGTCACATTCTTGAATCATGCAGAGTTCCTGTTTTGTGCAATGTTGCTTGAAAAATAAGTGCTGTGGGTTTCAGTAGGGTTTTTTTGGTTGGCTTTTTTTGGTCAGCACACTATAAAACCCACAGAATTCCCCTACTCTATCAGTGATTCTCTTTTTTCTGTGGATATGTGAAAACAGAACATGAAAAAAAGCATATACAATGCAATGCTTGTTATATCTGTCAATATCGTGGGTATTTACATTTTTTCAGCAAAGAAGTTTTTTTGACCAAAAAAGCAGACCAGAAGAGAATAAATGACAGATCCACAATAGTACTAGTGACCTAAAAAACCTCCTGCATTATATACAACTCTTACTTCCTAGGCAAATGTCTTCATTACAAGAATTTGACAATAATTACACCAAGTTCAGAAGCTGTATAGCAAGGATAAAATGAAGAGTCCTTTTAGGAGTTAAATCTAGTGAGTGTGGGGTGGAAATACAAGAAGATATTTTACTGGTAACTTAGTGCTACTGTAGTTATAGCATATCATGAATTTGTAGAATTTTGTACATGTTTGTGGTCTAAAATTAGATTTTTTTTTTTTAATTTTTATTAAACAGATCCTTTAAGTCAGGAGACTTACTATCCCAAGCTGGCATCTATCTCATAACTGAAATCAAGATGTTGTGCTGTTCCAAAGGAGGCCAAAACTTTTTTTGGGAAACGCAAAAAAATTAACTAGGTTAAAAGAATTCATTATTTTTTGTTAATTTTTCACAAAACTTTTGTCTAGCCTTAATTCTAAATTCTTTGTATATAAAATGTACACGCATTAAAAAAAGTGGATCTGTAAAAATCAGAGCCACTGGCAGTACTACTTATCTTCTAGCTTGATGATTGTTTTGGAGGGCTTATTAGAGACATGTAAGAGGACAGATTTGTTCCCCATATAGCATAGGCAGACAAAAATTGCTGGTGTTTTAACAAAGGAGAGTCTGTTGCTCTTCATCCTTCTTAAAAGAGACAGGAAAAGGGCTTCAGGAGCCTTACTCTGCAGTGACCTTTATTTCCCCTCGCTGATTACTGCAGTCCCTGAAAATGGCAAAGCAGACTATGAGAGCTGGAAAGCAGGTAGGCAAAAAACATAATGCAAAACCACTGACTCTGTGGTTATTAATTTATCCTGAGAAACTACTTAGAGCTTTCAAAATGCATTGACTTGCGAGGCAAAGAAGGAACGTGGAAATGTGAGGGGAGCTGTGAAGTGGTTTGCTCTAAGCATGTTTTCTCATTTAAATTCTGTGGAAATCCCACTGTCATTGAGTTCTTTGTGAATTAAGCTCATAGCCTCTTTGTCGTGTGTGGCATTTTAATAAGGTCAGACTGAGCAAAATTGTTAATTTACTTATTGTATACTCACTATCGTGTCTTTTCCCTGTTCTAGTAGAATTTGTACAAGCTGTAGCTTAATGATTGTTGTTTGTTGGTGGTTTTTTTTAATTTTCTCTGAAGGAATGCAGACACTATTACAAAACAAGCTGTAGGCTCTTCCCCATGCAAGGGACTGTGCTCAGCCTGCTCATTTAGATGAGAGATTTCCCAGATGATGCTATCAAAACAGACATAGCTGAGGCAGGCAGAGATATGTAGCCAAGTGGAATAAGGCTGCATGATTGCCAATTTCTTTGTCATGACATAAAATTGTAACATGTTTTAATGAATGCAAATAGTGAGGTAAAGATCGTCAGAGCAGGAAACCTTGTTAACTTAAGGTAACTAATGAGTTTGTTCCCTGACTGTTTCCCCCACAAGCTGGAATTTAAGATAGTTCTCTGTTCTCATCCAAGGAAGACATGCAAAGATATGCCATGACCTGAACTCAACTGGACTGAAAGGAAGACTTTGAGGGGCTAAACACCATCACAAAACCATCGTCACTGACCATTGATCAGATGTAGCTGAGTATGCTGGGAATAGTGCGGTCTTGTACTTAGGCCATTTCCAGAAGCTGTACTGGAGGGGGCTGTTAACAAGCTCTTCCTGTTCTCCTTGGAACAGTCTTACTCTGATTTTTTTAATTATTATTTTTTCCTGGGGCAAGTCATTTAGGTTGTCGGGCAGTGATAGGACTAGAGGAAATGGATTAAAACTAGAGATTGGTGGATTCAGGTTAGACATTAAGAAGAATTTCTTCCCCATGAGGGTGGTGAGACACTGGAACAGGTTGCCCAGAGAGGTGGTGGAAGCCCCATCCTTGGAAGTTTTTAAGGCCAGGCTGGATGGGGCTCTGAGCAACCTGCTCTAGTGGGAGGTGTCCCTACCCATGGCAGGGGGGTTGGACCTAGATGATCTTTAAGGTCCCTTCCAACCCTGATGATTCTATGATTCTAAGTCCCTGCTGTTAAATACAAATTCTATCAGTCCTAGCCCTGTCATGAGATATGAATTGGTTATCGCAACTTTGTGTGTGGTTAAGATTGTGACATACCCATACTGAGGTACAAGCTGATGTTATTTTAGTAGTACTTTCTGTCACGTTATGCACAGTAATACTGTTTTATGATTAATGGACTAGGTAGAATCACAGATAACTTCAAGTGAGCTCACTACATGTCTCCTTTGTGTTTCTTTTTTGCTACTTGTCTTTAATACCTTTTTTAATCTGTAGTCACTTTTCTGACAAAGTATTTCGGTGTCTTCCCTTTATATACATGAAGATCTCATTGAATGCTGCCCAGAAGTAGGAGCTGGTGGAGGAAGAAGAGTTTATCAAAATGTGTCTGATGTGTAGAAGAGCACAGGAAGTTGGTTTTTTGGATTTTTTTAAACCCTCCTATTCTAGAGCTCTGGTCTCAAAATTCTTGTGCTCTTTCAGTGCCACAGAATCAGGTTTTTTTAGTATATATGCAGTCCATGTGGTGACCTACATTTCTGATGGAAAGGTGATGAAAATAACTACATTAAAATGTCAAGACAATGTATCAGCAGTACTAAAAGAGTGTAACCCTTTTGAAACATCGTATTAGTGAGATGTGATTTGGTCTTGAGGAACAACTTTGCCTTTTCACATTTACTTTTCTAACAGTATATTCTTTTGAAAAATAAATAAATTAATAAGCCTTCTTTAAATGATCTACCACAACAGTATCAACACTAACAAAAGTTCCAGGGCTAAAGATTGAAGTCTCTCTTTTAACTTTTTCTTTCTTTCTTTCTTTCTTTCTTTCTTTCTTTCTTTCTTTCTTTCTTTCTTTCTTTCTTTCTTCCTTTCTTCCTTTCTTCCTTTCTTCCTTTCTTCCTTTCTTTCTTTCTTTCTTTCTTTCTTTCTT
>JANVCC010000022.1:4725086-4828803 GCA_025345505.1 Todiramphus chloris collaris | reverse complement strand
CTTTCTTTCTTTCTTTCTTTCTTTCTTTCTTTCTTTCTTTCTTTCTTTCTTTCTTTCTTTCTTTCTTTCTTTCTTTCTTTCTTTCTTTCTTTCTTTCTTTCCCCCTTTATATATCTTAAGACTCTACTCCCTTGACCTCCCTATGCTTGTACCTCCCGTGTACCAAACAGCCAGTGGCATTTACGTTATCGTGGATGTACAGTTTATAAAACCTGAGCTGGGTCCTTTTATCCACAGGTGGTGAGACAGCAAGCTTATTCTGCTGTGTCAATTCGATGTCATGTTACAAGAGGAAAGCCCCTCTTAGTTAAGAATAAAGGGTTTCATCCCAGAAAGTATTGAGGCATTTGTTAAATTATTGAGATTGGGTCTGTTTGTTGTGGCGTTAATACGTAGTAAATAAGTTGCTGTATATTTGACAGTGGAAGATTAGGTGAAAGACAGACTCTGATGTTTACTCCAAACATAAAGGTGCAGACTTTGTTTAAAAGTAGGAGTTCTGGTACTTAAATAACTCTAACCACAGTAATACAAATTTCTGTTCTATACATAGAACATATACATATTTTCATGTAGAACACCGGTAGTTTATCCTCCTCCTACTCCTGGACTTACAGCTGAGTCTCAAAGGTATGAAGATACCACGGTGACTGTTATTGCCTTTAAAAATAAATTGGGTTTTTTCTTTCTAGTGAAGGAAATCTGGCCACAAAGCAAGTCATTTTTCTTCAGAGACCTGTTATATGTAATTCTGCAATCCAGACACCAGAGGTGAGTAACATGATTATGGTGTTAATGTAAACATATTAGTACTTCACATAATGATTAAGTACAGAAACTAGACCTCAAAATTAATGAGGAAAAAGTGTCAGAAGAGGGTTTCACTTGAAACAAGTTCAAGATTTGGGAAGGCTTTTGCAGCTGAACTTTTTTTTTTCTTCTCAGCTTTTTAAGCCATAGACAAAAGCATAAGCATGCTGAAAACCTGTTTTGTGCTAAGAAATTACTGTGTCTCAGGTGGATGAGGTTGGTTATGGTGTGGTTTTTTTAGAAGTCTTTAGGAAGTCTTAAATGTTTTGATTCAAATCCTGTAGCTGTTGCACATTTAAAAAAAAAAAAAAAGTTTTATTTTGACCTCCATAATGTCTACTTTCACACTTGCAGAAGAGCACAAGTGTCAGGCTGTGCAAGGAATACTGTAATTTGGAGGTTAACAAGGTGAAGGGGCATTAGATGTTGCTACATGAAAAATGTATGACACAAAGGATTTAAAATTCCTGCAGCTGCACCTCAACAACTCCTTGTCCCTTTTGAGTGAGGTTCCTATAACGGTTTTATAAGAGTGCTTTGAAGATTAAGTTGCTGACAGTAGCCGTGTTCCACTTAGAGTCAATGTGACAACAATTATTGTACCTGTGTAGTGCTCAAGTAAATCCTGCTGTGGCTGGAGAAAGATGCACTACTAGTGGGTGGTTCTTTGCCAAGTCTCATCAACATTTCATGAAGGACTTTAATTTTTGTTATTTCTCTTCTTCAGTGGTCATTCAATCTTTCTCTAATCCGTTTGGCTTTCCCTGACAGTCTTAAGCAGCTATGAAAACTATGGACATTCTCCCTCATGTCCAGCACCAGAGTAATAACTTTACAAACTTTTGTCATTCGTGGTATTATATACTATTATAAAGCAAAGGTACCCAGGCTCTTCTTTCTCCAACTGTATAAAGGGTTCCCCGTGTCTCTAAATCTTTTGTGTTCATATTTGATCTTTCTCTGTCATTTTTACCTTCTATCCAGTCTGTTACTAGTATGCGTGTTTTCCTCTGCTTTGTATTTCTAAAATACATTCCTTCCTTTTTTTCATTTTTCTCCAGGTTTTTGCCTATCTCCAGCCTAACTTCCTTCTTACCATGTCCACTGATAATTACTGTTTCCATGCTTGGAAGGACTGCATTTGGCATACACAATGAAGTCCTGGTTTTTTTTTTTTTCTCCTCTATTGCCATCTCAATTCCAAGCTAGTTTCCTGTAAACTATCTATAATTTATTTCCTCGTGTACACAATTTAAGCTTCTGCTTTTTTCTCTTCGGTGTTGTCTAGTTTTGCTTGCTAATGTCTTCTCTTCTTCCATTCATACCCTTTTCTAAATTCTGCCAGTCCCTCATACCAGTTTTTTCTTTTAATTTCCCTGTGTACCAAGTATCTTCAGCTTTTAGCTTTCAAAGCTCCTAACCCCTGCTCTCATGCCTGGCGTTGTAGTCTTTACTTTTTTTTCTAATATATTTCTGAAAGTATGGAACATCATTTTGATATCAGTGTTGTAAATATATAAAGCCTTTTTATAGCAGTTATTACCAAATAATATAAGTCATACTTTTCTTGATGTTTCCCTATTTCTTTTAATGCCCTTTATAATAAGGGCATGGACTCCTGATTTGAATACTCTTTCCCTGGTATGGTGTGTTACTTCTAACTATATAAGCATCTCTTAAGAGGCAGCATAATAACCACATGGACACATTAGAAGGGTTAAGACTTGAGTCTGCCAAGATACATAATACAGACCACCTCTGTAAAAAACTTTCAGTCGGAGAATGTGATGAATCTTTAAGACTTGGTTTAAATTAAAACGAGGAAGCATTATGCTCAGCTTAGATTCCCTTACTCAGTTGTAAGGTGATTAGCAGCTTTGGGTTATGCAAATAAAATGGTGTGTTTTGCAGGTGTGTTACTTTGTTGTAATGAGAAGCCTTTGACTTCAGCATTAACATGGGAAGTAAACAAGAAATAGAGGATTAGTAGCCATTTATTTCAGGATTACTGTGTTTAAAATCTGAACAAATTTAGTACCTAAATGTGCTCTGTAGTACCAGTGACTGCTTTACTTGGTCACCAGGAAATTTCGGTATGCTGAGGTCACTTTAGCATGGGATAAATAGGTAGTGCAGGCTAAAGCTGAAATGTTTAGCAGAGTAAGATTTTTCCTTCTGTTTTTCCAATTGTGTTGTTTTCCCCCTAGATTTTAATCTTTTTATTTCATTATTTGGTTTTCTGGTGGTTTTTTTTTTTTTTACTAAAATGTCTGAATTGGCAAACAACATTTTATCTTCATGACAATTTAAACTCCTAGATTTGTTAGTAATTCCTAACTGGTATAGAATATCATGCCAGCTTTGCATTAAATAGCTAGATTTTGGGTGCAAAACAAGCTACTGAAATTTGCAAGCATTAACTTTCACTCCAGAAACTTTAGTATGTTTATTGAAAATGTCCCCTAGATGTTGATGACATAGCTGTACAGCTTTATCAAACCCTTGCAAACATTTCAGTAAAAACATTTAATTTCTGTGATTCTGTGGTTTTGGTTATGACATCTTCATTTTCATTTGTACTATGTATCTTTTTTGTTCAAATTACATTAAAGCTGTTGTTCAAGAAATTTTAATGGCTGCAACTTAGGACATTTTTGAGACACAGAAATACTTAAAGGTTTTAAGTTAAGAATAATAATCAAATGGCAGCACAATGTCTGTTTATTTAAGCATTTCCTTAGAAATGTTTGCAACTGGGGTACCTTGAGAAGAGTAGTGCCTGTGAGAGAGTCAGCATGCAAAACCAGCAAGGCTCTTTCATTGCTGAGATAGGAAAGCAGCCCCAGACAGGCCTCAAACACTTATCAAGCCCCTGATCACACCACTTCCCAGCTGCCCACGGTGCAGTGGGATCTGGCCATGGCAGGAGCTTTGCCCCACAGGCAGGTCTGGCTGATGGACCTCCATGACTTGCATTCTGGAGAACAGCAATACAGGATACAGGTTGCTTTGTGTACTCAGGACTGTATGTATAATTTATTTATTTATTTGTAATTAAAGTTAAAGTTAGCATTGCTATTTCTAAAGGAAGTCTTGCTTCAAGTAAGAATTGAGGGGAAAACCCCTATTACCTGATCTCTTATTCCCACAGGGTTTCTTTTCTGGGGAGGGTATATTTTATGTTCCCACAGCTTATCTCACTGTCTTCTTGTATATTCATGGGATAGTGCACTGTGACCTGGCTTACGATTTATGTCATGGTTCAAAGGCCTCTTGGATTACAAGGGCTACACTTGAGCTCTTTGTTTATCACTTAGCACTTGCATTTTTAAGAAGATAGTTCAGAGGAGGAGATCCAAGATTGAACAACACAGTGCTTAAGGGTTTTCTGGTTTATTCTTTTCTCTTTTTTTCCTTTATTTCCCTTAAGATAACTTCTCTGCACTCTTAATGTGGCATCCATATGAAGCTTATTTCCTTCTGTTTTACCTGAGGCAACACTATTTCCCTTAGTCCAAGGTCCCAATGTCTCCTGTAACAGCTTCCCTAAATACATTTCCTTTAGCCACAAGGGACATTGTTTTGACTACTTCAAAAAGGTTTGAGAAAATACTTAGCAATGTATAAAAGGGAGGCACAGAATGCGCCAGAGCACAGCAAAAAGAGTTTTGGAGTGTTCTCATTTTTGAAGCATTTGCATTTATGCAAATCCCCCTGCAAGAGTGCCTGTGTCCTTTACCCACCGAAACACAGCTCTGTGCTGAGCCTGGATTCCTTTCAGCTTGATGTCCTCCCACTGTGGGCAGGGCTGTGTCTTCTGGCAAAGCATCCCCTGCTTTAGCAGGGCTTGTGCTGACAGCAAGGCTCCGGGCAGCCAGCCAGGGCACTTCTGCCTTCCTGGCCATGCTCCTCTGTTGTGACTCAAAGGCACTGATGTTGTCCTGGAGGTGCTGCAGCATCACCTCACCTCTGGTAGCTCCTCATGCTACGATGGAAGAAACCTTTCATTTATTTGTAATGTCTCAGAGAACCCTTAGCGTAGTCTGAGAGGTCTGTTGGTCACAGAAATCATGGTCTGCTTACTTTTAGTTTTGACACTGGCAGCCATCGCTTCAATGATAATCGTGTCAGGAGATCGCAGTGCTCATGTCTGATAGTATTTATACCAAATTCTTCCTGTGCAACGTGTCTTTAGGCTCCCTCTCAAATGGCTCTACAGACAGCCACTGACTTCTGTCTGTGTAGGTCTACTGTGTGGATTGAATGCAATTCTCAAGAAACTTGCTCTTACCTGAGGAGGCCTCTGAAGGTCTTTATAGGCAGAACTGGAAGGTTAGGAAAGCGTAGCAGTTGTGCCATGATATGGATCAGTGGGAAATCTTCAGTCCTATGAAGAGGTCAGATCACACTCTTAAAGACCTCAGTGTCAATGGAGTTTAATTCACATCTCTATCCAATATCACAATCTTGTTGAAGCTTCTAGACAGAACGGTGTTTGGGGAAGTGATCAACGTCCACTGACTTTCAAAACAGCTTGCAGATGAGAGCACTAGCCCAACACTGCACGTGGTGGCACATGGACATGGGAGCGGAGGATAGTCTGCCTACAGTGGTAGCTGGAGATGGTGGAGCTGCGTTAGCTGCGCCCTGCCACTGCCTGTCCCTCCCGCCCCTCCAGGCAGGGGGGACCTCTGCAGCTGAGAGGAGGCCGAGAGTAGAGCAGTTCTACCCTTGAGCATTCATCCCTGCAGAGCACAAGAAAGGGCAGCGTATGCACATGCTGTATGGCAGAAAGTGTCAGAGGATGTTAGAGATCTGCATTAGGCACAGAAATCGTATCTTCTTCAAACGGCTGATTTGAGCAGGAGTTAAGGTTTGTAAACCATTCCACGTCTGCTGTGTACCACATAAGAACTGAGCATTGTTGAAGCATTTTTTCTTAGTATTCATTTGTGCTTTCTTCAATCTCAACTCCATCTTGTATCTTCGTTTCCCTTGACATTTTTATTTATAGAGAACAAAAAGGTATCTGTTAGAGGGTTTTTTCCTCCAGAGGAATTCTGAAGTTTAAACCAGAGTGTTAAATGTTGCCTTATGCTAAAATGCAGCTCCCAGTAAATTCATGCATGACTCATTGCAAACTGTTTGCCTTTTTTTAAAATTTTCCTAAATAAGCTATTATTTCAACATCCTCTTGTATTTCAGAGGAAATCCTTAAGACAAGTTATGGTGGAGGACAAAGGCAAAGCCTCTAGCAGAAGTGTTGGATTAGACACAGCTACTTCTCGCCCTGTAGAAATTGGACGTCCAACTGATGAGTTTCACCTATCTCCATCTAAACAATGTTGGATCAAGGAGGGATCCTCGCAGTATGGAGGCTTTCCAGGATTCAGCAGCAGTGATGGAGTATTAAGGGAACTGGATGATGGACAATTTGACCAGGAAGATGGAGTCACTCAGGTCACATGTATGTGATAGAGTAAGTAACTGCATCAGATGGACATGTACATAATTCACAAATGGTTGGTTTGTTTGTTTAAATCATACTACTTTAAATGCATTGGTATAATCCTATGACTTTTCCCAGACTCGCTTTGTATTTTTGTCTGTTTCTTTGTTGTGTTAATCCTACTGTAGTAATGATACTGCTGCAAAATAGTTGGGTTTTCTCTTTTTAATGGAGTAACTACATGACTGGATGCTCTGCTAACTTGTTAATGCTTTTGACAAGCAAGGAAGCAAATGCTGCAGAACAGTGACGGTTTGAATTGTGTAAGAGAGAAAGGAATAAGGATGTTTAGTATTTTCCACAAGCTGGAGGAGTGTTTGGTTTTGTTTTTAAAAGGTGTTGTAAATACTGCTGGGGAAAATGAACCGTCTGGCTGTTTTTAAATGTTAATGTTATTTTAACTTTACTTGCCTTACATAAATTCAAAAGCCTAGAGAAATGTTAAGTCTTACACTAGTGTTAATAACTTAGCTCTGTTCAGACTTGGTATATACAGAAAACCTCTGGAAGCTGTAGGCAGACACTTGCTCCTGTAATATAACTTCACCTATGCAGGTTGAACTAGGGTGCCTTGTACATCTAAGCCAAAAGCTGTCCAAGCACATAGCTTATATAACAATGTAGTCATAATTTACTCATGAGTGGAAACAAAGAACCACTTGCCCCCTGAAAGATACCTTGCAGTTTAGGAAAAAGTAGTTCAAAGAACTCGCTAAGAGGCATGGACAACAAGGTGCACAATGATGCTGATAACAGATAGGAGGAGGAAGTAGTAGGCTAAACTTACCGGGCAATATTAAATCATAGGCTATATACAAATATGTCGAGGTGTATAAAAAATAAAAATTCTTAGCTAAACGTATCTCACACTGGGCAAAGTATATTCAGCTGCATTGCATACCAGAAAGAATGTCCAGAGGAGAGGGTGCAGTTGCTGTGCTTCCATCCTCACTGTGGGGAGGAGCTGCTGGTCTTATGCCAGGTTAGGTGGGCACGGCTCTCCTGGGAGAGGCACCAACAGAAATTACTTTTATGCTGCTTTTTTGACGTTAAGTTTTACAGAGGAGAAGCAGAATAAAAATGCATATCCAGAAAGTGTAAATGTGATTATAACCTAAAACAGGTTTAGAAGCAAAAACTGTAAATGCTTGTCACACTTGGGCTAACGGAAAATAATATGGTCAAGATGAGGACTCGGAATGGAGCTGATCACAGCACTGCTCTGTGTTTGCCACACAGCACACGCATCACCCAGGGGTTTTGATACTGTCATTGTGTGTGTGGTACTGCAAACACTGAGAGAAATGTTGTGAATACATTGAACTACAGCACCCTACTCCCCTAGAGTGGTATCCTACCAGCTGCCATGGGAGTCTTCCCATCTACAGTGGTAGATGCTGGCACTAAATGCAGTGGACAGAGTAATGCAGTGACAGGAACACCAGTAGCTGACTGTGAACGACCACCCCAGGATGGTGGAAGTCAGACTGGGATCTTGGTGGTGAGGAGTGCCAAAACAACACTGGCAGAAGCTCCTTATTGAAATAAGCAAGAAGTAACTCATGAAAGAAAAAAGTTACACTTGCTATGGTAAGCAAAAGTAGTACAAAGCCTTAAGTGTTATTTCAGATTATTTATACAGGGCAAGGGGTGGGGGACTCCCTTTCTCCTTGCATGATTGTCATAGTGGAAGCTTGAAATGATTATTGCTTTGGAGCTGCTTCCCAGTTTCATTATGAAATTGCTGTAGGCAGGCTTGTTGTTTATTTTTCACTTTGGAAGAGCAACTCGAACTGGTTTTTAGTAGGTTTGGGGTGGGTGCACAGCTCTGGAACTGGAGACATTCCTTCAACAACTTTTTCCTATTACACATTGTTGAAAAGGGCAGCTTTCATTTTCTCACTTGAATTTCTTAAGAAAAATGCTGGAACCCTGGCAGTAGTTCTGAATCATGACTGTTTTAAGAGGCAAACAGATGCCAGTAGGGCAGCAGGAGGACTGCGCACACCATGGGAAGCGGTGGGAGTGCAGGAGTACCTGTGATGGTAGGCACGGTAAGAAACCCCTTCCTGCCAAGGCTTCTCTCCCCACTTTGCCACCAGCATCTCAAGGTCACAGATGCTGGGGCTTGAACCTCATGTTCATTCCCTGTCTGGGGGCACCATGTGGAGGGGGATCACTCTGCAAATGGGGGGGAGTGCTGGGCTGGGTGTTCCACACAGAGCCTGACCCAACCGCTGCTACTTCATGCAGCCCACTACTCTGAGCAGCAGTCATAGTCATGCAGTTAGCAGGGAGGAATCTTCTCTGTGGTACACGTGTGTGGAAAAAATTATGAAAATACATGTTACATCTGTTGCTGTCAGAAAGCCAACTAACTCTAGTGTATTAAAAATGGGGTAATAGCTGCTTTTTGCAACTTGAATATTTTGCTCTACTTATGAAAAATGCTTTGAGAAGTAACCAATTCGTGTGTGTAATTTTAACTACTGGTGGTTCTCCATACAAGTCAAACCTGTAAAACCAGCAAAAATTGGTCAAAAAACCTAGGAATTATGAATATTCCAAGTTAAAGCTTTTGAAGTATATCAGAGAAAGTACCTTTTATAGCAGTATCCCTATCCCTGCTTAAGATTGTTAACAGTAGTAAATCCTAAAACAAAATTGAACTACAACTATTAAAATAACGTACAATGTATGAAGTACTAAATTGAATCTTTCTAGAATACATTAATTGGATAAAAAGCATCATTTAACTTTTAACCAAGATATTTCCATATTAGCTGTTGAGAATTCAAAGTATCCAAATTAGTATGATTTTAAAAGAACTTTTTCCCTTGTAGAATTAATGGGATGTAGACAAGGGAGATTCTGTTTGGGAACATGGGTAGAAATTGAGTATGCTCTGGATGTCCACAGGTACACTCTAGAATATTCCCACTTTTAGCAAGAAAGGTGTTGCTTCTTAAAAGCAAGTAAAGCAATACGTGTCAAGTAGCCCAGTTCTAACTGTGCTTTGGTTCTTACTCTTGAATATCACAACTGTGGGCTGTGCTTCAAATGTGAATTTTTCCAGTGGTTTTGGTTCAGTGTAAATATGCTAAATTGTCTCCTGAACCCACTCAGAAATTTCTGTATAGCTAAGGAGAGATGTTTGGCTGTTTTGGCTTTTTTTTAAATGCCATTGGTCTCCAGTATGTAAAGTTGCCCCTGATGCAGAAACATTAATCTAGTTTTTGGGGTTTTTTTCCCCAGATCTCTATTGTCTTTCATCTCACAGGGCTACATTTAGGCACTGAATTGGAGGGGGAAAAGAAAAAAAATGCAAAAGTGCAAAGTGAGTGGCATGGAGAGCAAGGAATTAATTCCTCAACATTCTTTTTTTGATACAAGAACTCAAGGGAATCATGGAAGTGGCAAGTAGCAGGTTTGAAGCTAATCATGGTATGTATATAAAACTAGAGGGATTGAAAAGGTCCTGAAAAGAAAAAACATTGCCCTATTGTCTGTGCAAGTCACAGACCAGAAACAGTTGGAGACCCTGAAAGCCGGCCTGATTGTATGCTTATTCTGTTCTTTAGATTACTGTAATCACCAGTGCCTCATCCCTGGTGGGCACGTAGCTGAGCATGTTATCCTGCTGCAAGGCCTTCTTTAGGAATCGGAGAGAGTAAGTTGCTTGCTCAGCCTGTGCAAGAATTCTCTAACCTCTTGCAGGGGTTGAAGAGCTCATCAAAAAACACTTAGGAAAAGGCACAGATGATAAAACAATTGAAAATGCTTCTAAAACAAATCTGGTTTATTCTTCAACTTATTCTATATGGAAAATCTATTTTATTCAACTCATAGTTAAATTCTGAAAGCTGTCTATATGTTCCACAGGAAAGTCAGAAGATGAGGGTGTATTTTGGCAATACAGGGTTCTAATTTAAGCTGCTTGTTGCATCACCTGGTCTAGAGCATTAAAGTACATCTGCCTTTACCCATGTTGTGATCAGCACCATCCAGTGATTAAAATGTTTGTAAATCAGAGCTGTCAGAGTAACTCTGGCAATCACTTTTTGTATGCTCCCATTTTTTTTTCTGTATATATACACACTAAGCAGTTTTCATTTTACTAGAATGTATTTTACATACTTTGTATTGAAAAAATTGCTGATCAAAGTTAAAGCATGGGTGCATTCTCTGACAAAAAAAGAGTACACTTGATTTATTCAATACCTGCTTCAATTAGGAGCCCGTGTGTCTAAAATGTAATAGAAAAGTCCCTTACCTGTTGGTGACAACAGAAATGCCCTGGAGCTATTAGAAAGAACAGAAACAGAAGCCAGCCAGTTCATGAACTTCTGCAAAAGACTGTTTACACTTTCTGATGCTTAAGTTATTTGGAGAGGAAATGCTTTTCTAGTGTTTACAAGCAGGAAGAAACTATGCACTGTAAAAATAAAATAATTGCACCCTGCTCATAATTGTCAGAGGTCAACTGCAATAAACTGCTGCTTAACTTCTGTGTTTCTGGTCTGTAAAATACTATTTTCTTTTTGTAAAGCTAAGACTTTTTTGATAGTCCTGATAGGAAGCTTTTCACCATTAAAAGCACTTGCCAGTTTGGCTCCCAGTTTCTGTGCTCTCTTGCACTGACATGCAGTGAGTTAGATCAGTGTCTACCTTTCCTCAGGATAGACTTTTTTTAGTCTTGTCTGTACAGCTCACGAGGCAAGGCTTGCTAGACTAGCAGCTGCCTATTCAAAGTTGATTTGGTTTTCCTTGTTCTTAGTATATTCATTCATCTTTTGGAGGTAAAAATGCAGCTTGCTGTCTTGGCGATTCCCAGGTGCTTAATTTAGACAACAGTGTTAGTCAGGATTCAGATTTATTTTTTTCCAAAGCCAGATTCCTGTCTCAGAATTCGGACAACTGGCATGAATTACAGAAGTGAACATTCCTGACTTCAGGTAAGCATAACTCAAGAGAGATGAAGTGTGTTAGAGGAACTGGTCTGGTGATGTGTTCCAATCTGTTTAAGCAGCTAGACTTTGACAACATCTAAGAGAATTAAAATCTTACAAGGAAAGTAGTGAAGTCACTGTGGCTAACTTGTTGCAAGATACGCCAAGCCAAACGTCAGCAAAACCCTCCGTGGCTAAGGCAAAAGTAATTTGGGTTACTCTTCGCTTACAGTACGCCCTTGCATCTCTGACGTGCTGCCATAATGTGCTTATTTTGGTATCTGGAAGGTCCTCTTCGGGCTCTCCCTTTTTAACTGTAGAACCATCATTTTCTGATGTGACAGATGTATAAATTTGAGGTCTGACTTCAAGATGCTAATGAGCACTTCTGTACTTTTGAAAGAAGAAACACAACTTCATTTCAGCACACCTTGTAGCAGAGGAGGGAGAGCACCCAACTTTTTCTTGGAAGCACTCAGCTGCCTGCCTTCTTGAATTACATGAAAAATGAGAATAACTTGCCAAAATATAGTGGTATGGATAAAGAAACAGTTTAATTTTATCCTTTTGTGGTTGTTGTTGTTACAATATAATTCAAAGACAGTCTCAGTTTCCCTATTATGTAGAGTCTAAATTAAACCTGTTAATATTTATTAGACAAATCAATGGTTTGCTTAGGCTAACTGAAGTTTTACGGTACCATTCAGGCACATGTGTGTACACAGTACTCATGTAAACAATAGCAAGGGAAAATACAAGCAGTGTTTCACTTAGGCCTTATATAAAATCAGCTTAGTATAGCGAGTCAACTTTACAGTGCAAATCTGAATGAGAATAAACAGGATTAAAACTTCCCAAGTTTTGTTTTAAAGTGAAACTCTTAAAGCATAACAGGAAGAAAAGAGGTTTAAAATTTTTAATGCAGTCCTGAGCCACCACATCATTTTCTTCAGTTTTGTAGAGGAAATGTAATTAGTAACTCCAGTTGCATGGTTTTGCCTGTCTCAGTCACCTTGGCCAATACAAGCATGCAGAGTGACTGTACAAAAGTACCACACCATTGGTGGTCCTACAGCAGACTGTAACAAAACTAAATACATTTTACTACCTCCAGATAGACGCTCCTCCTACCTGCAGTACAAACTTGAGGATACCTATCAAAATCAAGTAACCTGGTCTATACAAGGCAGTTATAGCTAAGTGTATAGACAGTAACTAAAGCTACTTTCACTCGGACAACATCTCATGCAATTACCCTGCTGACAATTAAATACAATGATAAACATGAGACAAAAAGAGCTGCTGAAGAATACAGCTGTTGAAGTACTTAAGCTTAGTCTCTCTATTTTCTCATTGTTTAAATTCCCTTTACATCCAGGTGGTACAGTTGCTTGAGGTGTGCTTGATTCATATAAAGAAAAACAGCGTTTAAGGCATGTTTAGTATATTATGAAAAAAGACATTAAAAATAGGTGGACTCCCTTCTTCCCAAATATAACATAGAAAACAAAGTGTAGATTACAGAAAGTAGCTGAGTTAGCCCATTCTGACCTGCTTAAAGAAATAAAAAGAGGGCCCCTGGCAACCTCAGAGAGAAAAAACCAGCTAACTTCTTAAACAGCTAAGCAAAATTCCTTTAATGCAAGTGCACTGCTAGTGCTTTTAGACCCTGCATTCATGTACACTTAGCAGTATGTCTGCTATATTCATCTCTAAAACATTTACTTCTATTATTCCAGACATAATACGATTAAGCAGCACTCATGGAAATTGTCAGTTATTGCAAATCTGCAAACATGACTTTGAAATAAACATCTAATAGGGAACAGAAGCATGAAACCAAATCTTTTTCTCCAAGAATATAATTCAGGTGAATGAAGAAAAATTAATAAATGTCAGAAACACGATTAACTCTTGCAAAGAACCAAGTTCAGTATTTCAGGTACTTAGAATGTTTTTACTAGGAATACAAGCAAAGACTGTACTAGTGTGTTATGTAGTGTAACATAAATATTTGAGGTATAATCTGTAAGCAGTTACCATAATATGCACAGGTATAAGCCATTGGCCTTTCTGCCACAGTTACTCCTTAGAGAAGTTGTGGACTGAAGAACAGCAGAAGTCTGCCTTAACAGGATAGAACCTGTCCCCTGCTGTACACAAACCTCCACTGGTCACAAAAAACAAGTCCAGAAAGTATGTTAGATGTATATCAAGAATATATATGTTCAATAGCATAGTGAAATTGTCATTTTGGTATTACTAATACTATATATATATATATCCTATTAGTATTTGGATATACATATCCAAAAGTAAATATCCAAAGCCATCTTAAAAAAATAAAAGCTAAATTAAGAGTAAGCTACATTGCAAGAAGCTTCCTGCAGAATTATATTATTTAAGGTGATAATCTTTGAACTAAGACTTAATATAGCTACTGTGTTAAAAAATGGCTTGCTGTGAAATCTTAATCTCACTTTTTTCCCCCACCCAATCGGACACATCTTCAGGATTGTAATTCAATGACTGTTTAGCAGCAATTTTAGAGAACTGTAAATTCTTTTATTAACAGGCATGATAGACAGATACTACTACTTTTATTTAAAAACCATGAGTGCCACATTGATGAATATACAGCTCATGAATAACTTAAAGTATTTCCCATATTAAAAGGCAATGCACACAGCATACAAAAAGTATACTAAACAAAGCTATGAGGATACGTGATCGAAGTGTCTAAAATGATATATACAGTACGTGATGTTTTGCTTCTATTCAGTACAGGCTTCTGTACTGCCATTCCCATCATGCCTCACTCTCCCCTGATACTGAATTTTGCACTTCTTCTTCCAAAATTGGTACAATCAGGTTATCCTTGGACATCAGGTTATACTTCATCACAAACTTAGTGAACCGGTGACACAAGAAAGTTTCGTTCTGGAGATGAAAAAAGGGAAAAAAACATAACAGAAGGAATATTTTCAACAACTGAGGAGAACATACAAAAAAAAAAATAAAACCCGCTTAGATGCAATTGCCTCATTACATTTACAACTCTTAGAAAAAAGTAAATTTTTACTACTGTTTCTAAATCTTTCCTTTACTGCTTGCTTATTAACAAAAAACCCCAAAACAACACTCTCCTGAAGTTCAGGATTAAGGCACAGCTCCATTCAACAGCACTTAGACAAGAACATATTCACGTATCATTGCAGTCCTGGTCCACTCTGCGAAAGAGATCTTTAAAGTATTGTGAAACTCCTCTACATGCGCTCTCCCCAGGAGTACGTGGCACACCCACCCCTTCCAGAGCTGGTAATGCAACCTTAACAGACACTTGGCAAAGCTTTCCTTTTCCATCCAGCTATATCCCTTATCTCCTATCTATTATTTTCTACTTTTCCATTTAACTAAAAAAAATGTTGGATGTTCCTGAAGGTGTACAAGCTGCCACCAGTTATGCTGGGGTTTTTTGCAGTTTTACCATTATAATTCCTTAACTGGTGTGTAGGTATATAAGCAGTACTAACTACATCAAGTGCTTGAATCCGTGTTCAGAAATCTTTAAAACAACATAAATTTGAGTTGTTTGTACAAAAATTCTCAATTTCTGACCTTTTAGCCAAATGACAGGAAACCATAACTGGGTAAACTAATTACATATATAAGTTAATTTTTATTTGTGTATTTATATATAACATAGCACTTCAGTTCTTAAAACTGTCATCTACTATAATTGATACTTTACTTGAATGCAATATTCTGGTAGGATTAAAAGAAAATGTGCAGTAAGTTACATCACAGTTACAACCTCAGTAAACGCCTCTCTTTGAGATGGAATTTGAAACGACTTACTTCATATTCATCAAATATCTGCCGATGATGAAAATAAGCATGTGAAAATATTCTGTAAATCCTTCGGCACACTGATCCTAATTTGGCTACAGAGGATTCCTTTATGCTAACCCTGTAAGCACCAGGAGAAAGGTTACAAACAGGTCTACCAAAATGACTACCACCCTACACGGTGACATGAGTTCTGATTGTTAAATTAGACTGAAGCATTGCCAATCTACGTCTGCAATTGCTTATTTTTGCAAGGAAAATAAAAGTACAGATGCATTCTCCACACTTAACAATTATACTCTTGACTACAGAAAAAGTTTTGCCTGTAGTTAAGCATCATCAGTTATTCTGGAAAGGCCTGGGTTTCTGGCTTCTAGCATTGATCCACAAAGGGGAAAAGACTTCTACTTGTACCAGATTCATAGAGAAACAGTTTTGACTTCCCCAGTTAGGTTCCCCTGATCCAGCATCTGGGCTCCCCATTCAGTACTCTCAGTCTCTGTCTTCTGTGGTCACCGATGTCCCACAGTAGACTGGTGGTGGCTTGGGGAGGCTTTCAATGCTGTACTGTGCCAGTGCTTTCTGTTACTGCATCTCTCTAAAGGCCATCCTGTTACTTAGGTTGGTGCTACTCCAGTGAAAGCCCCATAACACCAACAGATATTAGTAAACAAGTTTCCACGTAAAAAGCACCTGTCTTCTCCAGTAAGTAGCAAACTACTTCAACACACAGGAATCACTCCCTGACTTAAAAGTGACAAGAGTTCTACAGCAAGTGGCACACACTGTGGACTTTTGTTATTCTCAGTAGTAGTCCATGAAAGACATGTTAGGTATTTCCACGTGCTTTTTAAGTGTTCAGGTGCCATCTACTCCTTCCCTCCCTCTTCCCCTCCTCCCACGAGAAAGCATTTTTACCTGCTGGGGAAATACTTATTGCTATTCAGAAGACATGCAGCTCCATCAAGTGTGTGTCTGGTGTAGTCTATAGCAGGACACTACAAAAGCAGACAGTGAGTGAGCATGTGTACGAGTGCACACACAACACTGGCATGTAACTTGTTTAAAGAAAAACATTTTAATTATGTTTCCTGATGCTTTCCACCGGTCATTTTTATCCCCAGAAGTTTCACAAAGCTTCTCTGAAGGTCTTAGCTACATTTCACCATTCAGTGAGCCATTTCTTTTCTCTGTTTCACAAGCCATGTAAATTATTTCAAGAAAAAAGTTACTATGGAAATTTGATTATGCATGAGCAGTGAATTTTATGCATCTCCTTAAGTAAAGCTGTATAATAAGAATACATACTGGAAGTACTCTGAAAGGAAAGATTGTTACCTCACAGTTAATTTGTTTCCCACATCATCAAGTTGAGAGATTCTTCCTTTTACAGACTAAATTAACACCCTATTCCCCGCCCAAAAAAACCCCAAACAAATCAAACAAATAAACAAAACACAAACAAAAAACCCCAAACAAACCACCAAACCTGTGCCTAAGCACATCAATGCTTTTTACTTTAGCAAAGAAAAACACTCATTAGTGAGCTTGGTCTGTTACAAGCCAAGCCCTGGCTTTGCAATAAGTACACGTAGAGGGGAAGGAAGAAAGTAAAGATGAACTGAGACAGGCTGAGAGCAACAATCTGTCCATTTTGCCATTCCTCATCTTTAGGAAAACTTCCCAGCCACAAATTTTTGTCAGCAGTTCAAGGTTGCAACACCCATTTTCTGACCATTAGTTGATAAGCCATTATCCTTGTGAAAAAGGGATAAAAAGCATCCTGAAGTTCTCCGGTCTAGCTGAATAAAGCAGGCTTACTGCATACCAGTATACTGGGTGTGGAGAGGGGCTAAAGGAGGGTAAAACACTCACACTTGTAAAAATCAGCTCCTTCCTACCTCATTCCATTCTTTTGTAAACCACTGCAGAATGGGAAAGAAGGAAAACTCAAGTGAGGTTTCCCTCACTTATCCATGGTAAGCTTAGTTTGACTAAGAAGCCAGCTATAGCAGTCTCCCCATGAACGTATGAACTGTGAAAGAAAATCACTCTTACATCAGTGGGGTCAGTTTTCCAAAATACATCCATACCTCTTTGGGAGTTTTATGAGCTGCACAAAGAAAAATCCATTGTTCAGTTGCTGTCATCTGAGTACATGTGTCTGGGTGACATTCGCTCTGTTAAAACAATTGTTCAGTTACAAAAACCACTCAACAGCAAAACTGAGCTAATCACTTTTTTGTCCCGTCCCCCACCAAAACAAGTTTTTTGTTTTTTGGGGTTTTTTCCCCCAGAAGTCTTTAAAACCTGAAAACTCTCACCTCAAACCACGGCTTATGTCTATGTGCATAGATGTAGAAGAAAGCTCTGCATCTTACCATACAGAAAGTCTCGTCCCTGACAGAATATAAAAATTTCAAGAAAATAATTACCTGAAGCTTGACAGCTAGTCCATTGAGCTCAAGGCAGAATTGTCTAAAAAGATTTGAACACAGCGGCATCAAAATCAACGACTTGTTTTCCCCACTGGAAACATCTAATACAAAACAAGGTTAAACATTCTGATCCTCACAGATCTCTTCATGTTTTTAGAAATGATTCTTTGTTTCTTGTGAAGTGGAAAAAATAGATCGGGACATGAAAAAAAAATCATACGTAATATCACATCATTTCAGCTGATGTCACACCTGAGAAGGCAACAGGCTAGGAATTAACACACCATAAAAGGACTACAAGTCGAGAGAACCAGAATTTACACCAGCATGGGTTTTTTTTAGTCAACAAACCAATTATATTTTAAATCTTACCTGACAGTAGAGGTTTAGCTTAACAAATAATACGGTGGAAGTGTTTAAGATACCAACTTTGTTATGGAACACTTCTTTGTTAAAGAACACTTCAAGAAAATTAATTTCTTAAGTTTTCATATAGCTGGATCATCCATCCTTCTACGATATACTTCCTCCAGATCAATTAAACGGCTCAAGTCCCAGCACAGGTCATTAACAGAGTGGGACTTCTAGAAATACTGCTTTCACTGTAACAAACCTGGGTGTGCATTCTTTAACTTAAGAGAATTCACCCCTCCATCCTATGTGAAAAATCTGAAAAAAACTTCCAGAAGTGACATGTATCTAGTGGTGAGTCACTTCTGTGAATCTACAATGATTTCTGGTATACGTGAAAGGACAGAGAAAATTCTTAAAATGCATCTTTTGCAATTGTATGTACAGGCTTTGCCTTTTCTGAGGGTGTCCTGCATCTATTGCAACTATTCCAGACCAGAGACAAAGAAAATGGGAGCCAATACTCAGGATGTATAACTCTAGGAGTAGCTTAGAACTACTCTTATTCCTGAAAATATATTTGATAAAGCCAGAAGACAAGCTTACAAGAAGAAGAAAATAATAATAGTAGTAAATAAACAACTAACTCACACGATGACACTAAAGTAATGCCAAGAAAAAACGCTAACTACAGACGTATAATGCTTTCAGGCCCAAACTACCCCGGCTGAATGTATTTATTATACTGCATAAAACAAACTGAGAGAAGGACAAAAGATTTTGAGTTTCTTTGCAGATAGAAAAAGAGCTGTAAGACACTGGTAGTCTTGCTTTCCCAGATAAAACTTTTTTTTTTTCTGTGAGTTCAACAAAAAGCACTGGGAGCATCTGGAAATCACATTCCCGATAAGTGGAGATGAAGAACTGATGACGCTAGGAGAAAGTGCTATGGAAATGCAGGACTGTATTTTCATGTTCATAACATGCCAGTACAACTTTGGAAGTGGGGTATAAACATTTTCTTAAAAAATAGCAAACCCAGTAGATCAGAGTGCATCATAAATCTTTAGAGAGAACAAAGAATTCAGAAAATAATTAATACCAACATATAAAAATATGTAATAGTAGAAATACTGAGTGTCATTTCAGTTAGTTTTGATCTGTCTTATTCAAACAGACTCACCAACACTATCAATGAACAAAGCTTAGAATCGGGATGCTCTCTTGACAAAAAATGGATTCTTACCTTAAATGTTCATACTTCCACACACCTTCATCCTGGCCCTCAGGAGGTTCAAGGATCTTATCAATGTTGGAACAGTCTGCCCTTATGTTTTGCTGAATATACTAGGAGGAAAGAAAAGAACAGATCTTGTTGTAATTATAGTAAGAGTATATTTAGGACATTACATATTTTGAGGGACTGACTTTTTACTTAAGAAGAGATTGATGGACTAAAATGTTAAAGAGCAGATGGGCAGGGTCAAAAAAAAAAAAAAACCCAAACAAAAAAAACAGGTATAAAAAAATGCCAGATCTGAAAAATGCCGTTCCTCAATTAGAAAGGGTAAAAGAATGGGTAAATTTCACAGCTCTCTTACAACATCCATACCAAAACAAAAGAACCCCACAGGAAACCCAGCATTTTCTTAAATCTGGTTTGTTTAATCCAGACGTGGGAATTGTATGCTATTTCCGCATACACAATTAATAATTACAAATTTTTTAATACACATAGGGTACTTATGACATTCACTCCTGCACAGCAACATTCTAAGCAGATAAAGGGCATTTCCTGTTCAGTGGGATTTTACCAAATACAAAACTTGAGAAGCTGAACTTGTGAACAGCATTGCATGTCAGTAAGATTACCTGCTGAACAGCTAATGTACTATCCATTTCTTCAAAGGATTCATCAGGCCAATTGTAGAAATCCTGATTAAAAAAAAGTTTGAAACACTTTAACAAAAATAGAGGGGGAGGAAGAAAAGTGCACATCCTATAATAAGCTCAAACATGCAGGAAAATAGATGTAGTTTATACAATTCCAGGAAGCTACATCTTAACAGAAGCAGCACCCAATCTTGGCAAGAACAGCCCGAAACGATACTTATGCTTCTAATGTCACAACAGTAGAACATCTTGAAACGTTCAGCACACTGTAGACACTGTCTCTCCCCCACATCTTGCGGTAACACCTAGAGATTGCAGTTTTTAAATGAAATATTTGTATACAGTGCCCATTTCACATGTTGGACCACGTGAGAACAGAGAAGAGGTCTGTAGAGAGCAGCACTACACAGTTACCATTAAACTAAAAATCCCAGTGTATTTTAGTAAGAACACACCACTGAAAACTGAATCTTTGAATCTCCTCTGAACTGAGATAATGTAACACAGTGTTGGCCTAACTAGGCACTACATTCTCCTGGTATGGTCACTATGCTGCATCACTAGGTGGTTACCAGCTCTGCTTTAGTGTGCTGTTTAGTACTGTTCATGATAAAACCCTCCTGAAGTTTCAGCTCGGACCCAGCTGCACTGCAGTGTTCTGCAGCTGCTCACATCCCACACAACCGGGGCCATCCCAGATATAGGCATTTCTTACTCTGCATTTTTTGCATCCAAAACGTAGTGCTACTCTCTCTTACTAACTGGAGATACTGCACATCAGCCTCCCATCGCCATCCTGTAGATGCAATAACTCAAAAAAAAAAGTTCCAGCTAAAGCTTAGCAATGCAATCATCTCCAGAGAAAGGAGTGAATAGCCAGTGTTGAAATGCCAGTAAGTAATTCAGTATTTACATACTGAACAGCTACACCAACATCATCCAAACTTAAATCAGACACAAAAAAAGCCCAACTGTATGACTGCATCAGTATACACAACATTCTTCAACCTACATGAACTTACTTTATGATTTGACCAAGTCTAGTTTTATGTCCAGCTTACTGTTTTTCAGAATGCCCGAGATGTATCAAACCGAAGGCACACAGTATTCCATTTCCTTCGTAGATTAAACATGTGTAGCCAATGTACAGGGCTGTGTAATAATTTTACCTCTGTACATTGTGACAAAGAATAGGAGGACAAAAAAGATTCGTTTTCCTACAACACTGCATTATATACTGCTCCATTTCTGACCATGAGCTCTCCTCACAAAGCAGTGAAAAAGTCTTGCATAAAGGCCTCACAGAACATTACATCTCTGAAATAATCTAAAGAAGATGAACCTTGTGTATTTGAGATGCACCTTTTCAAGATGACCTTGAAAGCCCAGAAATAAATCAATTTCGTTTTGATTAAAAGAAATGTGGCAACAGCCCAGGTTCGCTTTGAGAGGAGCGCCGGTTACGTAAGGGAAGGATGACTTACATCTCCAGGTATCTGGCGATGCAGAACGCCCCACCGAACTGCGTGCGTATGATCGATCGCACAGTGATCTCACCCGGCCGAGCACGTATTTAGCATTTTAACAGCAACACCCGTAACGCATTTTCTGACAGCGTCAGAAAAGCATCCCTGTGCCCAAGATCTGAGCAGCAGCAGCTCTCCACAGCGAACAGGCGGTTGTTTCCCAAGGCAAGTGCTCTCCCGCGCTGCCGGCACGGCCAGCACCGGGAGCGCACGGCCGGTGACAGCCATCACGCTCCGACCACCACGACCACAGCAGCGAACCGGACGCGACGCCACTTTCGCTCCCACACCGGAGCCTGGAAACCCCAAGGAAACGCGGCGCCCGCCCCGCCGGGAAGCCGCGGGGCAGCCGCGGCCGCAGAGACCTTTTCCGCCGGGCCCGGCGGACGAGGGCCCCTGGGGAAGGAGCCGCCGCGGCCCCCCCGGCGCGCTCCCGCGGCCCGTTCCCCCGCGGCCGGGTCTCGCCCAGGCCGCGGCCCTGCTCCGGGGAACAAAGCGTCCCGCGAAGCGGGGCCCGCCGCCTCAGCCCGTCCACCCCGGCGGGCAGCGCTGGGCCCCGGTAGGCCCGGCGAGGCCCGCGGCGAGGCCCCGACGTCCAGCCGGACCCCGGAGCCTCGGCGGCCGCAGCGCCGCCCGTCCCCGCGCGGGAGCCGGCCGCGGTCGCGCCTCACCTGGGCCTTGGTGCCCGGCCTGTTCCGCCTCAGCACTGCCGTCCCCTCCGCCATGACCATAGTGACAGCGGCCCCAGGACCCGGATGCGGCAGCGCCGGGCGGGGCGGCGGGCGAGGGGGCGGAACGAGCGCTGCGGCTGCCGCCGGCGGAGGGAGGGAGGGAGGAGAGGCGGGGTTGTAACAGCCACGGGCGAGCAACGGCCGAGGCGGGGAGCGGGGAGCGGGGAGGGAAGGGCCGCGGAGCAGCGCTTCTCGCGAGAGGAGCCGGGAAGCCTTTCCCGCCCCCAGCGCGGGGAGGCGGCTCTGAGGGGCGGCGGGCCCCGGTCCTTGCTCCTCGCCTCCCCTCCCCTCCCCTCCTCATTGTCGCCCTGAGGTACGTGCTGTTCCTTCTCTGGGCCGCGGGGGTGCGCGGAGGAGCCGTGCCCGGTGCGAGGCTGGAGGCCTGGGCAGGCCGCGTCCGCTTCCCCCCTGCTTCGGACCTCTCTTTAGGGCAGGGCCGTGCGGACACCCGCGAGTTGCCTGGGGGACTTCTTCAGAAGCAGGGCCTTCCCGTGAGCCTTATATTCGTGAGTGATAACACCCTCCACACACACAGATTTCATCCCATTTCAACAGCATCCCTCCCGCAGCATCTGGCTGTGCGTGTCCTCCAGCTGGGCCAGTCAGTCCTCACTTACTCTGTGCAACACAGCTGAGTTTATGAAACTTTGTGCAATATAAATCACAAGGGTGTAAGTTAAAAAAACAATATTTAAAGTCCTATATTAAAGATGTATAGCTGTTAATGCTAAGAATAATTAATTAAAAAAAAAAAAAAAAAGCAACCCCCCCCTCCCCAAAACAGTGATTTAGGGCAAAATACTTCAAACAAAGTAAGTACAAAGGCTTTGTAGGTCTTCAAAGATAGGATTGACATACTTGTGAGTTTGGTGTGCAAAGGTCACAGACAGCTGTGCTAATGGAAAACCGAGTTAGCTTGGGTTTCAAGGTTTACTGAGTCGGGTGCTACATGTGTTGACTGTATTTGGGAAGAAAACTGCTGCTCTGTAACGGGGTCAGCCCCTGCCTGGGTCCATGCACCCATCTAACCAGCAGTTTGTACTGACAGCCATGGCAGCTCCCTTCACGTTACACTGTAACGCAGCCGTGGCATTCCTAACTTTGGGCACACCAGTTCAGTTTATGTTAGTTACTTTTTCACTCCTGGTCAGCATTCCTGCCCCAGAAATGTTAGCTATTTGACTTGTGTGGGGAAAGCTCAGCACATCTTACACTAAAGAGTTTGTGTAAGAAATCGTGAAAAGATGAATAATGTGAGAAATTGGTACATTAGAATGAAGACTACAAATGACCAATTACCTCATTAAATCAGCTGTAATACAAACATTTATTTTTTATGAGAAATCGGTATTTTATTTAGCCAGTCCCAAAATAAAAGCGATTCTAGCTGTTTAAGCCCTTTAAAATTCAGCAGCTTGTTTGGGTTTAGTTTGGCCGAGGTGGTGGGGGTTTTTTCTTTCTCTGTTATCATATTCAAGGTTTAACTGATATCTAAAGCACAGAATAGTTGCAGATTTGACATTTCCATTTGTCCCTGACTTTTATTTCATGGACATCTTGCATCTAAAACAGAAATAAATCTAGCTGTGAAGAAATACCTCTCAGAGAGAAATACGTATCTGTTAGTTCAATCTGCACCTCGCTCGTGGGTTTGCAGAAAAAGGAAAGAAATATGCAGTGGTTCTTAATGAAGATGTTAAAGTCTGTGGGTCTGTCATGTTGCCCCTTGATAATTAACCCCCTATTCTTGGAAGCTGCTCATTATTTTTGTTTTATTGGATTTAAAGTTGTTTTTAAACAAAATCTGGTCAATAGTAATTTCAGGTTTTGTTTTTCACCTTGTCTTTGTCGCCTCATGATCTCCAAAAGTGAAAAACTGAGTATTTGACCAAGACCTTATTGACTATTCCTGTGCTGTTAGCAACGTGACCTTCCTTTCTTCTCTGCTAGCATGTAGAAATTTCCTCCTTTTCCTATTATGGTAGGATAATGTGACCAAGATAATGAAGATTTTTTTGAAAACAGTATCGCTGCTGATCTGAAATGTTAAGAAAGCCAAGTAGCAGAAGTACACGGAGTCTATCTTGTTTCTTTATGATTCAGACAGCCTGAGGAATGGCTGGGAAGGACTACCCACCCTCCCCACCTCCTCCCCCCTCTCCCCCCACAAAAAGCAGGTAGGGCAACATGTAACATTTTTGCCCAAACTGAAACTTTGAAATAATCTAGAAAACAGTGGAATAAAGAAGTCTAAATTCCTACAGGAATGACACAGCAAAGAAAGAGCAGTTGTGATTTATTCTGTCCTCCCCTATAGAACCTGAGGGATATAGAATTTGGCATGCCATTGCAGACTAAGAAAGAGGAAATGCAGATGGATCACCTTGGCTATGTAATAGTTACCTTGTCCTTGTGCTCGCAGTGATAGCCTCATGGTGCAAGAATAAAATGTTCTCTGTTGATCCAGCAGATATTCAAGCACGTCCTCCATTTGATGAGACCTAGGAATGCTTTTTTTTCCCCCCACATTCATAAATTACTTATTCCCATTGAAGTTTTTAGGAGAACGTGACTTTTGTTTTTAATCAGTTACGCAAAACATTTTATTAAACAAGCATGGTGTCAAGCTGCTGAAACTCTGCTGGGCCTGAACACACAGGCTGAAGGTCAAACTGTCGGGGAACAGACTTGGGTGGTGGGCGCTTAACAGCGCAGGTTCAGCATGACCCACCAGGGAGTGGGCTGGCAGCGCGGTGCTGTGGCAGGCAGGGAGGACAGCAGGCAGTGCACGTAGCCAGGGGGGACACGCTACCTTTGGGTTGCCTGCCCTCAGATCACACCTCCACAGATTGTTGCGGCTCCTTGGGAACAAATCATTTGCAGAGCAGGGATCCTACACCATTTATGTCTCTTAAAAGACATTATTGAGAGAAATGCTGAAATTTTAGACCTGAAGATGTCTCTGTTGGGAGTTGGTGCCCACTGCATCTTTCTCTCATTGAGACGGTCCAGTTCCTCTAAGTAGTTTGTAAATATGTAAATACCCTCCCTTGTTTGGTATGTGACTACACCAGAATACCTACCTTATCACAGCAGATAAAGGCATGCTTGCTCTAGTGGAAGATAACGCTTCTGTGAGTTTGTGTTAGTTACACAATCCATAGTCTTTCAAGGTAGTTGTAGCGTTAGAATCTTTAGTGGCAGAAACAACGAGCACTGCTGTCACTACTGAAGTAACACCAATGGGGCAAATTTCATATAGGTGTTTTATACTTTTTTTTCCGCCCTAACTTAGCTTCTTTTTCCTAATTTCCTTTTCCCTAATTTAACATCTTCCCTGTTAGTACCTATTTCAAAGGGAGTTTAATCACCAACAGTGTAACTTTGCCTGGTTTGCCTGCAGCTCCAACATAGGCAAGCAGCAACCAGGCACTGAGCCGCACACCCTCCAGCTGTGGGGAGCAAAAGGCGTTACAGCCAAGATCATCAAGCGTAGCTCCTAATGGGATGCCTGGGTGATAACTGGCACCTAGGTAATAAAGTGGCTCCAGCTCACGTCTGTGCGTAAGTTTTGCAGAGAGGAACCCAAAACTGCCCTGGCAGGAAACAGAGCTGTGTTTCAGAATGCATCAAAGTGGTCACTGCAGCTACTGAAGTGCTGAAAAATTATTTTCCACTAGTCCTTTCCTATTATCTCCTGAATAAGGCTTATAGTGTATCTACCAATGCTGGTTTTCGATCAGCTTCAATGGACCAAGACAGAAGTAACGTGTAACTGGTGCTATTACAGTTTCAGTAGCAGTAAGTCATATACTAATTTATTTCATTAAGACTCCGTGAAAATGTTTCAGGTCAGAGTTTGTTCTTAGACTGCACTACATCAACAGATGCACACCAACTTGCAAAGCATTGTTAGGAACACTGTGTATAAAGTGCAGCTTTGTGTACTCAGGCATGAACAGCCTTGAATCCTTTACCAAGGCAAGATAGGGTGGTTAAGTTATCGTTAAGCTGGAGACCGGGCCTGAGATAGGGTACTAATCAGTAAAGAAATTTGCCTTAAGATCAGCATCAGCCCCCAGTTGTGCCTGAAGAACTACTAGAGGGAAGTTATTTCTTTTCTATTGGAAAAATTCAGTGGGAGATATGCAAGAAAACCCCTGATAATTCTTATCTGCTTCATTTATGAACTGGATGATTTCGCCCTAGCACAGGTATAGACTAGGACCACGCTCCTTTCAGACTGCTGCAGGACAGGCTGTTGGCAGCAGGGCGGTTTGTGGGCATTAATCTTCCAGTGTACCAGCGTCATAGCTATTGCTAAGACAGAAGCTGAAAAAACACATTACCTTAAGATAAAGTTCAATGTGCAAGGCAGCTAGCTGAAAGTCCCCTTCACCACTGTGATAACCCTTTTAAACTCAGCTCCCAACCTCATACAAGTTTAGGGAAAATAACGTGTTACAATTGAACTGTTTCAGAGACTAGTTCGTTAGCACAATTTCAGTTTCACTGAGCAACAGCAGAAACTGCGACAGAAGCAGAAGAGTTTTAGAAGTTTATTGTAAAGACCTTTACAATCTCAGTACAGAGATAAGGATATAAATTGATGTTGTTTGGAATAATTAAGGCTGGTTGGTGGTCATCTGAATGTCACTGTTCAATGGAACTCAAGCAAGAGCCACTGATTTCTGACTGTACATATTTTTATTCATGTTCCATCATTACAGTGAGCTCACAAGTTATTTCAGAGACTCAGTGCCTGCTTGTTATAAAATAAAGGACATTATTTACACGATGAAAGAAAAACTTCAGCATTTTAGTGGAATGGATGGCTGATACTGCAACAGATTTAGTCCACGTATTTCCCAAGTATGTCACCATCTCTAAACAAGTAGTAGTCCTGCAAAGAAAAGAAGCATTAGTACCTGTCCTAGCAGTTGTTTTTCAAATACTGTCTTGCTCTGAAGTTGGGGCTACCACAGTCATGAAGTACACAAAATGAAAAGTGAGCTAACCAAGACTAGCTTTACATGTTGACTTCCTGAAAAGATGATTCTGTTGTGCTTGTTGTTCATTAGATACTATTTGGGAAAGCTACTAAGTTGCTTTTTTTAGTAGTAGGAAGTGCAAGAACTGTCAGAACTGACAACTCTGCAAGCTTTCCCTGTTAAAAGCAAGGATACTCCCAGCAATTTCAAAGCCTTTAAGGGCTGCCTCTGATATAAGCTTGGCATATGGAGCCACCTCATCCACCCAGCAAAGGTCAGGCCAACAGTTTCCTTGGTTACTTCCTTTTAAGCAGGGTCAGAAGTAGCAAGTACTACAGGTACCAGAAGCTGTCCGGATTCAGCTGCTGCCATCTGAATACCAACAACAGCGTTTCTTGAATGCTGATAACACTATGAAGTAACTACAGTATTTATCACTGGCAGGATGACATTTTGGGAACCAGCTTACTCTGCATTTAAGTTGAGGAAACTTACCTTATCTTCTAGTACTATCTTAGTACCGCCATATTCTGGTAGCAAAACCTTTTCACCAACTTTTACACTCACTGGCTGAATCTCACCGTTCTGAAAGAAAAGGATAAATTCTTAGTTTTATACAATATAGACAGATGCAACAGAATTCCTACAAATTACAGTGACCCAGCCACATACAAAACATTCAGGCAACCAAAATCACTTTACATTTTCACTGTACAGTGAAACTAGAATATACAGGTTTACTAGGAAGCACACCAGTCAATTCTCAAGCACAGGAGCCTTGCAATATTTAGACAGCAGAACTGCAGTAATTTTCTAAATATAATTAATTTTCATTTTGTTTTGAGTATAAATACAACTGTGAGGACTTTGTGAAGTTTGTGAAGTTCTGTTCAGCATGTCAAGCAAAGAAATTTCTCATGTTTCCTGGGTGTGTAAGTGACAGACCAGAAAACCCCCTTTTAAAACAAAAGGAGAAAGTCCCCCTCCATACTCCATAGCAAAGGCTATTTCAAAGTGTTAGTTAAAAGTACCTTCCCACCTTTGTTACTTTGATCATCTTGTCAGTACTGCTAGCAAAGCAGTTTTTTTAGAAACACTTGATAAAGTTTAATTATATTTCTATATTATAAATAAAATATTAGCATTTTGGTCAAACATTAGCAGCATTTCACAACATAAAGCTTTAAAAATCAGATACTGACACAAGACAGCATGATATGTATGGAAGGACTCGCAGTAAAGAAAGTCTTTAGTCAACATGTCCAAGTTGAAATTTAACCTGCTTTCCAGTATTGCTACCAACTGAACACTACTTTGGTGGGGGAAAAACCCTTCTGATGCTGAAGTCCATAGTCTCTGGCATTTTTGTGAAGCAAAGACTGTCTGTTTCTGTGATTCCAGATGCGTATACAACATGCAAAATTAAAAAAATTAAATTTAACACCTATTTTTCTTTTGTCCAGTAAGCCTAATCCTTATGGACAATGATATTTTGCACAGCATAATACAGTGAATGCCACATTCTGGGATTCCACCCTGCTCACAAGTCATGGAAATTTGGACATAATCATTTTAACAAAAAAGGCTGCCAGCCCTTCAAGGTTTTGGCCAAGAAGTGATGAAACAAGATATCCCTCAAACCCCTGTATATGTATTTACATATTTTTTAAAACAACTAAAATGCAGAAAAGAAGGGAAAAAAAAAAAAAAAAAAAGCTACAACCAAACAACCACCAAACCCCATACCACTACTCTTTAAAGCTGCTTGTAAATACCAATAAATAATACTAATTTTTAAAAGGCAAATATTTCCCATTTTACAAATGATGAAAGGAATGCTGGAATTCAAGGTCAGAGCCAGTCAGGAGAATTTAAGATTTCTACCTCCTCTGAATCTGTACTTCCAACTTCAGTCATCACCATCATCCATTTTTGTGAGCTCTCCCTACATTTACACTGGAGCCATCCCTGTCTTACGACAGTATTCCAGCCACCATCAAACTATCCTGAATTCCACCCAAACACAGTGCTTCAGGACACTTACCTTTCCTCTGGCTCCTGATCCAACTGCTACTACAGTTGCTTGTAGCACTTTCCCTTGAGCTTTTTCTGGAATCATGATCCCTCCTTTGGTTACTGTTTCTGCTGCGTATCTTTCAACCAGAACACGATCAAAGAGAGGAAGGAACTTCCTAAATGCTTTTCCTGCCTGTGGAAGTAATTGTACATTGCAACAAAAAGAACATTACAACAAAACTGCAATTAAAGTGTTAACAAAAAATTAAAGTAATTTTTAAGATAAACTACTAGTTCAAGAGAACTGCTGAGCATTTACTTTAACAGCAGCAAACATATAACACCTTTGATTGCATCAGAAATTGCTGGACACAAGCAGATGCTGGGCAGTCCTGACAGTTGAGCCAAAGGAAGCCATACTCCAGCTGGAAGAGCAAACCACCAGCAGATGGAGGAGCAGCAACCTCCTCTGCTGGCTGAAAAGCTGTGCAGGCTTTTAATCCCAAACACCTTGTCACTGTAGTTTGGTCAGCATGATTATTGACATCAACTACATTTTCAGTTTACAAACAGATTTAGTGATGAAGACCTCTTAGGACAGTTACGTTTTCATTCATGTAGTGCAGTGTTTTATAGTGAAGAAGTGTAGCCAGGTCCCACACATCAGTCTTCTCCAGGTACTTCCAAGGCTTAGCATTTCACATAATTTCACACAGCCTCCAAAGCCTGCAGTCTGAGGGCAGAGTGCCGTTGCTTGTATTGGCTTCTACAAACGAGGTGCAACTTTACAGGAAACTTTAGATTTAAGCCTCTCAAAGTGGGACAGTAGGCACATTTCTACCTTGACTGCTTCAGTATCTGCCTCTGCTTAAGCAGAGTTAGGGTGGGGGTTTTCAGTTTGGTTTTGGGGTTTTTTTGCAACTACTTACTGCTCGGCCACGCTTCAGGAAGAACAAGTGCAAGCACCAAATCCCAACAGGCAGGGGTCAGGAAGAAGGAACTTACTTTGATATAGAAGGAAAGATATGGCAACTTGCCAAGTCACATGGGGATAGTGCCCCGCTAGACAGGTACCCAGAGCCCACACTCACAGAAACAACTAGAAGCATGGGCCTGACATCCATGCGCCCTTCACTGATACTCAATAGACACCCACACACACTTTAAAATAAGGAGGAAAAAAAATTACAGACAGAGCATGAGCAAAAGACAGTCCATGAAAAATATGTGTGTCCCCGGGTGATGTTATTAGCACAATGATGAAAAATAACTAAGGGAAACGGCTGCTGTGAATAGAACAGCTCTGATTGGCATTTTTTAGAGATGTTCTGCGCTTAACAGAAATAAGCAGTCAGAATTACACCATGAGCGTTTTACACTGAGTTTCAAGAAACCCCAATTCCTCATTTTACTAGGATCAGAACAATAAAGTATCACTGCAAGAACACGGACAACTCTGCCTTTACGCAATTTTCCTTCAAGGTAAGATCTCGATGAGAAAGTCTATTAAGTACAGAGAAGGAGTGACCAAGAACGCCGCGGGAAAGATTTGGGGTTTACCTGCAGGCTCCCTGAGGCCACGCGGCGGCGTGCGCAGCGCTGCC
Organism: Todiramphus chloris collaris; assembly: GCA_025345505.1. Taxonomy (NCBI): domain Eukaryota; kingdom Metazoa; phylum Chordata; class Aves; order Coraciiformes; family Alcedinidae; genus Todiramphus; species Todiramphus chloris. Next base: position 4,798,136 of record JANVCC010000022.1, on the reverse strand, counting down.
CAGCGCACTCGCGGCCAGCGGGCTGCCACCGCGGGCGGGGAAGGACCTGGAGCTGGACCGCCTGGGAAGCCAAAAGCAGCCCACGCAAACACCCCTGCCACGTCCTGACCCGCAGCCTCCGCGCCTGCCGGCATCACCGGTTCTACCCGCGGCCTGCGTGACCTTGCGGGGCTACCAGACCGCTACAAAACTACCTCCCGGGGAGCGGCTCGCTGCTAACGCCCGGCGGGGCTGGCCGGCCTCACACCACCCTCCCTCCCGCGGCCCACCCTGGCCACGCAGCGACTGCCATCGCCAGGCTACAGCAAACTAAAGGAACACTCGTACGCTGCAGGCAGCTACCCACCCGCGGCGGGCGAGTGGACGAGCGGACCCGCCAGCGGACCCTATGGGAGCGCCCCTCAGGGAGCAGCCCGCAAGGCGCGGGCAGCAGGCACTCACCATGACAGCTGCTGCACTCCCCGCCGCCGAGTGACCGGGCCGCCGCGGGCACACGTGAGGAAAGGTCACCGTCTGCGCATGCGCGCCCGGCGCCCCGCCCCTCGGCAGAGCCCAGCCCCCCGCCCCGGGCCCGGTCAGTTTTTATTCCGGCGCTTAATTTTTGCCGCCGCGGCTTCGACCCGTGCCCGTGGGCTGCTGGCACCTCGGTAGTGCCATCAGCCGCGCTGCACAGCGCCCGCCGGCTCCCGGCGTCGGTCAGTCACCCGGAAATGAGGTCAGCTCAACTTTGACCTTCAGTGAGCATGAGCGTTCCAGAAGGTTCTGGAATTGACGGGCCCCGGAACCTGAGTGGTTCATGCCCGAGCGTGTCGCGCATGCGCACGACGCGGCTGGCACCCAGCCCCGCAGGAGGGCTGTCGGAGGCGCGGCCCCTTTTCTCCCGCCAGGGGCGGGGCTGCAGCGGCTATGCTGGTTCCCGGGCCGGGCGGCGCGGAGCCCCGCATGGGCCGGTGGCTGTCCGGGGGCGGGGCAGAGGCAGTGAGTGCCCAGCGCCTTCCCGCTCCTGCGCGCAGACTTGCTTGCTCCGCTTTGAGTCCGGACGGCGGAGGCGCCTGCTGCTCTCCCCGCGCTGCCTGCAGGTGAGCGCGGGAGCATGGCGGCTGGCTTGGCCCGGCCCGGCCCTACCTGGGGAGGGGGTGCCAGCGGCCCGGAGTGCTGCCCGCGGCCCCTTGCCGCTGCGGCGGCCGGTATTGATGGGCGGGACGGGTGCCCGCGTGGTTAACGGCCCGGCCCGGGGGAGCGCGCGCGTGGCGCTAATGGTCGCTCGCGTGCTGCCGGGGGCGGCCAGGCGGTCGGGAGCCCGGAGGCTGGGTGGAGGCGGCCGCACAGGGGGCCCCGCACCCCCACCCGCGCGGGGGCCATGCGGCGCGACGGGCCCGGTGGTGCAGCGCGCCCGCGCTGGCGGCAGGGGGCGAGCGGCTCTTGACCTTGCGGCGCGTGTCCTGATGGAAGGGGACATGTGGCCGGAGGGCCCCGCTCGCTCCGCGGGGCCTGGCAGCGTCCCGGGACCGCGGCCGCGGCCCGTCGCCTCTCCTCGCGGTGCGGGCCGCCCTTGCGAGAGGCAGCCAGCTGCCCATCGGAACGGCGCCGCAGCTGCCGGCGTGCGCGGGCCCCCGCCCGGAGCCGCTGCGAGGGGGGCCGCCTGGCAAGCGGAGCTGCTGGTGCGCGGCCTACTGCCGGGGAAGGCCCGCCCGGAGCAGCTCGGGGTTGCTGGAGACTGCTCAGCGAGGAGCTGCTGCAGCCTGGATCTTGCCTTAAGGTCTGGTCTCCCCAGCCCTGTTATTGTAGGTGTTTGTGTGCGTCTCTGCTTCAGCCTGTCGAAAACCTGAAAGTTCACGGTCACTTACTTTATTTCCTCAAACCTTTTTCGTCTGATATTCTAGAATTAGGGATGCAAAAGTGTTAACGCTTATATTTTCCTTTTGGTTTGTTTTAATCTTTTAGAAATGCTCCGTTTATCTACAGTACTCCGTCAGATAAGGCCAGTGTCCAGAGCACTTGCCCCCCATCTAACACGAGCATATGCAAAAGATGTGAAGTTTGGAGCAGATGCTAGAGCTCTTATGCTTCAAGGAGTAGATCTTCTAGCAGATGCTGTAGCTGTCACCATGGGGCCAAAGGTAACAGAAGATTTTGCATTTACTTTACATTAATGTTTTGACCTAGTTGAAAATACCGTAGTAGAAAATAGTTGTTAGTTTTTCCTTGGTAGAGCTACATGATTACCACTTGCAGTTCTGTAATGCAAAGATGTAGGGGTACAGACAAACTACTGCAAGCAGCGGTGTTCTCATTTTGGTCACCTGACCCATGACAGTGCATGTGCTTTTCACAGTAACAAGCTAAAATTAATTGTATTGCTGTGAAAGGTTCAGTGTATTTATTTAAACGATTTGAAGGTTAAGAGGTTTGATAACCTGTAACAATGAGAAAGATAATTTATCTATATTTAGATATTTAGCCATTGTGAAGTGGGTTAGTTATCATGTGATTGTTCTATTAATGTACAGATTATGGTTTTGTATCACTTTATCTTTTAGTATAAACGAGGTGAAAGTGTAATGCTGAACTTTCAGTTGACTGGTAAATGATATCAGCTTAAGTAAAATTTTGTGGCAGTGGCATTAATTTACGTTGCTTATAGGACAGCATATAGTGTGTGATTCCCTCTAAGTTCTAGGTCTTGAAAAATCTAGCTGCTGTATTTTGCATAGTCATGCAATGTGCAGCGAGGCTTGAAATGAGATTGCTTTTTAAGGAAGAGACAGTGATTTTCTTTGGGCTCATAGAAATGCTTGTTCCGTATAATAAGAGCATGTGCATGGTAGTTCTTAAGGATGCTTGGCCTCAGTAAAATTCATTCATGTATTTCTTGCATGATTTTGGTACAGTTAGCTTTATTCAAAGGCAAAATGCCATAAGCTGAGCAGTTGAAGGTTAAGGAACATTCATGTCAGCAAGCTGTGGTTGTTTTCCATAAAGGAACAAAGTTTAAGTGTAGTCAGTTAAATTAACTCCTGCTTTTTTGGCTGAGGCTACTTTGTGAATGCCTAAGCATAGGTCTCATGCAGTGGTTAGAGGGCAGTTCCTGAGGCAGCTTACTGCAGCCTTGGGGTTTTTTTGCTCATGTTGTCACTTTATCTGCTGTTCCTATGTATTTGTAGAAGTTTAGGGATTGTACTGTAATTCTTGCAGCATTTCCAAGAAGCACCACACTGGTGCAGAAACTTGCCTTTGGCACTGTTCCGTATTTAAAGAGATATGGTTTGCAGTCTCACACAGTCTTTTGATGCTGCTGCCAACACCTTGATTGCTTTGTGGGAGCTAGTTTATGTGAGTGTGTGGATCCTTCACACACGGGTCCATTCAGAATGCCCGTGTATGTACTGGTGGGGTACCTTTTTTCAGAAACACAGATAAAAAGTGTTTGTTGAGGGTAAGTCCTTTCATGGGATAGGATATAAGCATATTTATTGTGCTGCTCTCCGCACAGCTACCAAACAAGCATTTGCAATAAGACCATGGTAAAATATAGACTAAAATTAAGCAAAACAGAGACTATATGAAGAACTTAGCAGTAGCAGGCTCCTCCAGAGAGAGTTTTCTTACTCTTGGAGCACTTCTAAATTTAGGAGAAGTGCAAGTCAAAGTAGCAGTAAGAAGTCAGATTATGCATGATTTTTGGCATATTCTTATAGCACAGAGTTAGTTATGTAAGCTCTTTCGCTAATTCAATATCAATAACTAAAGGTTAACGTTTCTTTTGCAGTTTCTAGGGCTAATTGTACTTCAGAAGCAGTGTAGCCTCATGCATGGCAGGAATTCCAAGTTAATTAAATCATTGAGAAAGATGAGTGTAAGCCCTGTGCAAGCAAGGAACGCCGCGCACTGTAGTGGTAGCGTGCTCTCTGGGAGTCCTTGGTTAGCTTGCTTGACGCGTGATTCAGGCTGTGCTTGGAGCAGAAGCTGCACGGGCTGTGATCAGCTCTGACAGAGTCTTGGCAGGACCCAGTGTGGTCAGCTCTGAGCTGGAGCTGACAGCCCAGGTGAGGGGACATGTGCAGGGCCAGGGGGGAGTGACTGTGGTGAGGTGGGGCAGTAGCTCTGGCTGTCAGGATGGCTGAAGAGTTTCAGGGCACCGGCGGACCAGAGGTGGCTCCTGGCATTTCTGCTGCCTCCAGTTCAAACTGGAACATGGTTGATTGGGCCAGATATTCGAGCTATTGAATTCATCTGGTGAATTGAATTCATCTACCTGGTGTTCCCTGGGAGGTCCATGGTTGTCTATATTAACTACTTCTATACATTACGTAGGGTAGTCCAGCTGTTTAGCTGAATGTAAGTGCAGACTAAGAGAAGAAAGGATTGTTAAATCCCAGTGTTTGAGAAACTATTACAACACAATAAACAAAATTGGTTAGAAATTCTTAGTTCTTTTTGCTAATCACTAAGGTTTGCAAAATTTTGAAAATTTAGTTTGTTGTATTTTCATTTCAGGGGGAAAATACCAATGTCAGAATCTCTTCAGTCATTTTTCTCTGCAAGGCCAGTTTTGTTTTAGTTGCAGTCATCTGAGTCAGTAGTATTAAGCATTATGGCTGGGGAATGAAGCCTCATTTTGTGAAAGTATAAAATCTTTGAGCATTTTTTCCCGTTTTGCAGAATCTTGGTAATGTGTGTGTTTCAAAAAAGTCCCTGTGAAAGCTCTATGCCAGGTGATGTTTCTGTTCAGTTGTGGCTGTTCGGCAGGATCTTAATCTCCAGTTTAACTCTTAGAGTAACATGGTGTGGATTATGTGGTGTTGATTTAATATTTGTTCTTTGTCACCCCAGGGAAGAACAGTTATTATTGAACAAAGCTGGGGTAGTCCCAAAGTGACAAAAGACGGTGTGACGGTAGCAAAGGCAATTGACTTAAAAGATAAATACAAAAATATTGGAGCCAGGTTAGTTCAAGATGTTGCCAACAATACAAATGAAGAAGCAGGAGATGGTACCACAACTGCAACGGTACTTGCACGTGCTATTGCCAAGGAAGGCTTTGAGAAGATCAGCAAAGGCGCTAATCCAGTAGAAATCAGGAGGGGTAATTTGTTTTTCCTGTTGTTTTCAATGTTTAATCGCTGTCTTTTTAATTTTCACATTCCACATTTGACTGACTCCTTGAAGAAGTTGTTTTCTTTATGAAGAGCCATGTGAAGCTTTATATGAAGTGATGCATAGAGAGACCACTTGTTTTTGTTACATTACAAAAACAAGTAATTTGTCTAGTAATTGTATTGGTTTATATGCAGTTAGCTTGTTTAATTTGTTATGGGTAAACTCCATTTAAAATTGTTTCTGCATTTAATTAATTTCTGGGAAGTCTATAAATTTACTGGTGTGGTGTAAACAAATTTACCATGAGTTTTGATCATGACACAGTGTCACGCCAATTCCCAAAAAATGTTCACTAGTTATACAAGTGACAGTATGGAATTAGAACTTCCAGTCATTTGATTCTGAACATAGAAACTTGATGCATTTTTGCAACGCGGAATTTGGTTTGAAAGTTAACCTGTTTATGGTTTTGTTTTTTTCTTTTTTCCCCCCCCACCGTATACCTTTGTTCGCTCACAAGTATTTCATTCATCTTTAGGGGTGATGCTTGCAGTTGATGCTATCATAGCTGAACTGAAGAAGCTCTCTAAACCTGTTACAACTCCAGAAGAAATTGCACAGGTGAAAAAAAAAATTAACCAATTTTACATAGCTGTTCTTGAAAATGTTTTGTGAAGTCAGGTGTAATAGGTTGTGTGTATGTTACACCTGGGTATTGTTCTTTATGTATCAAGATTCGGGTATGTTTCATTGAATGATCTTCATGGTAACAGTTTCATTTTCTTGAGTTATTTAAAATTCTCAGTATTCTGCCTTGAATTACACTGCTGTGAGTTACTTTGGAAGTAGGTTCTTTGTCTCCTTTTCGAGTTCCGTTCAACAATGTGGTCTTAAAAAAACTGTGTATTTGGGAAGAATTGGGGAGGAAAAATGTGCGCCTGGGAAGTGATAGCAGAGTTCTGGGGTTGTGGTGGATCTGCTGTGGGACGTTCAGGTTGAGGTGGGTGCCCAGATGGGTCTGGGGCAGCAGATGTGCTGTTTCTTCCCATGGCTGCAGAATCAGATGGTCCATGTGCGCTGCCAGTGCACGCACAGCCCAGGAGACCAGTGCACAGGACCTGGCCCTGTGCTTGAGCTAGCCAGGGGGCCGTTGACCCTTCTAATGGAGTTCTTGAGTGTGGGTGTGCTACAGTCAGCTGCTCTGGCTTGCCATGAAATGTGAGAATGGAAAATGGTTATTGTGATTTTCTTCATAGTGAGTGAGCAAATTGCTTGTATTGCAAAATGAGATTAAACGCCTTACTGTTTCAGGTTGCCACAATATCAGCAAATGGAGATCAGGAGATTGGCAATATCATCTCTGATGCAATGAAAAAAGTTGGACGGAAGGGTGTGATTACTGTCAAGGTAAGAGCTGGTCAACATATGGACTAAACACAAAGGAATTGTCTTTTCTCTGGTTGGGGTTGGCTTTCATGGCATAGGGTGTAGCTGCTGCTGCTTACATACAGAATCCCACCGTAATTCCTCCTTCCACAGCTCCTCTACGTGAGGGTTTGACTGTTGTGAATCCTTTCATTTTGAAAGGATGTGCATAAAACTGATGGGTGGTTCAGAGCCTTTCATCCTGTTGTGCATAGGATGCTAAAGCTATACTTGTGCTTTTGGTAGTAAATAAGGGATCTTTAATGCAGCCTTTCTTGCACCTAAACAGGATGGAAAAACTCTAAATGATGAACTGGAAATCATTGAGGGTATGAAATTTGACAGAGGCTACATCTCTCCATATTTTATTAATACAACCAAAGGTGAGTTAACATGTCAAATACCTTACAGTGGCTCTTGGAAGTTAGAAATAACAGTACCTGTTGTAAAGACTTAACAGGCAGCTACGCTGTGTACCAAAGCAAATAGGAAAGGCATCCTTTCCCCATCAGAAACCTTTAACTCTCGGTAAAAGTTTGGATGCTTTGGGATGGCCTTTTTTTCTGCTCTAAGTATGGACAGTGTCCATGCTAACATCAGGCTGGCCCTACAACACTCAGGAACAATGTAGATTGCAAGGGGAAATCTTGGAGAAGACAATTTTTGTCTTTTTGTTTTTAATGCTATTGTAAAGTGCAACAGTTGCTCCAAAGCAGCTTCTTAAGTTTTAAAAGAATGCCTGATAATGTTTCTATAATCAGATTGTTCAGATAGTCCATGTTGTTTTTGCAGGGCAGAAATGTGAATTCCAGGATGCTTACGTTTTAATCAGTGAAAAGAAAATTTCTAGTGTACAGTCCATAGTTCCAGCTCTTGAAATTGCCAATTCTCACCGCAAACCGTTGGTCATTATTGCTGAAGATGTTGATGGAGAAGCACTCAGCACTCTAGTCTTGAACAGGTGAGGCTTAAAATCCATACTTTTAGACAAATATTGCTTTTCTTGCATTTTCATCCTTTTTAAAGCAATACATATAAGAGTGTGTATTTGAATTTGCCAGTGTAGTGCTGCTGTCCATTTTCTTATCAGAACCACAGAAACAGTAGCTTTTGTACATAGCCGTACATTGCCTGTGTTTGGACAGAATCATAGAATTGTCAGGGTTGGAAGGGACCTTAAAGATCATCCAGTTCCAACCCCCCTGCCATGGGCAGGGACACCTCCCACTAGAGCAGGCTGCTCAGAGCCCCATCCAGCCTGGTCTTAAAAACTTCCAAGGATGGGGCTTCCACCACCTCTCTGGGCAACCTGTTCCAGTGTCTCACCACCCTCATGGGGAAGAAATTCTTCCTAATGTCTAACCTGAATCCACCTATCTCTAGTTTTAATCCATTCCCTCTACTCCTATCACTGCCCGACAGCCTAAAAAGTCCCTCCCCAGTTTTCTTGTAGGCCCCCTTCAGATACTGGAAGGCCACAATAAGGTCTCCCTGGAGCCTTCTCTTCTCCAGACTGAACAACCCCAACTCTCTGTCTGTCCCCATAGGAGAGGTGCTCCAGCCCTCTGATCATCCTCGTGGCCCTTCTCTGGACACGTTCCAGCACATCCATACCCTTCCTGTAATAGGGGCTGCAGAACTAGACGCAGTACTCGAGGTGAGGCCTCACGAGAGTGGAGTAGAGGGGGAGAATCACCTCCCTCGACCTGCTGGCCATGCTTCCCTTGATGCAGCCCAGGACGCAATTGGCCTTCTGGGCTGCAAGAGCACACTGATGGCTCATGTTGAGCTTCTCACCCACCAGTACTCCCAAGTCCTTTTCTTCAGGGCTGCTCTCAAGTCCAGAACATCGGTTGTTTCCAAACTATCCTTTTTAGCAAACCCAGACCAGTTCATGAAGGTCTCTGATTGTTAGAGCTGTACTGAAAAAATTGGATTTTGTAACTAAACTTGTTCTCTGAACACATGTGGAATGTTCACTTTCTGAATTCTCTTCAGACTGAAGGTTGGTCTTCAGGTTGTTGCTGTAAAAGCCCCAGGTTTTGGTGACAACAGGAAAAACCAGCTTAAGGACATGGCAATTGCTACTGGCGGTGCTGTAAGTAATGATGTTTTAACTGTCTTTTTGCTCTAAGAAATGCTAATGCTATTTAAGGAGGAAAAGGATGTATATTTCTAGGCCTATGCCTTGTATTTTTGCTGTTGCAGGTTGTCTTGTTCTTTCAAAAATAAGACAGTAGCTCTAATGTTTGAATTTTAATGCAGATATTGATAATTGTGTTTAGTACAGCCCTAGTCAAACAGTAGTAGTATGTCTTTTTAACTGACTGAAGCTACATACAATTTTCTTTAGGTTGTTAGGGGGAAAGAGGAACGTCAAGGAAATCTGATAGAAATGGCAAAGCTCTTTTGCCACCTTATAAAACTGATTCCCATAATTGCCCAGACTCAAGTATGGCAAAATTGATAAAAGTGTTTGGAATCAACTGGATAATTTTCCTTTGTATTCAACTTCCCAAATAGTTGATGTGTCCCTCTTTATGCTGCATTTTTTTATACACACTTCAAAATCATAGCATGATATTAGGATCCAAAGGCAGTTGTTGAAATGGAACCTGGTATTTAAGCGAACTGGAGCACAAAGTAACAAATTCTATTCTAAGTCAGTTTAATACCAATATTCGTAACTCCTCAGAGTACAAGGAGGGCTCTGTAACCCAGCTTTGAACCAGTGGGTTACATTAGTCAGCCATGAATGAGAAGTTGGCAGCTCCTATTATGTGAGGGCCCGTTGGAGGTACCTGCACACCTGGACTTTTGTTAGGACAAGGGAAGAGTTTTCAACTAAGCTGCAGTAGTGTGACTATCTCATGTGTAGAGAAGATGTGAATTCCGGCTTTTCACATTATTTCTTACAGGTTTTTGGAGAAGAGGGTTTGACCCTAAATGTAGAAGATATTCAGCCTCATGACTTTGGTAAAGTTGGAGAGGTCATTGTGACAAAAGATGACACCATGCTTCTAAAGGGCAAGGGTGAAAAGGCTCAAATTGAAAAACGTATTCAAGAAATTATCGAACAGCTGGAAGTTACCACAAGTGAATATGAAAAAGAGAAGCTGAATGAGCGGTTGGCCAAACTGTCTGATGGAGTAGCAGTGCTGAAGGTGAGAGGTTAAACTTCTTAGGAGAGGGGCGGTATCAGTCATTTCTTGCCAATATAAGTTACTGATCTGTGGCTGTCTCCTAACTGTAGCTATTAAATTGGATGAGGAATTTGGCTTCTTGCAGTGCTACACTTTGGTGTTAAGAACTTGATGTTGTAAGCAACTAAAACTGTGTATTAACACTTGAGTCCTGTGGTAAAAAAGAACGCTGCCGGTGTGGGTTTGCGTTATGGCACTTCTCAGTTAATGAGTCAGGTTGGCCGTTCCTTTTGCAGCAGCAGTTGTGTAGCCAGCAGTGCTTTTCCAGCTAGGCTGCTTGTGCAGACCTTGACAAGTGCCTTGCTTGTTGTAGGTTGGTGGCACAAGTGATGTTGAAGTGAATGAGAAGAAAGACAGAGTCACTGACGCCCTGAACGCAACCCGTGCTGCTGTAGAGGAAGGCATCGTTCCAGGCGGTGGCTGTGCGTTGCTTCGCTGCATTCCAGCATTAGATGCCTTAACTCCAGTCAACGAAGATCAGAAAATTGGTATGTAGATTACTCGGGCCTGTGTGTGGAAGTGCTAAGAATAGACTTTCTCCTGTCCCAAGACTTGACAAGGCTTAACTACAGATCACTTTCAGTGAGGTATTAGTTTCTTAATCTTCAGAACCTCCTATCCCCTTAGGATGTCAGTCTCTGCTTTACAGCCGGATCCCTGACTTGGCTGTGAAAGAACCAGTAACAGTAAAGCAGCAGCAGCACCTCCTGCTGACAATTGCAAACCAGTAAGGGAAGAGTTGATTTGACACTGACAGCCACTGCAGACAGATAAGAGTCTCTGACGCATTCTTGGATTTTTGTGTGGCAACTTAAATGGAAGAAGGCTCTGCCGTGTTACAGTAACTAAGTGCTCCTTGCTACTGTCTGCAGAAGCAAAACTGAAAGATAGGTGAATATCCTGCAGTGATTTTATTTCTTGACAAATGTCAAGTAGTACAGAACTTGTAGGGTTTTTTTTCCTCTGGAACTGATAAAAACAGCTAATGTTTTTGCTCAGAGGGTTCTCCCTTTCTGTATTGATTTCCAGCACGTGAGGGCATGCCTTGGCAGTAGGAGCAGCATGTCATATGTAATTTCACACATCCATTCTCTTCTAGGCATTGAAATAATCAAGAGAACACTGAGAATCCCAGCAATGACTATTGCAAAAAATGCAGGTGTTGAAGGATCATTAATAGTTGAGAAAATCCTGCAGAGTCCATCAGAAGTTGGCTATGATGCAATGCTTGGGGACTTTGTAAATATGGTAGAAAAAGGAATCATAGACCCAACAAAGGTAACCTAAAATAGTCCTTAACTGTCAGTTTTCCTTCCTCACATGTTATGTGGTAGTCAGCAGGCATTAAGTTCGTTCTTTCCTATTTTTAGGTGGTGAGAACTGCTCTGATGGATGCTGCAGGTGTTGCATCTCTCTTATCAACAGCGGAGGCAGTGGTGACTGAAATTCCCAAAGAAGAAAAGGAGCCAGCAATGGGAGGAATGGGTGGGATGGGTGGGGGAATGGGAGGTGGCATGTTCTAATTCCTGGGACGGGGATGCATCATGAGCTGTGCTGTTTAAGACTGACAGTTCTGACTTTAAAAACTTCAGATGTCAGTGCAAGAGGAGGGTGGATAGTGACTGAAGTGAGGCTGGTGTTTAAAAGAATCACTGTAACCATCAGTTACTGGATTTCATTTAACACACGTGTAATTGTTTACAGTCATTGTCCATGCCTACAGATAATTTATTTTGTATTTTTTGAATAAAGACATTTGTACATTCCTGATACCTGGGTGCAAGATCCATCTACTGAGGTCCCAATTGAAACTTAAGTAAGGCACTGGATATTCTGTTCCAGAATTCATTGGTGCTTGCCAGTACTAGGAAGAACTTGGAAGCCACTGTGCGTGAGACTAGACAATTGTGTACAAAGTAGGCAAATATACAGTTATGTGACCTTTATGTAATAAAACAAACTGCTCAAAAGCTACAACATGTATCACCTTATTCATCTGCACACAAAGCCATGGTCCTGGGAGCACCTTGACAGCCTGCTGCTGCTTTTCAGATTTACTAGAGCTGACACGCTTGGAAAGTACAGGGCCTGTCCCTCCAGGAAACATTCCTTTGTCTAGAATGTTTCTCAGAGATGCAAGTGACTCAAACTTTGCTAATATCTAAGCTGAACTGACAGTACAGTTCTTTGAAATATTAAACAATGCTGTGAAAATAAGGCATGTGCACTGACTTTATTTTGCCCTGTCTATGCTGCTTGTTTCCTGTGGTGGAACAGGCCCAGTGCATCTTTTAGGGGAGTGTGGGAGGGAAAGTGCCCTGACTGTATGAAAATAGTTGTCTCGGACAAGAAAAGCTGTGAGTTTTCTAAATGCTTCTCTTGCTCGGATGTAGTATGGGCTTGCATTCTGGCCTTGAGACTTCTAGTCTTACAGCTTTCTAGTAGTGGGCTCCAGGATTTAGCTGGAATTATTTTTGCATTAGATGCTTTAACACTTAAAATGACAGCTTGGTTTGCCACCTACTAGTCTTCAACCTGACACAGCTACCACCATTGACAGGTAAAGTATCTTCTGTCAAAGTATCTTCTGTCTGCTTTTTAACTGCTTTCTAAACTTCAAACAATGCTGTTCCCAAACTTGTGTCTACCTCTGGTTAGCTGAACATACAGAATGGCTTTACAGCTTCGCAGTGCTGTAAAACCAACCTCTTAATCCAGCTGTCACTTTTCTAGCTTCCCACCTTTAATAAGTATCTCACATACGGGATGTGTAAAATTTCAATTGTTCTTTCTAGAAAAGTATCTAAATGGTCTGAAACTGCTTCAGGACCATGTCTTTGTCCTGAACCATACCTTCCTATGCTACTGAATACACTATTTTGTAGCAAGAAGGTGGATTACAGGCACTTTGGTGGAAGGATCAGCTTCAGCACTTGTCCTGAAGCTACACCTGACTGCAGTAAGGAAATTTGGTAATGTAAGGCAGGATCTAAAATCTGTTCAGACCTATTCGCTTCCATTTCTTCACAGATGGGAAAGAATATTAATGTCAGGAGTAGAACTACAGAAAATTAATTAAATCAAGACAGCTCATATCATTGTAGTGAATTAATTAAATGATAGTATGGTACTGAAAAAAACCCAACTAAGCTCTCTACTGTGTTTTGATGACAGCTGTTTTTGAGGGTGCTTGCCTGCAGTAAGCAGAGGACACCTGGTTCCCTCCTTCCAGGGAGGCTGGCACAGCAGTACAGCATGTTGTGCAACTCTGCCCCAGTTCTCGGAGGTAACAATTTAAAGGTGTGTTGGCACTGGGAACTGCTGCAGCAGGTAAGATCTACCATGACCTAACTGCAGTGTGAAACAGTGGCAGGTGGGCAAGTTTAGCCTGGCAAACACACTTCAAGAGTGGCTGGAGCCCAGAGCATCAAAACCCACCGGCTATAGCTCAAACTGCTGCACTCAAATTACAGCACTTCTTACATTAGGTGTACCCCTCGTGTCTGACATCTGAAGACTCAGGAGTGTTCAGGTTGTGTTGTTTTTTCTATTGCAGTTGCTGGTCAGAATTCAACAGCAGCTGGAGACTCCTGATGTACCCTTGTCATTCACTTGGAGTAAAAGCACCTGCTACTGGATGCTGGACAAACTACTCCCCAAAGCCAGAACATCGGCTTTCCTTCAGGTGGCTAGAGTTGGTTGAGTTGGGGCTGTTAGCTCACATTCAGTACTATAATAACTTAAACCCGTTACAAAGCTGAAAAAACATAAGCTTAGATAAGGCAAAATTTACACTGTAACTACAGAAAGTGTTTGGCAAGTCAAGAAAGGGCTTCCTGAGATACCTCATGTTACAGTAGCTGCCGCTTGGCTCTTACTGGTAACAAAGTTGCACTTGATTGCAGCTTGAACACCCTATTTACATCTGGCTGAACAGGTGTGTTTTGTACAGTATAAAATCCCACACAAAGCTCAGGTATGAAATATATGCCCCAGAGGAGGAGCATTGCACCTCCTATATGAATGAAGTGTACAAACAAGTTTATAACAGAGGTTGGTAAAATCGTCCGTTTTACGTCTGATGAACTTCATGAAACATTAGCTCCCGAGGTATGCTTGTTTCTGGGCCGTGGAGTTTGGATGCTCTCCTTTCAAAGGCAGCTACCATCTGCTTTATCACTTCATCAAAAAATAGCGTAGCAAGTTTTGAGTGTAGAAGTGAACGAAATTCAAAGGAAACCTGTTTAAGAAAATAGAGAATTGGTTTTTTTGTATCTACTGTTGTAAAATGCTGTTAAAAATAGATACCTTCATTAAAGAATCTAGTCTGCAAGTAAGCTATGCAAGAAAGAACAGTTAAAAATGAGCCACAGGTGAGTGAATGTGTCTGTGAAGAAAATCCTTACTCCTTGGTCAGAGGATTGCTTCCTTGGGCTTTTTAATTAGAAGAATCAATTTTTTCAATTCTCTGAAGTAATCATTTTCATTTCTGTGTTTTTACTTAATAAATGATGATCACAAAACATATGATTTGGGATAATGAAAAACTACTAACAAACAATAACTTGGTTATTTTGTGCATGGAACTCGCTTAGGGGACAAAAGTTGGCTGAAGAAAATCCTGCATGGCAAGACAGCAGACTTACAGGTAAGCTGGAGCAAAAGCAGAGCAAACCCAGGAGGCATTTAAAAGTAGCTCAAAACAGCTACCTATTAAATATTGACATTTTAAATCGGTCTTTCCATCTTAGTAGCTGTAAGTTACGGTATGCTCAAACAAGAGCATTTTACTGGCTAAAGCTACAAATTTGTGTGTTCTGTCTCCCACCTGGACACCTCCCACTCCCAACTTTCCCTAACATGGGCAGTCAGAGTACAGACACACTGGTCAGGCCTCTGTACCTGCCTCTCGGGCCTCCCGTGGCACTGCTCAGAATTTAACTTAGACATTTTCTTCTAGCTACCAGATCGTGTAGTTAAACTGAAGCAATTAACAGTTACGGCAGGAGTGCAGGGAGCTCACTTTCTCCACCCTCAAAAGAAAAGGTCACTTCAATGTCAAATAGCCTTCAGTTATGCTTTCGTGCTGTGCTGGCCTTTGGTCTAGTTAAATATCGTTCCCCTACGGCAATGGAATCATATTGCTTTGGAATACACAGCTTCCCAAAATATGATAATAGCATTTTCAGGAAAGGAAACAGGCTGCTCTTCTGTGATTTTTATCACACCTGCAATAGCCATGTCTTTTGGATTGAGATTTAAGTATTTTTGTCATTGTTGAGAAATTGCAGATTTAAATGCCAAATGGAGCAAATAGCAGCTTTTCTTAAGTTGCTTATGAATAATGCATGTTACCTGGAAACAGTAGCACAGGAGTAATTAAGCTACTTGGACTGTAAGCCAGGTGTAGCTTCATTTACATTTGCTTGACCTCAAGCATCAGTGAAATTAATGAGTCTGAGAGTTGTCATTTAGTGTGTAGAGTTCTGCAGAGCAGGATAACAAGTTTGGCACCATGTTAACTGTAAAAACCTGAGGTATGGTATAAGTTTACAAAGTTTGCAGATGGTAAAAATGGTGTTGTGCTTGATTCTATACACCAAGTCATTTAAGAGCTGAAACCAAACTATAGAGAAGTTCCCTGCTGTATGTATACATCTCCTGGAATCAGGCTGGCAAAAAAGGATGCGGTAGCTTGTGGGCACCAGCATAACCCAAAACTCAAATTCCATTTCCCTTAAAATCAAAGTTGTCTCTCAAATATCCATAGTTGCCCAGTATGTTTTGAGAAGTTTGTTCTGAAATGCTTACCTTCCCCATCTGCACAGGCCCAGAGGCAAGCAACACAGCAGGTCAGTAACTAGCAAGGGACTAGCCTTTCTGAGGCAACCCCATGCTCAGGCTATCCCAAAATGGGGTAAGCAATAAGAAGTATTGATACTGTTTCCTCAAGGAAGTGAAATATCCATTTTAAGTCCAGTTTTGACTCCCTTTAACTGAAATTCTTGCCCCGAAATATCAAAAGGTAGCTTTACTGTGTGTGGGGGCAAGTTTTCCTCACAGACTCAGTATTTAGATTAAACACTTGCTTAATTCAAGTTTTCTCAACTGATTTATGGCTTGTGTTAAAAGCTAGCTTATGTACTGGTTAGTAGCAGGAACTTAAGAAACTCAAATACTGTGGGCAAATAACACGTAAACGTTGTTGGCAAATCCCACGAGAAATGAATTTTTTGAATGCCTACAGGTTCATTTTTACAGTTGAACTGTATGAAGTACAATACAGCAATAAGCTGAAAGTTATTAACCCAAGGAGATTAATCACAAATACTCACGAAGCTCTTCCTATTTACAGAAGATAGTTTTTAAAGCAGAGTATCCCAGTAGATGGCAGCAGGATCAACGCATTTTTGTGTACTTTTGTACCCTATTCTGAACTCCCTGCTTAGTTACTTGCTCAATGCAAAATGTACACTTAATGCTATAAATTGTAAGAAAAAAAATGTGATGACAGAATAAATAGACAAAATGTAAAAGCAGTAACTTGACTGGGAAACAACTGGTCTAGGAGTAACAGATTAAATAAGATACTAGATTTAAAAAGCAATAGTCCTGAGATGCAATGATATCCCATCACAGACAGCAAAAATCTATTGTTCTTGTATTACAGAAGGAAGGAGTAAGATTTAAATACATTAAAAGAGTAAAATTGGAAGCCAGGAAATAACACTGACCAAACTGGAGGCCAACCAGGATAGATGGGAGAACACCTACTTTCTGGTACCAAGAGTACTTAGGTTGTAAAGTAATTAAAGAAAATAGCAAACTATGTTTAATATTTCTCCCCGACTGTCTGAAAACTTCAGCATCTTTAGAACTGTATGATGACAGATACTAATCCCTAGACTGACACTGTGCAGACACCTCAAAGACTGCTGTCTGTAAAGGACACTGTGTTCATTTCTATGTGGTAAAGTTTGCAAAAAAATTTTTTTTATAGTAGTGACTAAAAATTAATTTTCTGTGTGTATATGTTTAAATACATATACATATTAGTACCAGGCATTTAAAGGGAAAAAAAAAAGCAACCCCACAGTTGAAGATACTGTTTGTATGCCCTGTTCCGAGCATATGGTACTCTCAATTACAATACTTACTGAAAAATCCAACGTACATGTCCTTGGGTAGCCAGGGACACCTGGGCTGAAACGCCACACAGTTTCCAAGTGATTAAATAGTTTTCCGTCTGTGCAGGATGCCTACAAGAAAGTTTACAAAGTCAAGCTACAGTTAGGCTTTTACAGATGTGACAAAGTGGTACTACTCTACTTTGCGTTTGTATTTTGTTAGACAGCGAAGGTCATGGCATAGTTAAAATTATTCTCATAGTGCAGCCAGCAGGAGATCTCATTTGTACACCATCATTTATGTCCTTTTAAGGGAGAGGAAAAAGCTTTGCGTTAAGAACCATAAAACAGATGTCTATAGCATGATGAATGGAACACCAAAATAATGCTAATGCTACATACCAAAATTTTTAGCACTGCTTTGAGTAAAGGATACGGATATTTATTCTCTTTGTATAATTTTTTTTTAATTACACGTGTAGAATGTTTTATATACTGATATATATGGACTGGTAGTCTTGGGCTGTAGGAATGCTTAGCATCAAAACAAACCCGATTGAACACAAACTCCAATCATCATCTGTCACAAGATACTATTGTGATCAAGAGCAACCATGAAGTCAGTAAGACTATATACTCAAGTTCATAATCAGCGTATACTTTGGCTTTTAGTTACTGGCAAGCCATATTTAACTAATGTTTCAGGAGTGTTGCATAAAATCCTCCTTTAAGACAATAGAATATTTGCAATAGTTGACTTCATCGTTTTCATGACGATAGGGTCCTTATTTTCACTCATTTTGCTTTTAGCATATATAGCTAACTTGGTGTGGCTGTATTTATAATAGAAGACTGAAAGACATATACTTCAAAATCATTCAAATACTTAAACTCAATTGGCTTGGAATTTCTAGAGATAATTTCTGTAACTTCTTTTTTTTTTTTCTTTTCACAAGTTCTTATCACAAACAGCTCTGCTCCAACAAAACCACCCATGATACATAGGTGTTGCTCATGGTTTGAAAGCCGTGGTAAGTCACCTCAAAGACTAATCAGCAGCACAAAAATACCTCATTTTTTCTGCCTGAGAATGAGATGCGGTGCCTCACTACTTCTATAGAAAGAGGAGTAGAGGGCAGAGCTGGGTTTGCTTCTCCTGCTGCTGACAAAAAGGGCAGAAAGAACAGGAAAACTGTCAGCATGTCCCCCTTGCTCCCAACCTTGTAAGAAGCTTTCCTCTGTAGCAAGAGCTGCTATCACCAGTCTGATTTTTCCATTGCTCAAGTACTGCTGCTGTAAGCAACAAATCTGTGCTCATTGTCACCACCAACAGCCCTCTGTACTAGACCACCATACAAGATGCCTCTGCCCAGAGTTATTTCTGAGGACCATGAGGTAGTCTAAACACACAGGCACTTCTCTAGAAGTGTTTCTACAGTTATATGAACAAAATGTAAACTTGTAGGAAAAACAATCCCAACATAGAAAATAGGAGGAGGAAATCTAAAGAAATGGTTCTCACTACTTATCATGGTCTCTTCTGGGACAAGAAATACCGTTTTGAGCAAATCAGAGGGAAAAAGAGTTGGTAAGCCAAACTGATAGCTATGTGAAAGGGAAAAGCCAGTCTTGACAGGGAAGAGTGGAAGGGGAAAGCAGTCAGCATGTAGAATGCAGATTTTCCATTGCAGCTGTTCAACTGTCTTACTAAAGGGAAACTGATCTATATTTTTTCTTTACAGAACCAGGAACTACTGTGATTAAAAGCACTTTGCATATTCCCATTCTGATTCCCTTGTACATAAGAAATCCAGTTTGTTTTGAGCAGTGCCTCTTAAGAGGAAGCCTAGAAAAGAATAGTGAAATACGATATCCAAACAATTATCTTCAACAGCAATCAACTGTTGTAATTCCACTAGTTACTCCAAAAGTTATCAAGATGTGCCACATGAAGGCAGAAACAGTTCTGCTATAAGGAATCTGCTCTGAGCTGTTCCTGAACAAAACAGATTTGAGCATATAAGGCAAACTAGTCATAAAATCCAGACATTATTTAAAATTTCTCCCTTGACATTTTTAATTATTGCTCTTCAAAAGCTTAAAGGAGAAATACAACTGCTTCTCTTCTGAACAAATAAATTCTAAACTTTAAATGTCTTCTCATCAATACACTGATTAGTTCTTCAGCAGATCCTACCCTTAAGTTTATGACTTCTCAAATATTAGTTAGGTAAAATTGTCAGAAGTAATGACAGATGTCAATTTTTCTAAGGCATCAGAAGCTACAGTTCCCAAAGATAACTTTTAAGTCAGTATTAATTGTGCCTTTAGAGGCTTGGACAAAATTTTAACAAAACCAAGCAAAAATACAGTATCTTCATTAATGGTTGCTAGTTTCTCCAGCCAAAGGAAATTAAAAAGCAATTCCTCCTCCCCACCCCCCACTGGGCAGCTTGGTTTGAAAGCACATTCAAATTCTCTCGTTAACCTGTCTTTAAAAAAAGCAGCAGATGTTGAGCCACCCAAAGCACTTCCAACATCAATTTTGTTTTGAAGCCCCAGTGAATTATTTTCATTTCAACAAATAAAGGTTACAGAAAGTTACAGCTAAGAAAAAAAAAAGTTACCTTAACTAAATGTGGTCTCACTAGGGTAACAACTGATGTATAACTCTCTAGTACAGGAGGGAACCCTATTTCTAGCTGTGCTTTGCAGTATCCAGAGCGTTTCGATAATATATCTGACTTTTTACACCAAGGAACAAATAGTTTGTAATTCTCCACAACAGCAACAACTTCGTACATCTCTTGCATAGAATACCTGGAAACAGAAACATGAACATTAGTTAGAAGGTATTTTAATTTCAAATTCAGTAAAAGTTTCAAAGATGGTATAAATGGCAGTTTGGAAGATGAACATACAGTCACCTGAAAACACTGCCACTGATTTTGGAAATTAAAAAGAGAAGGAAAAAAAAAAAACCCGTAATACACTGGTAAAAATCTTTGCCTAAAGATGCAAAACAGCACACAACACCCAGCAGTAAAGTTAGTGAACAGTGAACCTGTTGTCTGCTGTCTTCTGCAGTATCAGGTAAATACATGTACATTTCAAATGGGAAAAAGCCTCAAAAGACCACAGAATGGCTGAGGTTGGAAGGAACCTCTGAAAGTATCTTGTTCACCCCCCCAGCTCAAGCAGGATATGGAAATCATATGAAAGAATATGATGGCAACATTTTAGTTGTTTCTATGGTAACATGGCAAGTATTACATACCTATGTTTTTTTCAATTTTTAGTTTTGACTCAGAATTAAAACACATTTAATTCCATCTGTGTTTAAAATGAAGCATATGTTCCATAGTACTTGTGAGTGTTGGACAAAGGGTCTTTTTAAGTGACTATGCAAACTCTGTTGCAATTCAAGAACTATCACACAACTGTTAAGCATAGTGAAAAAAAAATGTTAATAAACAAATAGTTCATACTATGGTGGACCAGAGATCAGAGGCAGATCCCAGTCTCATCATATTAACCACAATTTTCCCACTAGCTTTAAGGCAAACAGGATTTGAAAATCTTTTTCTATGTGCCTGATGTTCTTCATCACATAACTAATTGCTTTTCTTCTTTTCAAGAAAGAAGAAAATCTCAAGAAATACAATATAATGTAAGTGCAAACATTTGAATGTATTTGGGACAGACAGGAACAAACTCGAGAGTTTTTACATCTGAGTGTTTATTCCCATTTCACCAAACAAAATTGATAGTGTATTCTTCCCTTTCAGGGTTGTTTTTGGGTTGTCATGGAATAGAAGGATTATTTCTGCTATTTCTTTTTATGGGGCAAAAATTTTGTGTTCCTACATTTTTTTCAGACTTAGTTTCAGGATGGAAAAGCCTGATCTTTACAAATTCTCAAAGTCAAAACTCCTTTCTAGTCTCCAGCTGGGCAAAGGCATAGGGACATGTGTCTTCAGGGATGCTCAGCCTTTGAAATTCTAGTGTTTCAGTTTAATCACAGCAAATACAAAATTGATAAGCATAATAAGTATCTTTCTGTGTCTATACAAACCCTATAATTCTTCTTTCAGAATATTCTTTTCTTTTATTTACTAGTGGTGCAGCAATGTTGAAGAAAGTTCTTGAAAAGGTAGGGCTCATTACAGGTACTTGCAAAGGAGAAGTTCTGGTCATCAGAATACCACAAGAAGCCAAGTGCCTGCAACGGTGAAAATGCTTTTAGATGTGTTTCAGCAAAATAAATTAACAGCATAGTCAGGTGTGCATTGAGTTTTTCACTGCATCAGGTAAGAGAAACAATCTGTTGTATAACACTCCAGAAAATGTCAGTTCAGATGGAAAAACAAAGGCTTGTATACTGTTAAAAATGCAAGGCAGACTTTTTTTTTTCCCCTTGGGAGAAACTAAAAATAGCTCCTAGTCACGAGAAAAGTAACTGGCAGAATAAAATACAAAGGCCTGGTTAAATGCTGACTTCATGGCAGCCTGAGTTCACGCACAAGACTTATACACAATTTGCAGAACAGGCTTAATGGCAAAATCCAGGAAGAGAAGGTTCCGCTTGGAGACACAAAGCTGAATTCTGCTATAATCCCTGTGCTGCCATCCTTCTCCTAAAAGCACAATTTCATTTTTAAAGTCCTTTCAGAAAGTGCAGTGCTTACCCAGCTTTCAAAATTTCCCTCAGAAAAAATCATGCCTTAGACACAATGTTTTCATGAAGAAATTGTAACAAATTATCTTTAAAAATGCTAGTAGATCTGAGATTGAACCTCGGTCTTCTCTGTGAATACCTACACTAAAATCTAACAAATATTCATTATGATTACCAAGTCTGTTCAGCGAAATCATTGATTTTGCCTAGATTGAGTCAGTTAAGACACAAAATGTTACCTCAACAGCTGATTTTTGGCACCAGGAAGTTAAAAACACTACTATTTGCTGTAAGTGATTCTACAAATACAAGTTAAAGAGCAACCTGGGTCTTTTATTGTCCTTTCTCTAAGTAAACAATCAGGACTGTACCTCTGGATTCACATACTCAAAAGTGGAACGGACCTTCCCCACTTATCATTAGGTTTATTTGGTGGTTGATTTAGTTGTTTTGGTGGGGTTTTTTTAAAAACACAATTAATAGATAGATGCATTTTTTACTAAGTACCAATGTAGTCTAGCAAATTACAATTACTGATTTTTAAACCATTAAAATTATTATTGACATGTTCTTTAAAAATCAACTTTAAATTCTAAAGAAACACAGCAATAAGCAATTACGTGCTCTTTAAAAATCAACATGACTTTGAATTCTAAAGAAACAGCAAATAAGCCACATTTTAAACCATTAAAATGAACACATTCTTTAAAAATCAGCATAACTTTGAAAAACAGCGATAAGCCAGGACTGACCACATTGGCTTAAATGGTCACTGGATTATGAGATGGGCAAATAATACATTGGTATTCGTTTTAGAAGAAAATAATCATCAGCAGCAGCTGATTGGAAACAATCTCTACAGACTTTTTAAAAAAAGAAATAAGCAACTGTGATATGAAGCAAGACAACTGACAGGACAGACTGTGACTGCTGCAGTTGAAAAGGAATTATTTAAGATGGGACAGAAGTATGGTGTCAAAATTAAGAAAGAATAGGTTAACGTTAAAAGTCTTTAGACTACAAACTCAAATGTTTGCAACTGTATCTCAAGGGATGTGGACACAGTCTGTCTTTTTCCACAGAGACCAGACAAGGCTGTTAAAGGAGAAGCATTGCTGTGACAGAAATGCTGGAAGGGTGTCAGCGACACTGTAGTTGTCTCGACCAGATTCATAGAGAGTGTTCAAATATTTGGACCAGACCTCATTCTAGAGAGCTAATTTAAATTACCTTTTCCATCTGGGGCTGCATGCAGTAGAGAGTCCCAACTAGTTGCTAGGTTTCTTCTCTTGGTTTGTTTTTTACTGTAATGCTATGCCAGTATATTGTTGCATAGTTTTATCTAAACTTGTTTCAGCTACAAGGCTAAAACCCAATCTCTTTAAATAATCTTTTAGCTGCTGTAAGACAATGTCCTTTTCACAATTACATTGCCATTCAAGGAAGGCGGAGGTTAAGAGAGGTTATAATGCTAACAAACACAGCGAGGCTTCATCTCTCTCATGATTTTATTTGAAGAAAAACAGATGCTATGAGAATGTGCTGGGCTCAGTCCCAGCTGAGGAAAGCTTCCAAGAAATCACAAAAGCACAAATTTCAATGGACTGTCACATGTGTTTTTGTGAACCTGCTCAAGGCCACATAAGAAAAGCCAAGTCCATACTAGAATTCAGACTTGCCTACCACCTATGTGTTTATCCTGGGACAGTAACACAACCGTGTCCACTCACACTGCTCTCACCAGCAGCATTCGATTCCTGCCACTCACTGCTTTCTCTCTAAACATTTGGGCACTGGTGACAGTGTCACTGACTTCCGTGACCCGAAAAGGAAGCATTTACTGCTGTATGGTATACAGATGCAAGTAATCTATATGCAGCCATTATTTTCAACAGCTATAAATTTCTAAGCCTAAAGATCAATGTATTTCTGAGACAAAGGATGTCAAAGTCCTGACTGTAAAGACTAAAATGAGCAGTAAGAACATGCCAGGGCAGTTGTGTTTACTGTTATCACAACTCTCATTTCCATAAGGTTAGTGATACCTGATGGCCATTTTATGGTTTGCAAGATATGAACTGATCTCATTCAAATTCTTTATTGACAGCTGTTCATATGCCAAAAGCGAGTGTTGCCAACAAGCGTCCTTGTTAACATCTCAGTCTGAATAAGCAGAAGAGTCTAATTTACCACCCGAGTTCTTGAAGGTTGCTACTCAGCATGATAGGGGTCAACAGTTACAGAATGCACACCAATGACAACTGCAGGACGTGAAAGCAAACCCAGCTTCGAGGCTACAATATTGCGGTACCATTTTGGATCAAGCTTGCACTTGCTTAGAAACAGCTGCCAAGATTCCTGCAGCTTACACCAGAAACGTTTTCAAACTTAGTTTGCAATCAGATACTTAATGAGTTTCCTTATACTGAACACCCTTCCCACTAACTGGTTTTTGTCCTCCAGACTCTAATAAATACAGGACTGAACTATTTTAATAGTGCAAAAACATCCTAAAGATCAAAACACAATGGACATACAGTAAGAAATGTGGTCCAAGTGACGTTTATACCACTGCACAGTAACAACTGCATCAAGTGACTGATTGAAAGTTGACATCAGAAGCCAATCTCTATTTAATTTTGCCCATTTTTATGAGGATGACAACGAGACTTGGAATTTATCAAAGAACCACAGCAGCACTGCTGTAACCATAGTAACAGGTGAACATTTTTTCTCTTAAGATTATCAAATTGCACTCTCTCATTTGCTTGTTTTGTTCGTTGTGGTTTTTTCTCTTCCAGTTACAGGATCAGCTCCTTCTCCCAAAGCACGTTTTGTTTCTCTAGCTGTTGCAGCCAGCTTTACATGCCATCAGGGGATAAGGAACTTGCTGCATTATCCCAAGTGGAAAATGTGCGCGGTTCACTCAGCTTTTACTTTCTTTTGTGGATTGCTCAAAGTTACGCAACTGGCTCAAGCAAAGAATAGGCAAGTTTCTAATCTGAAAATCGTTAGTTCTTCCAGTGACACTGGCCGGGTTGAGAGGAGCCAGCGGCTCCCGAAGCCGAGGGCGCCTCAGCCTCCCCCGCCCAACGCAGAGCCGGAGGGGACCTCGGAGCACCTTCCCTCGCCCCTTCCCCAAAGCCCCCAGCTGCTCTCCGGGGCGGCACCGGGCAGCGCCTCGCTCACCCGGGCGGGGCGGGGCGAGCCGGGCAGGGGCTCGCCCAACACCGGCCCGCGGGCTGCAGGGCGCCCGCGAGTGTTCACTCCGGAGCGTACTGAGGGACCGCGCGCCTCAGGTGGCCCCATCCCGCCCCCGGGGCTACCGCCGGATTGCTCTGCAGGCGGCGGCGAATCGCGACGGGGCGTCGAGGGGCGGTGCAGCGCGGCGGCGGCGCCCCGGTACGGTACGGCCCGGCCCTAGCAGCGGCGGTGGCAGGGGCCCGGCTGTCACCCCTGCGGTCACTCCGCCTCGCCCCGCGTACCTGACAGCGGCCGTGCGCGACGGAGGGGCGGCGGCGGCGAGCCCGCCGGCCAGGGCCCTGCCGAGCGTCCGGCCGCTCCGCGCCATCCTGGGCCCCGCTCCTCGCCGGCTGCCCCGCCCGCCCACGCGCGCGCTGCCTAACGGCCGCCCGCGGGAAGCCGCGCCCCCGGGGCCCGTCCCAACCGCCTATCGCCGCTCGCGGGCGGGGGCGCAGTCACGAGACAGCTGGGGCTCGCGCAGGGGAGCGGCCCTTCGCCGGATTGGCCCGGCAGCGCGCGAGCCCCGCGCACGGCTATAATTGGGCTTGCGCGCTCCGCATCCTCCCACAGCGCTCCGCAGAGCGGGGGGGGGCAGGGCGGTCTGGCCCCTTCGCCGCCTCCGTCCGGCAGAGCGCCTGACCGGGGGGGGCGGGGACAGTGCCGGCAGCGTCGGCCCGCTGGCCGGCCGCCCCGAGGGCTGGGCGGGCTCTCCGCGACAGCGCCGCGCCCCGAGGGCCCGCCCCCTCCCTCCGCGGGAGCACAGCCTCCGCAGCGGAGGGAGCTCGCGGCGCAGCCGGCAAGAACCCCCGGCGGTGGGGAGGCCTGAAAGGACTCCTTGGGGCCCAGCCGGGTGGGCGGCAGGGCCCTCCCGCTCCCTGCGGGCACCCGCTTACCCCGCGCCTCGCCTTGCCTCAGCAGGCGGCGGCTCCGGCAGGGGGGCAGCGAGCCGGGGCCTGCCCTGCTTCTGCTCCTGCTCCCTGCAGGCTGCGCTTTACAATAACTAGCGGCTTTAGAACGCACGGTACCGCCGCAGACCTGGCAGAGCATCGTTTTAATACACACTGAAACAAAATTATTGTGCGGCTACTTACACTTTCTCATAATTCACCTTCCAAGTACAGCCTCTGTCAACAACAGTGTGTTTTACAGCTATCCTGCAATTCAAGAGCTACTGTTTAATCACCTGTCTCATCATACACTTCTTGTTATAGGTAATATATGTTAAATGTAAGTTGCTTAAAAGTAAGCCTGTGAAGTCTATTTCCATAAATAGGACTTCTTTTTGTAATCTAGTACCTGATGGTACTGACTGGGAATCTTGAACCAAGACATAACACTTATGTTCAAGTTAAGGATGTATCAATACTATGAAGTATCTGTCTTTGCTGTAATCAAACTAGAAAACCAGTTTGGATACATTGTCAACAATGTTTCTTCAAGTATGTAATGAACCCATCAATTAAAGTGTGGAAAAGAAAGGGAGAAGATTTCTGCACAAAAATAATAGTCCAACTATGTAAGTCCACATATACATCATCTTTTGAACAAAGTCCTCCTTATAATTATCTCCGTGTCCTTGCCATTAGCGAGATCAATTGTTATTAAACAAGAACACCACTCATTTGGATAATGGAAACTAAGTGAAGAAGACCTTACTTTATCAGATCGGGGTTTTTCAGATAGGCTGTCCTGTAGCGTATTCTTCATATTGAAGTTGATGAAGAACAGAAATGTATAAAAAAACTCTGTTCTACAAATGCAAGTGAGAAACAAACAGCAAAGCCAGACATAGAAAAAGAAAACCCATCCTGGCCTGCCCTCCTTCCACACCTCCTCCCCCTGATCCTTATTGCTGACATCATCTGTGTGTTTTGCAGCTTCCAGCAGAGCTGCTCTTGTTTGCTGGGTTCTGTTTGCCATTGGAGTGTGTTCTGTGTCTGTTCCAGTTTGTTTAGGTGGATCAGGAGTTACCTCTTGCAGAGTTTGATGTCTTTTAGTGTTTAGAATAAGGATTAAGTGTTAAAAAGTAACAGATGACAGATGTCTGAAGGTGCTTTGAGGGTCTGTAGCCTTTTTTTTTTTCCCTTGGTAGACTCAGAATTACAGTTCTCACACCTTGCCTGATAACTGCTGTTGGAAGAGATTTGTATTTACTAACTTTGTCAAGAAGAGTGGCCAAAATTAATATTTAACACCACAGAGATGCCAGACACGAGAAAAAGCCATACTACACAACCACAAGGAATTCA
Organism: Todiramphus chloris collaris; assembly: GCA_025345505.1. Classification (NCBI taxonomy): domain Eukaryota; kingdom Metazoa; phylum Chordata; class Aves; order Coraciiformes; family Alcedinidae; genus Todiramphus; species Todiramphus chloris. The sequence goes on along the minus strand of JANVCC010000022.1, from coordinate 4,771,111 downwards.
ATTTTTTTCTAAATGCTTATTTTGTAATTCCACCCCCCCATCATGACAAAAGGTTCAGATTAAGCTCTGATTATGAGGTTTATACTAAAAAAAAAAAGTAAGAATTTTAAAGACCCTTTTAAGTGGGCAGAGAGAGAGAGTCAATCTCGGATGAGATAAGCATATCCCTGTTTAAAGGCAGACTGGTTTTTACACAATACATTCAGCTCTGCTCCTACAGACAACTGAATAGGGCAGCTGGTTTAGTATGTTCCTTTGGCAGCCAAAGATATACTGAGTAAAGCAAAAATATAGTAATTGTATTACGTATAAATGAGTTTTGAATAAAGCTTGCCTTCGAAATAGCTCAAAATCTCCTACAATCATACATTTAAACTGGGAAAAATAATCTACAAGCATGAGTGTTGAAGTTGCTAGTTACATAATCTGCAAATGATGCAGTTAGGCAGATTTACTATTTCACAGTTCAGTGGATTAATCAGGAGCTACAGTATAAAATCAAGATAATGTTCTTCTATTTCATATAGCACCAGTGAACTGAGTGTTTCTGGCATGGTAATAACTAATGTATTTGTCTGTAAACGTGTTGTGCAAAGGACTAGATTTGTTCCACCTTCTTAAGACTTTGGTGGGCCTATAAATTCAAAAAGGTTGAAACCTCTGTGCACACTCAGAGACAGTTTTGAAATCTAGCTGCTCTGTTCACACCTTTCCAAAACTGTACAGGACATATTTATTTAGCTGCTGAGGGAGAACATAATCAGCACTAACCACCTAGACACCCGCCTCAGCTCCTTGAGGGCTGGGGCAGGGTGGCTGCTGGAGGAAGGCTGTGTCTTTTGCTTTCCCACGGTGCTCGTGCAGTCCTTACCCTCCCACCCTCTCCTTGTGAGTCCTGGGGTGCTGTGCCAGCTGTGACACCAGACTCCTGTGGGCCTGAAGCCTGGTTCCTCTTGAGATACGATCCTCAGGCTCCCTGAGGGTAGGAGCACAGATGACTGCCTCATCCCCTCTTTCACAGGTCAGCCTGTCCAGACCAGCAGCGACAAGCAAAGCAAGAGTGGTTTGTGTTCAGGTTACACACATGCATATTGTGCTGCAAAACATAAAGCAGCCCTCATTCAAACCCCTCAAAAAAGTTTATCATCCAAACTGTGGGTTTTTAACTCATTGACTTTTCAGTGAGAAATGGGATCCTTTCTTACTACTTCTTGACATCAGAACAAAAATGGGACTGGAAGAGATTTTATTTTATGCTGTTTTGTCCTTGCTTATGCTGTGTGAGAAACTCTAACCTGGAGCTGAACATACCTGCTGTTGTTAAATATTTCCTCTCTTTAAGAACTTTTTTCCTGTATCTTTAATAGACGAATGTCAGTAAACTGGTCCTAGCACATGAAGCACAGAGCTGGCGTAAACTGGGGGTTTATACCAGGTTTGTGTCTTTTTGCATAATGTCAGCTCGTTGTGCAAGTCTTTATAGCCCTGGGTGTGGGGAAACAATACGGAACACAAAAAGCTCTTTTTGGAAGAATCAGCAGGAGGGTGCAGTCAGAAGCACTGAGTGAACCAGTGCCAGAAACTTCTCCTGGCACAATAGATGGTGTCAGTCAAGGAGTGGCAAAGTGGCTGGATGCTTCTTTCAGCAGCAGTGCCAGCTGAGTGATAGCTTAAGCTGGCCATGAAATTGGACACGAATCTGTTATGTAAAGCAGGAATTCATGGGGATGTAACTTTAGGTATGATTCCAGTTCTGCAAAGCTTCTGGTCTCTTAAACCCAATCTGTTTCTGATCTATACAGGGATCTCCATGAAGTGTGTATGTGGGGGAAAGGGATGGAAGCTTGGGCAGGCAAATAGGGCTAGCAAACCACCCAGCTACTGCCTTGTCTATATCCTGTGGAAACTATGTGATAGAGATACTGTTCAGGAGGCAAAAGTGTGTATATATATATATATATATATATATACATATAGGGATTCAGGGATTTGACAGGCAGATACAAATTAAAGAACATGGGACAGCATACAGAATTTGGCAGGGGAGATGGAAGAGACACAAGAACTTTATGATGCTTCGTTGTAGCACAATTCCCGTCGACAACCCAGAATTCCCTCTTGTGTGGGAAATGCCATACTCCAGAACTGCTATTGAAAACGATTCCTTGGGATCTCTCCCCCTGTGCTCAGTTCTGTCTAATAACACAGGAAATACAATACTGCAACTGTTCTGCCTAACGTAAGCTGGAAGTCAGGCTGAAGAAACAAGAGAAAGTTACTGCAAATTGATCTTCATAGTGAGCCCAAGCATGTGACATTTACTTAAAATAGTTACATGCATTAAATTCTTGCAGTAAGGAATTAGTGTCTGCCTCAACCTTATCCTCACGTGTCCCTGGGCAGTTCAGTAATTTCGTGGTCTCCTCTTGTGGCCTATGACTATGTGTAAGTGCATCTTTTTAGAGATGCAGAACATGAGTTTAGTAAGACTAGGAGAAGAACCAGAAGAACTTCTGCACCTTCAAATGAGAGTCCCTTTTAGGAACATTTGAATACATGTAGTTATGTTAAATATTACAAGCAGAACTGTCCAGCAAACTGCTGCAAGCTAAGCAAGACAAAGCAAAGACAGATGTATAGATTGAATGATGGGTCAAACATACTATTGACAAAAACCACAAAACCTTGGCTTTATTTTCTTTAAGACACTCTTCAAAAAGCCCTAATGTGAACAGCTTTCCTAAGGGGAATGATTAGCGAGTAGTGAATATTAGTTTTATGATCATGCATTTATCTCCCTTTTTGCAAATATTTTATACATTTTATCTTATCAGGAGTTCTCAAATCAACTCAGCTTTGCTTGTTGCAAAGACTTCTGTAGCAATTAGAAACTTAGCAGTTGTACAATAAAACTACATGATAGTAAATAAGCTATATAAGATTACATATTATGCTGTGTTATGAAATATCATGAATGTGTTTTATGATTAAGCAGTAATGGACTTTGAACGTAGGTGGTGTGGTCAGCCTTGCTGTTTTACTTAGGTTTGTGCTTACTGCTACTAAAAGTTGAGGTAATAAAAAATTAGCTCATTCACAACAGTTAACTATCAGGAAGAGTTTCTGGGCCTTTGCACGTGGACAGAACCTATCCCATTCAGTGACGATGTATACTGGAGACAGTGATGGTGAAATACATATATTTCTGGGAAAAAAAACTTCATAGTTTCCAAATGAAATGCGGAAGCTGCATAAGGACAGTTATTGCAGAATGGCTAAACTATTTCTGTTTACATTCACACATTTCGTAAACCTCTGATCATTCCTCCTACTGTCTTCTAGACTGTGTCAAGTTTGTCCATGCCCTTGTTGAACTGCAGAGGCCCCAAACCAACCCCACCATCATGTACTCCATCAGTGGCTTTGACTGTGCCAAGGAAAGTGAAATGATTGCTTTCCAGGTTTAATATGCAATGCCACTTTTAATGGTCCAGAATTAGATTTCTGTCCTCTGCAGCAGCACATTGCTACTGGCAGACATTTAGCTTTGGTTTGCTATCCACACGTGATCCCTTTCAGATTATTTTGGCTATTTGGAATTCAAATACTTGATTTCAAACTCCAATATGTAATTTTTATTTTAATTTTTTTTTTGTTTATGTTATTGAAGTTCACCTCATTGATCTCAGATTATTTCTTGTATGGATCAGTATAAGATCATTCTGAATTTGTTCTTTCACATGCTAGTATCTTTGTCCAGTTTGGCCAAAAGACACTAGCCAGTTTTAGAAACATACCTTTCATTTCCTCTTTCAAGACCTTAAATAAATATTGAATAGATTTGATCTGTCTGAAGTGCTGTCATCTGATTGGCATAATTATGCCTCCATCCTGCGGCAAGTATACATATATATGCTTTATTTTGATAAATACTGGGTACTGGGCCTGTTACCCTGGTAAGATGAAACAAAGGTCAAGCGATTTGGCAAACGTGGCAGAGCATCCAAATTCCAGTGGGACCAGCCCTCAGGAGAGACCAGGATTTCTGAGAAGTAAGTTTTCAGGAAACAGCAACATGTTTGACTGTTGCGTTTTGACTGTCCACACAGATACTGGAAACGTTATCATCTTTTGATGCGTCAAATGGAAAGAAGGCAGCTTGTAGCCAGATAATAGCACTGTGCCATTCTCTTCCCTAGCCTGAAGATAACAAGCGCTGCAGTGCTTGTACCTTCACATACGTAACAGCTCGTGTGTGCAGGCCACTAGAAGACTTTGGCCCTCATGAATTGGCCTGAAAAGCACGGAGGGAGGGACCCTTCACACTCACCCAGATCAAACCCAGACAAAGGGTGTGAAAGGATGTGCGTAGGCAGGGGGCCAGCGCTGCGGGGGGAGAGGAGCTGACTGCACCCCCCCCGCCCGTCTTATCTGTCCCCGCCCCGCAAACGGCTCAGCCCCCCCTCCGAGCCTCGTCCCGCTCTCCCGACATCCGCGGCCGCTGCTCCTGAGCCAGCGCCATCAGCCGCCCCTTTTCCTGCGCCATCGGGGGCTGCCCTGGCACCCTCCGTGCTGTCAGCGGCCACTGGACTCTCCCTACGGCCGGGCCCGCCCACAGCGCCCCCCGAGTCGTGCCCAGGACGCGCCGTTACCGGTTCCCTCCGCACCCACGGCTCGCCCCCGTGCCGTTCATCCGCGCTGTCATTCGCTAGCCGCACCATCCATCACTCGGTGGGCGGGTCTTGGGCCGTGGCCTGAGGCAGCTACCCGGCCGCGCGGCGGCTGCTCGCGGCAGGTATTGCGCTTGCGCAAGGCGCCAGCTCCTCGCCGGATGCGTCACGGCCCACAGCCGCGCGTGCGCGCTGAGTGCTCGGCCTTCCCCCTTCTAGCGGAAGTGGCGGGGCCGCGCCAGTTCCGCCTTGGCGTTGTTCGCTCTGGACAAAATGGCGAAGATCGCCAAGACCCACGAAGGTAAAAAGTCTGAAAAACACCCGTAGCAGCGCCCGCTGTAGCTGCGCGCTCGGCCGCTGTCTTTTGGTTGTGTTTTTCTCCGACTCTAGGCAGCGTCAAGCGCGGTTCCTCGGGTGGGGGCCGGGCGGGCTCGCCCCGCGGCGGGCGGGCCGGGCCTGTTTGTAATGGCGTCTTCACTTATGTCACCGCCATGCCCAGGCCGCCGCCTCGCGCTCAAGGGCTGAGGGGGTGGGGCTGCGGGGGCGGGTGGGGGCAGCCAGATTCGGGGGTTGAGGTCTCGCTGTACACGCGCGGAGGTGGGGGGCAGGCGGGCGCTTTCTCTTAGCCCTGGTTTCGCTGATGGGGCCGGCGGCGCCCTTGGGGTTCGTGCCCCGGTCCCTGCCGGGCTTCCGCTTGCCAGCGCGACGCCGAAGCTGAGCAGCGCTTCCACGAAAGGCCGCCCGCAGGCCGCTGCTCGCCTCTGCTCCCGATCCTAGCACGCACCTCCCCGGCGCCGCAGCCCCAGCCGCCCCCCCACCCCCTCCCCGCTCGCGTCAAGTCCTCGGAAGACGCTCAGTACAAATCGCGCTGTGCTCCTCCTTGGTTTCGCATCATTAATGTGAATAGTACCCGATCATTCTCTTGACCGAGTCCTTTGTCTTGGATCCGCAGTAAATAAGAGATCAAAGAGGGTGAGTGAGCGGGTGTAGCCCGCTGGAAACGAGCATGGCCTGAGCTGTTACTAAGCATCTTGTCGACATGGTGCTTACCGAGAAAAATGCCCCGAAGGAGGGTTAAAAAAAAAGCGTGAGGTCTCGAGCATTTCAGCTGCCATTTTAGCACGGGGTCTTGCTGCTGGCTCCGTCTTCACATAGGAAAAGTGGTCTCTGAGCGGTTTAATGAGTGAGGTCTTTCATACGCAGTATGTTTTTCTCAGAGACGATACGCGGCTGTGTTCACTACTGCTTCCAGCTCCTTATAGCGTGAATTCTTAGCTTTCTTCTTGGACAATGTTTGTGGCTCGCCTTGCTCTTAAGGCACGGGGGAGTAATTTTTAGAATTGTACTGTTTGTGTGTTCTCGCTTTTGGGTTTTTGCGCACATTTCTTTGTATGATAGGTGATCTGCTGTGTTTTATCTTAATTTGCATCCGTAATTCATTAATAAAAAAAATACCTGTGGACAGTGGCTGTACACTGTGCGGTAGGCAGGCCACACAGGTATTCATTGCCTCTGGGGTGGGTAAGTTATGCGCTGGAAAACACTTGATAATGGAGAAGCGTCACCTCCCGTGGAAGTGAGGTTAATGTAGTCTTTATGCTGCAGCCATAATTTGAGCATGAAGAAAAGGTTAAGATGTTGCCCTCACTTTAAAAAAAAAAAATTAACATTATGGATCCTTTTTTTTTTTATTTTTAGAATTACAGAAATTGTATTCTCTTTTATTTGTATGCTGTGACATACCTAAAGCTTGTGTGAGGTAGCACCCAAGTCAATATTACCCATCACAGTGCTGTCACTCTTATATTACCTGAAGAGCTTTAAATAATAACGTAGTATGATTGTTGGTTTTGTTTCTATATTTAAATTGGTTATTTATTGAAGCAAATGGTGGTCCATTGACTTTAATGAAAACGTCGACGCGCTTCCAGTTGCATGTTTTGATTAGTGTTTTATCAGAACAGGTTTTAAGAGGGAGGTGTAGGTAGTTAAATAAAAAATTAGGGATAATTTGGTATGATCATGTAATGCTGGCTTTCCCAAGATGGAGGTAATTAAATGAACAGCTTGATTATTTTTCTTCTGTCCGTCCTTTTTTCAGGTTTTGACTGATTCTCCAAATACAATTGTTTGTTACTGAATTGTCTAAGAAGATTTTTCACATCTTTTTACTGCTTGTTAAATATTTGTTGATTGATGTGTTCAAGGCACAACTTGAAAAAGGTGTCAGAATAGGTTGAGGTTGTTTCAGTTACATAGCTTAAGGGGGAGGTTGGGTTTTTTTGTTTGGTTGGTTTGTCTGTTTTTGTGTGTGTATGGTTTTTTCTTCGTGGGGTTGTTTTTGTGTGTGTTTTTTTTTCTTGGCTTTTTTTTTCTATGCTGAAAAATAAAGTTTTAAGTGACAGTTTATAAAGCCTCAGTAAATGCAAGAGTTTTGAATGCTGTGGAAAGTAGGTTTTAATTTTTGTTTGGTTGGGTTTTTTTTTTCCCTTTTTTTTTTTTAAATCCTTTCTCAGAAAAGAGCAAAGAGATCTCCAAACATGATGGGGAGGCCTAATATGAGAGTAGTAAAGTAGCTGGAAATAAAGCTGCATAAGGCTAATTAAATGTGCAAAAAACAATGGTAAGAAAAAACCATAGAAACTATTTACACTGTAAAATACTCCCTTCAGTACAGGATCTGATTCTTCTTTCTTTTTATTATTTTTTTTTCTTCCATGCTGAATAATGTCTTTCATTCCAATAGCTGCAAGTAGAACTACATGTATGGTAATGCAGTATATATTTTGAGAAAGCTCTCATGGTCTGGCTCTGAGCTAGGTTTACACTTCAAATTCAAGTATGTCGACTGTAATAATATTCAACATTTATGGTACGTTTCAAATCATTTGGGCATGTTAAAGTTCTTTTAAAATACCAAAATATATTAAGTAGAGTGAAATACATAAAAGGGAATGTTCAATAGGCTATTATCCCTATATCTGTTTCCTGCCTTGAAAAGTAAACAAAAATAAAATCCCCTTCTCTTTATTGTTTCTGTCTTTGACAGTAGTTTGTCTTGGTTGACTAAATTGTCAAATAAGTACTTGGCATTACACAGTGTTTTCTTTTAATCTTTATGATTACTCTTCCTTAATTTAATTTGTATTTAACTGCTTTGTTAAATAGGGTGTGAGCCTTTTCAAGAAAGTGCCAGTTAGATCAAGGAAGCTAAAGGTGTCTTTTCCACCTAAGTATATGATGCTTTTGGAACTGGCAATCAGGCTACCTCTAGCTGCAGACCTTTTAGACCTTCTGGTTAAAGGGATTTTGTGTCATGTTAAATGGGTGTTCTCTTAAGAGTGCTTCATTCAAACTAGCACTTGGAGACTGTATGGCATTAGTTGAACATTGCAAATCGTGGTGGCTGTATGTGGGGATTTGTTAACCCTATAGACCTTGTGCAGACTTTCTTTTATGGTACAGATAACCCAGCAGGTTTTGCTGTAAGAAAATGAGAATGCTCCTTAGCCTGCAGACAGTTGTAGTTGTAATTTAAGGAAGACAAATAATAAATGAGATCTGTACCCTCTTCAGTAAGTATAGGTATTTAAAAGATTAAAAAAAAAAAGGCCTTAGTATGTGAAGTATTGGCAAGAACTGTTAATAGGAAAATATTTTTGTATTAATGCTTTTACTTCAGAAGTCTCACAGCCCATGCTGTGGGAGCCCATGCACAAGGAAGTCTCTGTGGCCCATACTTCATGGCAGGGGACTTTCTGGTGCTTTATTGGCTCAGCTGCATGGTCAGGTTGATTCTGTGGACCTGTGATGGAAGGGCTTTTGCACTGCAGGAAAAGATCTGCAGCCTTTTTTGTCTTGAAGTTGGTTACAGCTATGAATGGGCAGTCAGGACTTAGCAGGCTGGTGTTGCTCTAGTAAGTGCTTTTTAGAAATAAGAAACAATGTCATTGTACTGTAAAAGTACTTTCACCCCAGTGGTGTATTACCCCAGGCTGAAACAAAACAAACAAAACCCACAACACAACAACAACAAAAGGAAAAGAAAAAAAAAAAAGGAAGGGAAAAACAAACCCAAACAACCCCCCCCACAACCTAACAAAAAAAGCTATTAAGAAAACCCCAGGAAATTTATTTGTTCTTTGGAGGAAACAAAAATAAAAAAAAAATCTGAGAGAAAAGTATTTGAGTTGTATCAGTTCCATAACCATGCCATAAGACAACTTCACAAACATTAATTATTTGTTTAGAGATGATAAAACATATTTGCAATATGTTAGGTGGCACAATGAGATGTAAAATCTAAGAACATTTAATAAATTACAACTCATGTGGTAGCTCATTGAACTGATTTGTTTACATTATCAAAATTGGTTTGTTAGTTGGTAATAACGACTTGAATGTTTTTGGTTTTTTTTTTAATGAGAAGGATACTTTCCTTGAGAAGGTGTTGTGTTAATAGTTGAGAAGTATCCTTGTGATGTAAATTACCTTCTCTGCTGTCTCTATTGGAAGATTAGATTCAAACCTTGTGTTTGAATAGCTTGCTTTAGGCCATGTACTCTGTGCTGGATAATATTACAATTTAAGGAAAAGCTGCTTATAAACGTTGTGATTTTACAGTTGTAGATGCCTTATTTGCGCGTTCGTATGTGACCTGCTCTAGGTGATCCTGCTCTGGCAGGGGGGTTGGACTAAATGATCTTTTGAGGTTCCTTCAAACCCTTAACAATCTGCTATTTCTTTGTTTTGGTTGGTTTGCTTGTTTGTTGGTTTTTCCTGTAGAGATAGTACTTGAAATTGTTTGAAAACCTGCTGTGCATAGTAGCATGGGTATTGCATTTTGTGTGTATGTGTAAAAAGACCTCATTTTTTTGTTTTGTTTTTGTGTCTTTACCCTAGATATTGAAGCACAAATTCGAGAAATTCAAGGAAAAAAGCCTGCTCTTGATGAAGCTCAAGGAGTAGGCCTTGATTCCACAGGATATTATGATCAGGAAATTTATGGTGGCAGTGACAGCAGATTTGCTGGATACGTCACTTCTATTGCAGCAACTGAATTGGAAGATGTAAGTGAATTTTAAGTATTTGTTTAGGCCATGCATTCTAACTATTAAGGAATTAATTTTGTGTAATTTTAAATAGCAGTTGCTGAAGTAAAAGCAGTTATTGTCATTAAAATCATACTGGACCAAGTATGTCTTATCCAGGAAGCTTGTAAGTTCTAAGTCTGGTTTGTACTTCATGAATTGTGCTTTGGAAGTCATGTAGGCCCAAGCAGAAAGCAAAAGCTTGTGGCCTGGTACTTAATCAGTGTTAGCCTTGACTGGAATAATTAACTTCCTTCTGTTGTTGCTGCCAAGATGAAAAATGCGGGGGGGGGGGGGGGGGATCTAGTAAACCTGGGCCAAGAAACGTGAGTATTTTAAGATTTTTATTTCTACTTAATTTCATATTTCAGAGCAATTACTGAGAATTGGCTTTTTCGCTGTATTGTTATGTTCTTATGTATCCTGCTTGTAAGATTACCTTGCTAATTTCTAATGTTAAACATTTGACCACATTTTTAGTTACTGGAACAGTCAGAAACTACAGTTGTGACAATAAATACATAGGCAACTACATGAGAGAATTGTATTTTGTAGAGGAATATTGTTAGGTTCAGTATAGTACTAGTTGTATATTCTTAATGATGTACTATGTGTCATTTGTAGAGTCCTAAGAATTCCTTAATTAAAAGCTTCCATTACAGAGTCTCCCTGAAATGAGTTTGTAGTTTTAAGAGCAGTTTTTCTTGGGGTTGCTGTAAATTTTTGTATAGATACTGGCTACTGATATGGGGAAGTAGATAGTAAAAGCATCTTGCACATTCTGAGTACTTGTCATTGTGATTGAGAAAGACATAACTAAATTAACATTAATATATTTCAGCATTTTTCACTGTTTCTGAAGATTTTTATAGGGTTATTAATTTAATTAAGTTTTATTTTATATCTAGCTGGCTTTAAAAAAAAAATGTTTTGAATTTCTGTGCACTGGTTTTCACATGCCAACTGTGGAACACTGTCCGTAGTGCTAACACAAAATAGAGGCTTTTTGTGTAACTAATGTAGGCAATGTACTTGATTAAATATACATACAGCATATTGCAGAATACTTGAGTCTTGTAGAGAAAAAAGTTGTTTTAAAAGTGATGTTGGTAGGTTTATTTGATTCAGCAGTTTGCGAGTAATAAGAGAAGCAGTATGAAAAAGCTTTCTAAAATTTGTAGTTAACTATTCTAGTAGTCCATTTTTATCTTTCCTATGACTGCAGTATTTTAATTTGGCATTATTTTACCTAAATATCAATATGACAAATTTGCCATGTCTTTTTCCTGACAGGATGATGATGACTACCCTTCTACAAGTTTACTTGGCCAGAAGAAGCCAGGATACCATGCTCCAGTGGCATTGCTTAATGACATACCACAGTCTACTGAACAGGTACATCTTAATTGAAGGCACAATAAAATACTGCTGTATGTATTATGAAAAAGAAGTGTTAAAAGATGTTGAGGCCAGATCTTGTCTTCGGGAACTGCCACAGCCTTTTACATACATCTTGTATTTTAATTTTCCCGTGAGCTTGTTACTGCTTTAGTTTAAAATTCTACAGAGTGCTAAAAATTGGCACTTTTGCACATGAAGGCAATGTGGACATATGCACTAAACTATTAAAAACTTTTTTTTTTTGATAGGTTAGATACTTGAAAAATGAAAACAATTCAAAAAGTGTAATGCCCTCTGTACTTCTGTTTTTGTGAAGGAAATGTAATCGCTTAGGTTGGAGTATTTTTCTGTGAAATTTAAAAGCATATGTAGTAGTGTTAGGTTCCCTTGAAAAAAGGAGAAACGTTGACAGCATAAAATGCTTTGGTAACAAGTGAATAAACCTCTTAAAATAGCCAATTTTTGATGGAAGTTGTTTCATTAGAAATTCTGTGTTTAAAAAAAATAAAGAATTCCAGTGTTTTGGCATTCCTATATAGTTAAGATTAGAAATCAAGTAGGCCTTTTTAGTAATACTGAAAATTAATACAGACTTACGGTCACTGGACACTTTTTGTATTGTCTTCATATGTATGTGTCTAACAAGCTTTGCTTTTTTCTTTTTCCCTAGTATGATCCTTTTGCAGAACACCGGCCTCAAAAGATTGCAGATCGTGAAGATGAGTACAAAAAGCACAGGCGGATGATGATAATTTCCCCTGAACGTCTTGATCCTTTTGCAGATGGTAATTTATTTTAACTTTTCCATACCCTTTATGAAATCTATTGTCTGTAATTGTCTTTAGCCCTTTGATTTCTTTTGGCATGCTTATAAACTTAGTTTTGTTTTAAACATCCCCTTTTCATAGAGATTTGGTTGAAAACCTAGATGCCATATTCTTCATCTTTATAATACGAGTTTTCTTTCCAGGTAGAAGGACAAGAAAATAATGAGCCATTGCCATAGAAACACAAAGGGTTAAAGGTTTCTCTTTTCATTTTGTTTTGGGTTGTGCATTATACTTTGAACAACTTGTGTATTGAGTGCTCAGATTCTTTCAGTACCTTGAAAGTTTTCATTCCAAGTCATAGATTTACAGGGTTACTGCTTTTGAAATGCTAATTCTCAAAATAGAGCACCTAATTCTTACCATCCTATGTAAAATTAGGTGGTATAGCTAAAAGAAACAAAAGCATATGTAAGACTTTGATACTATTAATAGTTCAAGTCTGTTCTGGTAATTTGAGGATTCAAGTCAGGAAGAGGGGTATTAGTGGGTCTGACAGAAACTTTCTTTAGGTGTGTGAGTTTCACGTGTGGCAATAAGGTGCCTGTTGGCTTAAAATTAGTAGCTATTTTGCAGGTTTTACAAATGAGAGTTTCAGCCTGCATGAATTAATAGGGATATTAATTATTTTACTTGCTTAATTGTAATTGATATAAACATGTTTTGTCAGAATTCACAGGCCCATACTAACTGTCCTTAATTTCTTTCCTACAGCAGTACTGCTATATGCCAGTCCTGTCTGCATTCTTAAGGGTGCAGTTCAACACATCCTGTGTAGATTATGGTGAAAAAGTATTCCAAAGGAAAGTCCTATCAAAGCTAGTGTCAGAATGACACAGCCAATTGGGCAATGATCTTCATCATAAAAATGTTTAAGAAGTTTATGTTTTTTCCCTAAATCATAATGCTATACCACTTGTATAGCAAATATGCACATTTTTCTTAAAGAAAAGTGTTTTTCTTGACAAATCTCATTTTTATCAAGTTGGGCTTCTTGTAAAGTATTTTAAAGTTTAATTTAACGCAAGATACACAGCATAAAACAACATATGGTATACAAAACCCATTACCTGTGAGTATCATTGTGGTGGTATGTGTACTGTATTGCATTCAGCTCCCAGTCACAATTGTACCTTGAGAAGAGGGGGAAAGTGTCACCAAACAGGTTTTTGGGGTTTTTGTTTTGTTTTTTTTTTATTAATTTTAAAACTTATTTATTTAATGAAGCCCTTTTACAGTATGACATTAGAAGATCTGGGAGACATGTCCAGATTTGTCAAACTTATAAATGGGTCTTTATGATAAACATTTTAGACGTTACTTAGGTATGCAGTAGTTATTTATAGTCAGATAACAACTAGGATTTAACAGCTTGCACAAGGTAATGTTTTGAATATAAATATCTTTCCAAAGTGTTACTAATGGTAAAGAGATAATTTTCTAGGCTTCTATTCTGCTGCTTGAAGTCAGAACTGCTGATGGAGACAAAGGCACGAAAGTGTACGTATTCCGGATTAGCAACCCAGGAACCCATCACTTCTGAAGACTCGTTAACTGTGTTGTCATTTTATCATTTATATCGACTTTAAAATATTCCTTTGAAACTGCAGTAGTTATGTTTGTGTTCAAACAGGTTAAATTGATCAGCAAACTGAATAAAAGTAAGATACATGTAATTTTAAAATTTTTCAATCAAAAAGTAACATTAAATGATCATGGAATAAAATAATATTAGAGCAGGACAGTAGAAAAAGTCAGTAGTTTCTGCTTATCCTGTACTCACTGTGCTCCATTCCTGTTGCTGTTCTCTTCCGCAGGAGGGAAGACACCAGATCCTAAAATGAATGCCAGAACATACATGGATGTTATGCGTGAACAGCATTTAACAAAAGAAGAGGTGGGTGGAAGGGAGAGTTTTTCACTTAAACTTAGTTTCGTTTTACAGCCTTTGAAAGCATGTTAAGAAAGTGGAAGTTGTTGACTTTTTTGTCTTTGCTTAAGTAATTTTCTTTGCAAAATCCTCTTCCTCACATGTTGAAAATTAGTAAAATTTAAAGGTTAAAGTTTTGAGAAATGTCTTTTTGATATAATACCTAAACAATGGAGAGAGAAATTACTTTCTTTCGGAGGATGACACAAAAAGTCAATGAGAGGGATTCAGTGTCAGAGATGTTTGGTTTTGTGAGCTCTGTGAAAAGGGAATCCAGGGAGCTTTTAAAAGGCTTTTGTTGAAGCGCTTAAACCAGATCTTTCCGTACAGTGCCATCTTGTTAATTGAAGTAAGATCTTGCAGTTCCAGTGATTCTTCATAGATTTATATTGATATACCTCACTTGACTTAGAGGAATAGTTAATTTTGACAGTCAAACTGCTTATTGGTTTATTGATAAGTGAAAAGCTAGTATGAATTAGTATGCTATTTTAACAATGTAGTTTCAGAATTTTAAATAAGAATTTCAGGGCTTTTTTTATGTCATGGAATATAACTCAGATGAACACATTTCCTAATTCATCCACCTTTAATTTACGGGAGTGGAACCTGTTTGAAACAGAAGTATAATGATTTTAAGGCATACATATAGGTGACAGAAGCTGATAGCACTCAAAATCTCTGTGAACTTGCATATATTGTAATAATAGCTTTTATAAGAATCGGTTTTTGAAAAGCCTCTCCAAACATACCTACTCTGTCAGCACAGAAAAATTTGAAAATAAGATGAACTTGAAATTAACAGAGTAACTGATTTTATGTTATTTGAGCAAAACCTCGGAAATAGCATAATATATGATACGGGTGAAAAATATCTTTTAAAGGCATAATCTGAAGAGGCCTTAAGAAATCTATTTCTAATGTTTGTCTTTTTGTGCCCTTGAATAGAGGGAAATTAGGCAACAACTAGCTGAAAAAGCTAAAGCTGGAGAGCTCAAAGTCGTCAATGGAGCCGCATCTCAGCCACCTTCAAAGCGCAAACGGCGTTGGGATCAGACAGCTGATCAGACTCCTGGTGCTACACCTAAAAAACTATCCAGTTGGGATCAAGCAGAGGTAAGAATCCTAGTGCATCATCTTATCTACAGAAGGTATTATTAGTGCTAATCCTTATGAATTTTGGAAGTGTCTTACTTTACTAAAAAAGAGTAAATATCAGTCTTTTATTGCATAGTATGAGATATTAATGCTGCTGGGTTTGTGTTGTATAGACTCCTGGACATACGCCATCTCTGCGATGGGATGAAACTCCAGGCCGTGCAAAGGGTAGCGAAACTCCCGGTGCCACCCCAGGCTCTAAAATATGGGATCCAACTCCCAGTCATACACCAGCAGGAGCTGCCACACCCGGAAGGGACACACCTGGTCATGCAACACCAGGCCATGGAGGTGCCACTTCCAGCGCACGTAAAAATCGATGGGATGAAACACCTAAGACAGAAAGAGGTATTTATAGTGAACTGTAAAAAGTGTAATAAGTTTTGAATGGTTAATTGCGTAGGATTTTTTCACCTTAACTGAGCAGTAGATTCAGAAGTCAGGCAAGAAGTAATTATATTGTGACATCTAGTGGATGATGTGAAGTAGTGTTTTTATCTGAGTTTGTGGCTTTGATTTCTGCCTCTTAGCTTAACTCACATCTGTGAGAGCACCTCAGCTATAAAACTGAATCAAAGTTTTGTGGTATATCTAGTGCCTGCTGCAGATTGGGACTTTAATGCATAAAGGACATAATAAAGGGGCTCACATTTAATTGCTTTTCATGATACATTTGTGTATGGTTTTGAAGGTTTTAATTTTTTTGAAGATGTTAGCATTAAAACAAGTTTTGGGTGCATTTTTCACCTGCTTAATTTGTATTGGGCTCATGTGTCAGAGAATAGTAAAGCACCATTGTTCCTTAATGTTTTTATCAAGGGAGCATGTGCAGTACTTTGTCCAATTTCTAGATTATCTGAGTTCTTTTGTATTGTTTAGAATTCATCAAGATTATATGTTTTTTTTATAAAAAGGAGTTCTCTTTGGATGTTTTTCATGTAGTGTCTGTGGGTTTTCAGTATTCACCAAAGTAGTCTTTACTTTTTGTCTTGTGTATTTGTGTTTGATACTTGTGTAGGCATGAGGGCGAGATGCTGAAAGTGGGTTTGGAAATTGATACTATAGTTGGAATATGTACAGTTGAGCTTTCTGCAAAAATTTTGGTTTGTTTTTTTTCCTTAGATACTCCGGGACACGGCAGTGGATGGGCTGAGACGCCTCGTACAGATAGAGGTGGTGACTCCATTGGTGAGACACCAACCCCAGGAGCAAGTAAAAGAAAGTCACGATGGGATGAAACACCTGCTAGTCAGATGGGGGGCAGCACTCCTGTTCTGACACCTGGGAAAACACCCATTGGCACACCAGCTATGAACATGGCAACTCCCACCCCAGGTAAGCCCAGTCCATTCTCCAAGGCTTCGCTTTTTGTGGAAATGAAGCATTTATCTTTATATCATATTTAGAAATAGACTTCTGCTTAATGTGTTCTCCTGCCTGTATGAAAGCAGTCAGTATATGCTTATTTTACCATTTTTAATGCCCACAGCAACTCAGTTCTGGAGGGGAATCAAGACCAAGGTTGTATGCCTGCTCCTGTTTAATTTAATTGGTAAAAAATGATAAAGAACTCTCTAAAAGTTTGATACCTTACTGGCCACAGATTTCAAATGCTATGGAGACTTTGGTTCAAGAGAACATTTGATGATTAAGAAAACAAGGCATCTCTTTCAGCATAAAGATTTAAATAAAAAATAATTGTTTTATAATTTGAATATAGGTCATATCATGAGCATGACTCCCGAGCAGCTGCAGGCTTGGCGTTGGGAAAGGGAAATAGATGAGAGAAACAGACCACTTTCTGATGAAGAATTGGATGCTATGTTTCCAGAAGGATATAAGGTAATTCATCTGGATTAAAATAACAGCAGACCATGATGGTGTGGTTTTTTTTGGTTTTTTTTTTTTGGTTGTTGTTTGTTTGTGGGTTTTTTCTGTGTTTGTGTGGTTTGTGTTTTGTTTTGGTTTGGGTTTTTTTTTTGTGGGTTTTTGTGTGGTTTTTTTGTCATCTGCTCCCCACCCCCCCTACCCGGGGATATTTATTTATTTAAAAAAAAAAACAAACCTTTTTTTAAACCAGGTTGTCCCAGAAGTAGACTGTTTCACATTAAGTATTCGTTATTGATTGTAGACATTTGCTTGATTCAGTTACTGTTATTTACTGTTAATCCATTAGAAAGGGAGAACTAAAGGTAATCTCAAAGGCCAGTCTTTATTCTGCTTCTCAATACTGGGAATGCCCCTCAAGGTCAGAAATGAACTTTGAATGGCTGTTAAGTCTAGATGTAGAAAGATATGGAAGAGACTCACGAATTCTAAGTCGGGAAGTATTCTCCGTTGATACAGATATCCAAATGCTTTTTTATTTCTTTGTAAAGAGACTTTAAAGTTTATTATTCAAGCTCCCAGCAGTGGAGGTGAGCTGTCTCCTGAAATACTGTCAATATAAGATAAGCACGTTGTGTTGATTTTGTTTGTGCTGCTCTGCACAGGGATCTAATGTGTGCAGTAACGCTCGCACAAATCCCCAAACAAATGAAATCAAAGATAAAAGTTTAGTACTGGTATTTATTTGATAGCTGCTTCTTTGTGTACCTGTTGTGAAAAGATAAAACTTTGTTCTTGATTCTGTAGGTTCTCCCCCCACCAGCTGGTTATGTACCTATTCGCACTCCAGCTCGTAAGCTTACAGCCACTCCAACGCCTTTGGGTGGTATGACTGGATTCCACATGCAGACAGAAGACCGGACTATGAAGAGTGTTAATGATCAGCCATCTGGCAATCTTCCATTCCTAAAACCAGATGATATCCAATACTTCGATAAACTGCTGGTAAATGAGATTTCACTTGTGCTGACTAAAATTTCCTGTTTTCTAATGAGTATGTAGCAGTGACTGTTTATTTCTTCTAATTACTTGTAGGTTGATGTTGATGAATCAACTCTGAGTCCTGAAGAACAGAAGGAGAGAAAAATAATGAAATTACTTCTGAAAATCAAGAATGGCACACCTCCCATGAGAAAGGTTAGATGAATTGCCAGATGGGTTTATGTAATTTCCTATTTCAAAAATCTGCATTTGTTTTCAGGTTTATTTTTGGTTGTCTGTGGGATTAATCTCCTAAACTTGGATATCTCTTCAATTCTTTCTTCCTCTTCTGCGTCTGTGTGGCTTTTTGTTTGTCATTCAATGTAGTGTAGTATTGCTGCTCTTCGTATGGTAATGTCAGTCACTAAGTAGTATATGGCTTATATAAGTTTTTTTTTTTTAATTACAGTAATGAGAAACTAGATTCATAGTTCTTTTTGCTTACAAGGGCTTTGTAATTTTCTAGATTTTGTTTCTTACACTTAAATTAGCAGTGTAGCTCTTAGCGTTACACATTATGCAGCACATTAGCAGCCTTTTTGCACAGTTTTGCTCTAAATTGACCACAGCACCAAGCTGCCTAGATGCAAGTAAGTGCTGTACAAGATACTTCTGAGATGGAATATTCTTAATACAAGACCAGGAGCATGCTTTTCTTGAAAATTGAACATCTGGGAGCTAACAGCAGCGTGTTTCTTTTCACATGTGTTTTAAACAGATGAGCATAAAACTTGTGTGAAGTAGAGCTTTGCAGTGGTAGGAGCAAAGCCTGTAGTTACAGTGAATTGCATTTTAACTTGGTTAGTGTCTACCTGTTTTGAAATAGTCTAGTGTTGTTTTCTTAGTTTAACTAATAGACTGTTTGGTTTGGTTTAGGCTGCGTTGCGACAAATTACTGATAAAGCTCGGGAATTTGGAGCAGGGCCATTGTTTAATCAGATTCTGCCTCTGCTGATGTCACCAACACTTGAAGATCAGGAGCGTCACTTGCTCGTCAAAGTCATCGACAGAATTCTTTACAAACTGGATGACTTGGTCCGACCATATGTACACAAGGTCTGTTGCAGTTTTCTAATTCATCTTTAATTTGCTTTTTCTTACTGTTGCTGGGAGAAGTATGTATTTTGTTTACATATCAGAAGAGGAGGATACCATGGTTTTTTAAATATAACTGACTTTCCTATTCTTCAGCCAAACTTTTAAGTTCATGTGTGAAGTGTGGGCTTCATAGTATTAAGGCATGATGTAAAAAATCACATATGTGCGCTTGGGGTTGGGAAGGGGATCTTATCTGATCTAGGTAGTATATCTGGGCCAGGTCCTTCAGAGACAAAGAGCTGCAAAATTGCATAATAGATTGAAAGTTTTCCGGTCATCGTAAAGCTTTAAGCTTGGATGCATGGAATCATCTCTGTCTCGTGGGAATCCGGTAGGGCTGGAAAGAGTACTAAAAGTATTAATGAAAACAAACAGTAATCTGTTCATCTTTTTCAGATCCTTGTTGTCATTGAACCATTGCTGATTGATGAAGACTACTATGCTAGAGTGGAAGGCAGAGAAATTATTTCAAACTTGGCTAAGGTAAAGCTCCATCCTTCATTGAGGCACTGAGTTACATAAAGCTGCATGTTTATAGGCATGGCAGAATAATTTACTGCTGTTCATAAAGCCTATTGGTGTGTTTTGTGTGCTCTTCCTTCAGGCTGCTGGTTTGGCCACAATGATCTCCACAATGCGACCCGATATTGATAACATGGATGAATATGTCCGAAATACAACAGCTCGAGCCTTTGCTGTCGTTGCCTCTGCTTTGGGCATTCCTTCTCTGTTACCCTTCTTGAAAGCTGTCTGTAAAAGCAAAAAATCCTGGCAGGCTAGGCATACTGGTATCAAGATTGTACAGCAGATTGCTATTCTTATGGGTTGTGCTATCTTGCCTCATCTCCGGAGCTTGGTTGAAATTATTGAGCATGGTAAGTTCTGCTTTTACAGGCAAAGATTCTTTTTTATTTATTTACTTTATGTTTGAAAAATTTTTCATACCCCAGTGAGACACAGTGATAAGAAATTCCTGTTCTATGTGTTCTTTTGTCACTGAGGAATAGTTCACCTGACTCTGAAAGAGGAATAGTGGTTCATTTTCCCTGAAATAAGTTAATCCCTTTTGTACTGCCCTTCTATTTTTGCAATTTTGAACTTAAGTCACAGGAAGTACAAGAAGTGGTACTAAACACTATTCTCTTGCAGGTCTGGTGGATGAGCAGCAAAAAGTTCGCACCATCAGTGCTTTGGCTATTGCTGCTTTGGCTGAGGCAGCTACTCCCTATGGTATTGAGTCGTTTGATTCTGTTCTGAAGCCTTTATGGAAGGGTATACGTCAACACAGAGGAAAGGTATAGCTGATATACTTTTTTTTTTCATTTGAACTGCAATGGATGTGCATTTTCTGTAACTCATTTGAGACCATATTTCTGCATTTCAATAGGGTTTGGCTGCCTTTTTGAAGGCTATTGGTTACCTGATTCCGCTCATGGATGCTGAGTATGCGAACTATTACACCAGAGAAGTCATGCTAATCCTCATCAGAGAGTTCCAGTCTCCTGATGAAGAGATGAAAAAAATTGTGTTGAAGGTACGTCAAAATGATTGTTGCGTTAATATCAAATAGGTCTGGTTTACCCTTTTCTTAAAAACAAACAAAATTTAAAATCAAACTAAAACAAACAACGCAGAATTAAATTTGTTGATTTTTTTTTTTTTTTTTTTTGCCAGGTGGTAAAGCAGTGTTGTGGTACTGATGGTGTTGAAGCAAACTACATTAAAACAGAAATCTTGCCACCTTTTTTCAAACACTTCTGGCAGCACAGAATGGCCTTGGACAGAAGAAATTACAGACAGGTATTTTGTTATTTCAGTTTGAAAATTATTTACAGTCAAGCAGAATTCTCATTAGAGTGTTCATTCAGGCTAGATACTTAATTTTGTCTTGTATGAACTGAAACTGAGTTTTGTTTGGAGTAGCAGTGTAGATGTTGCACAGCTAGAGGGTTCTTGGGTTCTTAGGAGATTATCAAGACATTTACATATGTGAATGAGTCTTCTGTCCGTTGTATGGTAGGGTAGCAGACCCCATTTGTGTGGTTAAGAACATTGGATGCTTTCTAAAGGTGAAAACAGTTGTTTGTAGTGGGCTTAATGTGCATGATGCTGTTTCTTCTCTTCAGGCTAGGGAAATTTATTTTCAAGATGTACAAAGTAGATTTTAGCAATGTTTGCTTACTTAACACTTGTGTATTTCAGTTGGTTGATACAACTGTGGAGCTGGCAAATAAAGTTGGAGCAGCAGAAATTATTTCTAGAATTGTGGATGATCTGAAAGATGAGGCTGAGCAGTACAGAAAAATGGTCATGGAAACAATTGAGAAGATAATGGGAAATCTAGGGGCAGCAGACATTGATCATAAACTGGAAGAACAACTTATTGATGGTATCTTGTATGCCTTCCAGGAACAGACCACAGAGGTATGGCCAAGGGTATTTAGTATTTGGTTCACTTCAGCTGTAAACTAGCTCACTGTTATATAGAAATGTATGCTTCTAAGTTTGATTTTTAGAATCTTTTTTTAGGTGTCAATACTTTGATCACTGAAATCCAGAAATGAGCTCTGGAACGTTAGCATTTTAATAGCAATTTTAGATTGTATCAAGTTCAGTTAAAATGTAGGGTTGCTCTTGGTCTGATTTTCGTTGTTTTTTTTCACACTCAGGATTCTGTGATGCTGAATGGTTTTGGCACAGTGGTTAATGCTCTGGGGAAAAGAGTTAAACCCTACTTGCCACAAATCTGTGGTACAGTTTTGTGGCGTTTGAACAACAAATCAGCTAAAGTTCGGCAGCAGGCTGCTGACCTGATCTCTCGTACTGCAGTTGTTATGAAGACTTGTCAAGAGGTATTGTATTGACTTCCCCTACCAAAGTAGTATCATGCTGTAGGATGTCAAAGTGATGAGAAGGGGGGGGGGGGGGGGGGGGAAATAAAAATCTTCTAAATCTTTTTTTTGGTTGTAGGAAAAACTGATGGGACACTTGGGTGTTGTGTTGTATGAGTACCTGGGTGAAGAATATCCTGAAGTACTGGGCAGCATACTCGGAGCACTGAAGGCTATTGTGAATGTTATAGGTATGTTTGTGTATAGATTATATATCTGTTTCAGAACAAAATGAAAAAGTATTCTAAAACTAAATAACATCTATTTGAATTCAATAGGTATGCACAAGATGACACCACCAATCAAAGACTTGCTGCCACGACTTACACCTATTTTGAAGAACAGACATGAGAAAGTACAGGAAAATTGTATTGATCTTGTTGGGCGCATTGCAGATCGGTAAGCTGACTAATGATAAAATATTTGACCTTGTGTGTGAGCAATTGCTGTAGCAAAAGCTAAAGTTGAGTTTGGCATCTGGGTATTTCTTTTCATATCACCTGGTATTTCTTCAGTTGTGCATAAAGCTTAAGATGAGATGCTTGCAGATGGTCTGTGGAATGTATTGTAATTGTATTACTTTGCAAACACTTTTTAAGAAGTACGTTGTCCAGTTATGCAGACTTGCAATGCGGTCAGTATAATAAATTTTGAGTACACTGTTAACCAGCGTACTCAACCATTACCTCTAATGTTAACAGATACCTAACTAAGCAAATAGATTAAGCAGTATCCCTCTGTTGATAGCAAATGGAAGGTGCTGCAGTTTATGTGATTTTATTTAAGAACTATTAACATCATTTTCTATTCTACACCTTCTAATCTCACTTTATTTTCTTTCAGAGGTGCAGAATATGTTTCTGCAAGAGAATGGATGAGGATCTGCTTTGAACTGCTTGAGTTACTTAAAGCTCACAAGAAAGCTATCCGGAGAGCCACAGTGAACACTTTTGGCTATATCGCAAAAGCTATTGGGTAAGTTGCTTAATGCTTATCCACTTCCACACGCAGTCACCTGACAGTGATGATTGTGAGTTTTCTGGTGCGAAATATTAAAACTTCTCTACATTAAACATGTTAAATGTGTAGACTTGACTTTACTCATTTTGTAGAAGGACAGTAGTCACCTGTTCTTCATGAAGTGCTGCATTTCTGAACTACATTTGTAGACTAGCAAGGTTAGAGTCTCGTAGGTACACAGATGTTTTGTACTGTGGTAGGCATTCAGACCCTCTCTGTATTCTTTCATAAAACTTCTTTAAGTAATGTCTCTTATTTTTCCCCAAATCTCAGTACTTCTATTGCTTTGCAAAGGACTTTTTGACACTAAGGTGATGCTGGAAGTCAGCAAATTGTAGAATGAAGCACAATTCCATCTGACTTAATGCAGATGCAGCAAGCAACTGAGGAATGCTGTGACTGCACAGGACATTGCCTGTCTCTGTCAATGTGTATGGCATTATATAAGTTGGTAATTGCCTGTGGGATCAGTGTAATACCGGGGAGGCTACTGCTGTCCTCCAGAGTTTACCAGGGGCGGGAGAGAAGGCAGGAAGAAAGCAAAGTCTAGAAAAAGAAAAAAAAGTTTATGAAAATCAGATCATGCAGTTGCTTAAACTGTTTTACAGTTTGTTTCCCAGTTATCTAAACTTTCTGGAAGGGATATGCTATGCTTTTCTGCCATGTGTTTGAAACTCAACTAATTTTATCCAAATCCTCGCTGGATCTATTGACACAGATGTGCATGTTATCTCTTCTAGACCTCACGATGTGTTGGCTACACTACTAAATAACTTGAAAGTACAGGAGAGGCAGAACAGAGTATGTACTACAGTAGCAATTGCTATTGTAGCTGAAACATGCTCACCTTTCACAGTGCTGCCTGCACTCATGAATGAATACAGAGTTCCAGAACTGAATGTCCAGAATGGTGTGTTAAAATCTCTTTCTTTCCTGTTTGAATACATTGGAGAGATGGGAAAAGATTACATTTATGCTGTTACACCATTGCTTGAAGATGCTTTAATGGACAGGTGAGTGCACTTCTTTCTACCTGTGATACAGTTAGCCACAGTTGTATATTCTAAGTCTGTAGGTGGGACAGCAAATATGCATATAGTCCTTGTTTGCTAAAGATGTTGAATGACAGCAGAATTTGCAAGCCACTGTGTGTAAATAATTCAGATTGTATACTCTTATTTTACTAATACTTTTGAAGAGTAAAAAGGTACAAGCATCTTATATGAGTCAAGACTTCTTACAGTCAAACTGCTTTTAATAATTTCTCTTGTTAGTACTTCTGTTGTGGAAGTAGAGCACAGTAATTTGACACAAAAACTTTTTTTTTTGTGTGTTTTAATTTAGTGACACTTACTCCTCTGCCTCTTGCTGCCAGTAAATACGGCTTAAAGTACATATTATTTAAAAAAAAAAAAAATTCTTGAAAAGAAATACTATGCTTGTCCAATCATGTTGCTTCTAAATGGAATTTATTAACAGACCATTGTTCTCTCTGCAGGGATCTTGTACACAGACAAACAGCCAGTGCTGTGGTGCAGCATATGTCTCTTGGTGTTTATGGGTTTGGCTGTGAAGATTCTCTGAATCATTTGTTAAATTACGTATGGCCTAATGTGTTTGAAACCTCTCCTCACGTCATTCAGGCAGTCATGGGGGCTCTGGAGGGCCTCAGAGTTGCTATTGGTCCCTGCAGAATGTTGCAGTATTGTTTACAGGTATGTCCTCATGTATGCTGGGATAGCAGGGGCAACAGTTATCACACTTCTTTCTAGGAGACAAAAAAGTCAACTGCAGATGATTTCCAGCAAAGGAAAACAATGTGGAGTTTTGTCTCTTTAATGTATTCTTAAAACGTGGCATTCTGTACCAAGGACTTCCATAATAGAAACAGGCAACAAACAGATTTAGGTATAGCAAGATAGCGGATTACATCGAGGAACTTGCATAAAAGTAGCAGATAACTTACAATATAAATTGGCTAAAATGACTTGTAAATGGAAGCATCTCCAATTTTGTGAAAGGCAATGACTGTGGAATAAATTAGTAGTGCAAGGGGTTATAAGAACAACTAACAAGTGAGATAAGTAGATGAGATGATGGACTTAATGTTAAATCCAGTGGTATTTGTCTTCCTGTTTTTCTTGACTAGTGATATTTAAAACTGTGTAAGAGTGAAGTACTAGAGAACAGTGCTTTGGTCAGCATTTCTGACATCAGCTCTGTTCAGTTCAGCTTCTTTAAGTGTGCATGTTGGTAAAATCTGAAGGCTCCTTTTCTGTGCAATTGCACATAACAGTTCTTGCTGCGTTGGCTGTAGAATCTAAACTTGCCTAACAGGTGGGAAGCGAGGACGAACGTAATGCGGATCAATGCAGAGAAGATAGGACAGCATTTTATTCATTATTTGCAGATATGGAATTGCACTTGTGTTTTTTCTTTTTTTTTTTAAATGTGGGGGGGGCTTCAGCATAAAGATACTGCCATCAGTAGAAAGGTGAAAAGTCTCTTGTGCAGAGGATATTTTTGCAATTACTAGTTGCATATTATTAGATCTTTCTAGAGCTTTCACTTTTTGCTAATTTTTTTTAGTTTTGATAATAGCTTATCTCATATAATTCCTCTGTAGCTCTCTGCACAAATCACAATTAGCAGTGACAAAGATAATACACAGTCCCAACCAAATATACTGCAGCAGATTTTCATTTTTATTTTAAAAGAATGCAGAACTATAAATGCATTCATAGATTTTCTCCTTGCAGAAAAAAGATAAGGAAATCTGTCTCTAAGTAATATTTTGTTATTACTTAATACTTTATATGGTTACAACAACCGTGAGTGACACATTTAGCGTGCCTTCTTTGTTGTAAGTGGTGTTAGTTACTATAATTAGTTTTTAAATGTTTATTATGCAAAACTTTATTAAATTCAGTAACAAGACATTTAGACTGTAAACTTCTAATAAATCTTACTCTCTTCTGTTTTCTAGGGTTTATTTCACCCTGCCAGGAAAGTCAGAGACGTTTATTGGAAGATCTATAATTCGATCTACATCGGATCACAGGATGCTCTGATAGCACATTATCCAAGAATCTATAACGATGAAAAGAACACCTATATTCGTTATGAACTTGATTACATCTTATAATCATCTTGTTCATTTGTTTGTTTAATGCACAGCTGTTCTTCAGTTAAATGCTTCAGATTTGATGTAAAATTTTAAACCATTGGAGATCAGTATAGAGCTGGTCAGAGGCAGAACTAGGAATCCAGTAGCATGATTTTTTAAATATGTCCTTGTTTTTTGATGTTAAACAGTTAAAACCAGTAGTGACCAAGCAAACAGTGATTACAATGTACTGGAGGGATTTCATTTTGGATTCATCTTTATGAAGATTTAGATTTCATTCCTTGTGTTTAAAGGGGAAGTTTATTTGAGAAATAAACATTTGTGTATAAAACCTTATTTGTGTGTGGTTTTTGACAGAAGGGCTTGTAAAACAAGTCACTTTGGATTAAGTATTTGTTCATGTAATAAATAGGTGGCATAAACCATTTTAACCCTTTTTGTCATCCTCTAGCTTTTGAATAAATAAGAAAAACACAAACTGTAGTTAATGTGTGAATCTTTGTCGTGCAATAACATAGCTGTGGTCTGGCTGATGGTTGCAGTAGTGGCAGTTTCTTTTAATGGAAAAAGTAATGTTTAATTGTTGCTTCTTATTGCTTTATCCACAGCATCCCAGTTTTGGGGACAGTTTACATTTGTTAAATTTTCAGAAGTTAAGCAGTTTATTGTGCGTGGTATGTATGAAATCAGTTGTGCAAATTACGCATATTGATCACATTTAGCGTGTCTCTTGTCACGTATGACTGTAGAAAAAACCAAATAACACTTAGAGGCTGTGCTTTAATTCCTGTAAAAAGCTAGGAAAGTAATGTCCCCAGCACCTGAGATGGGGCAATTTCTCAGGGTGTGTCTGACATAGGGAATGTTTCAGCTTGAAACAAGAAAAATGCTTTATCTTCTCATTTGCTTTTTTTGTTCTGTGCATGTACTAAAAAGGTCTTGACAACTGACAGTAAATCACATAAAACAGAAGTTCAGATCGTTCTAGTAGTATTGTACAGTATCTTACGTTTATAAAATAACCAAAGGTAACAGTTGTCTATCATGCATTTTGTTCTGAGAGTCCTTGGTTCAAGTTGAGTTCAAGTTCCATTTTAGCAAGTTCAGTGCAGTCTTGTTAGCTGGCTGCTGTTCTATATTAATGTCAGATTCTTTAGCTGTTAAGAAAATCCCACCCTACCTTTCAAGGCCTATGTTTTTGTCTGGGGCTTGAGGTGACATGACAGCAACATTTTTTTATGAAGGTGCTAATTTATTAGGAAATGAAAAAAGTGACTTTTTCAGCAGTGTGTTCTGATATTTGTTAGGTGGGAACAGCTGGAACTTCTTGAAGACTTCACTGCTGAACTGTTCCCCTGGAGACTAACCTGCATTCTAGTCTGTTTCTAGTGCTTTCTCATTTAATACTATTGTTTGTATTACAGATGGCCTGCCATCTTCATTTCTGCAGTAGTTCTGGCAGGACAGGACTAAGGAAATGCCAATAGAGAGTGGAGGGGTGAAAAAAAACACTTGAGTTTTGAGAGACTAGACAAAAAAGAGCTCTGAAACAGGTAGGAATAGACTCATGACTTCTAGATGTATCTTAGCAAAGCAGTTTTTTTGGTTTTGTTTTTTTTTTAATAATTCAAATGGTAAATTTTTTTTTAGGATGATGGAGGGGAGCATCTTCAGCTTGTTCTTATTTTTGTATCTTTCAAGCTCATCAGTTCTCAAAAGTATTTTCAAAAATCTCTTTGAGGAAGATACAAACTGTTTTTCCTGAGAAGAGGGAAATGGGAAGGACGTCTGTTTGATGAAAGAGAATTGTACATAAAGCAATGTGTTATATTCATCTTCTAGGGTTTTTTTTTTGCTATCCCAAGTATCTGGTATGAAATAGAGTTTGAAAGAGAAGTATTGAAGTGCAATTCTTTATACGCAGTGTCATCAGTAGGCCTTCCCCCTCCCCCCCTTAGAGTTTTGTGGACCTGTGGAACCCTTATCTAAAAAGACCATCTCTGGGTCATAGACTGATCTGACTTTATAGGAACCCACAGCAGCTCTTGAAGAGTTTTTCCTCTGTTGTTTAGCAACCATACCAAGTTTTATTTAACATGGTCAGATTAAGGGGACAATAAAAGAATACTGGCTTCCATTTTTGTTCTACCCAAGGGCAAGATGTTTTGGGGAAGGAAGTAAAGTAACTGTCTAGATATACTAATGTGACATCCATCCATCTGTAGACAAACGTGTTTCTTTTCCAATACAGATTCAAATCATTAGTTTTACTCTGAGGTTTTGGCTGGTGCTCACCTGCAGGTGTCTGGTTTCTGGACAGCAAAGGGCAGGATGTTTAAATGAATGGAAAGATTGGGTCACTGCTATTTAAATGCCATTAATAATTAATTGTGGCATAACTACAGAAGAATAGACTGAGCTAAGTTACGCTGTTTGCTGCTTGTTCATGAAATGGTAGATGTGACATGGCTTGGCAACTGAGCAGTTTGCCTTGCCACAGAATTACTGCGTGGTGGTTGGTAAATAGTACAAGCACACAATCCGAATGCCCAGAGAGTCTCTCAACTTCTTTTAAGTTTTCTATGTAAAGGGAACCAAGTTGTCTTTCACAGCTTACCCCCAGCCCCCCAGATTTACATACAGCTCCTAACTTTATCTGTGAATTGCAAAAGAAATTCTGTGGACAGAAGCCTCACTGACAGCCCCGATTCTTCTGTGCAGGCTCAACCAGTATGCGAAGCGATGTGGAGGGACCTATAGAAAAGGAAAAAAGGTATGTGATACTTGTTTTGGTTTTTTTTTTGTTTGTTTTTTTAAAATCAATTACAACGATGCATTTGGAAAGAGGCAGTGAATTCAGAGAGCAGAAGCCAGACAGCAGTAAGCAATACTGCCTTGGGCTTTCCCTAGTTTGGAATATTTGATTTTACAACTTGATGTGAGTCTTGATTGTAACTGATTTTTCAGTTTGTCCTTTTTAATGGGAAAAAGCATTCCACAGTTGTATATACCTGCACTTCCTTACAGTCTAAACTTCTCCATCAAAGCATGCCCCTTTACAGTTCGAATTTTAGCCTAAATTAGCCAAGGCTAGCAGTTACCCTTAAAGTATGCTCATCATAAAAGGTTGGGAGAATTTTTTGTGTATGTTTTGTCTTGAGCTACTTTCTGAGAGAGCAAAAGATTATGATTTGATGTTTCCTCAATTTTATGTTCACCTGTAGTTGGATTGTCTTGCTTCTATACTTCTGGCTCTTTAAATATATTTCATACACATACACCCCGTTCATTCCTACTGTTCTGATTTGTTTGTACCCACTTCAGTTCACAGAATCACAGAATGTTAAGGGCTGGAAGGGACCTTGAAAGATCATCTAGTTCAATCCCTCTGCCAGAGCAGGTCACAGGAATGTGTCCAGGTGGGTTTTAAATGTCTCCAGAGGAGACTCCACAACCCCTCTGGGCAGTTTCTGTGGAATATCTTGGGCTCTCGCTTGCACCCATTGCCCCTTGTCCTATCATTGGACTTAACAGAAGAGCCTGGCTCCATCCTCCTGACACTTGCCCTTTATGTATTTATAAAGATTAATGAGGTTGCATCTCACTTTTCCATGGCCTATCTCTAAGCTGCATCTTGCCCCTCATTCTTTGCACTGAAACCTGTACACTTCCCCCTGTGTCTGTATCACGCTTCTCTTCACCCCTGCATGCCCTGGCATACTAGCTGTGGGGGCAGTGAGAGCACTGAAGAGGGATTCTCCCTGTCTCTGTTGCACTTTCAACTGCATCAGTTCCTGGATGTGTCACTGCTGGGAAATCCTCACCCTGCTTCTGCTGCTCAGGCTGGAGCGTGCCAGATACAGGGAGGTCTTGAAGAATATCATTGCCAAACTACATTGTTTTGGGAAGTAGTAGGGAGTACAGTCTGCATGTGTATGTATCTCTACTGGAAAAGCTGATACCTGTCTTCCTTGCCCAGCCTGAGCTACATGAGTGTTCCTCTGCCAAGTGAAATGGAGAGGGAGCCTGTTCAGCAGTTTTTTGTGTTCAATTTCTTGATCCTATGGTAGAGTCATGGTAGGAGTCAGATGGAGCTTGTCAAGATGTTCCTGTCAAGACAAGGAAATGGGATGCCAGGAAGTTACTGAAATGCTAGATGTTCTGTGATGCTGTTTTGTGTGTGCTTTCAAAGGGAACAGTAGAAAGCTTATTCCAAAGCACAACAGAGCTTCCAGCCTGATTTCCTGCTTTGAGGCAATGTTGAGTTTTAAGTTAGTCAATAAAGGTTTCCAAATAACTCTGAAATGCACTGGCAATTGTCATTGCAGACGTAAGGTAACTGTTAATTTACGGTTTTTTGGAGACTCTGAGATTGTTTAAGGAGTGGCATTTTTTTCACATGAACAGAAATTTGATGTCCAGCGTGAGATTTTGAATTTTTTTTTTTAACAGAATTTCAAAGAATTGTGCAGCAAAGCATGGATGTGATGATTTTAAAGTAAAATTGCATGTAGGAGTCCTTAAAAATTAGCAAAACAGGCTTCCAAATTTTTTTTCTGGTCAATGAAGGGAATTCTGCTCTCCAAAACATGGTTCCTGATGAAGTACTTCTAACATGCGTGTGTTCAGAAAAGTTGGAGCGTGGCATGGCTGTGATAAACAGCATGGTCCTAACAGTAAGTGGTAAGAAACATTAAGAATGTTTGTTGTCACTGTAGCATACGTTCTGTTCAGTATCTACAGACAAACCAAAACAAAGTGTTTTCCTTACCAATTTTACATCTGTGTGACTCCAAGAGATTACATGGTACAAGTTTTTAATCTGTTCCTTTCACAAGTTTGCCTCTTAAGGCCACTTTTTAAACCTTTTGGTGCAATGACTGTTGTGAAATCAAGTTTCAGACAACGTTGCATCACGCTGATTATTCTCCTACACATTTTTCTCCAAGCCAAGCAACATATTTTCCCTCTATTTAAGCTGCTGTAATGAATACCCCTGTTACTAATACACTGGGGTGGGATGGGTAATAGCTTTCCAATCTGTGGTTCTTCACAAAATGTGGGAAGTGTTGATGTCTGAGTAAAGTGATTGCCTGTTATTTAATGTACATCTGTGAACCAACTGCAGACTCTCACCCTTTGCCAGTCGATTAAAAAGGGAAGAGGTAAATGTGACTCTCTCTGTGATCCAAAATATCAATCTGTGTATCAATGTGATGCTGCATACTGGAGAGCCTTAAGTCTTTACTACCAGTAGCAACTGGAAGACATTACTGGTGCCCCTGGCCTCCAGTGCTGGCTTTCCCTTTGGCCCGCATGGTTTAAACTGCAGCCTTCCCTGTGCTTTCCCTCCCAGCTGTACTCCTTGAAACTTGTGCGGCTTGTTAAGGCCTCCCAGAAGTCTGGTTAAGAGATACAGTTCAGCACTGGGTTGAGGATTGCCTCTGCCTTATGTAGTTATGTGCAGTCATTCCTAATGCAAGCCTCAGATCAAATGTTCTGGAAGTTACTCTTGTTTTATTTGCAGGCAAAAATGGCAGCAAATGTTCTATGAACTGTGAATGAATGAGGGAGTAAATTAATGGACTTGTTCTGTTTATCCCGAGACTGTAACTGCTGGGTTTCCAGTCAATTACTGTGTCCCCTTGTGATAGTGATCATAATTAGAGTCAGGTTTTGCGAGAGCTTTCTTTCTCAATGAAAAGAGGTTTTTTTTATTTGTTTGTTTGCTTGTGTGTTTCTAAGATCTTCTCCAGACTCTACATCCATTTATTTATTCAGTCTCAAATCTTCTCTTCCTTTCACAAGCGGGAGACTGTTTAGTCACCTTAATATCTAAGTGTTCCTTTCCATTCACAGATAAATATTTCCTTGCTTTATTAGCAATCATGTTCTGCATGGAGCTGGCTAATAAACTGATTCAATGAGCTGTACAAGTAATTTCCCCCCCTATTTCCTCTGTGTTTCTTACTGAAGAATGCCATCTTTCACTGCTCCTTATGCTCTGTGCTGGTTTTATATTGAAACCATAGCGGATACGAGCCTTTGAATAGACAAGCTGTCAGTCATTCCTGGCTTTTGATTGAGAGCAGGCTGTTAACCACTGTAGGGTGACAAGGGTCTGAGGTGACTTATTTTCAGACTTTTCTTAGGAAGCTTTAGAAATACTGACCTTCAATCCCTGCTTGTCATCCAAAACAGTAGAACAGAACTGTGTTCAAATACAGTGATTTAGTCTCGAAAGCCATAGATTCTTATTTTTTTTCCCCCTGTGCTGAAGTCTAAGTCTCCAAGGATCTGCAGATCTTGAGCCCAGCTGACAAAAGGAATGGAACTGGCCATTTATTATTTTAGCTAGTAAAAGAGGATATTGTATATTAGCTTTTTTCACATTCCAAGCCACTAGCAACTGAAGGAGGGTTAAAGGCGTCTGATATTCACAATTTAAGAATGGAGCCTTTGTTTTTAGCACAGTGTGCAGCTGAGACAGAAGGAATATGCCAGGAAATGAAAACCAGGTGGCTTGGGTTTGAATTTTTAAGACCAAAGAAATGACTTTCAAAAAAGGCTATTTCCTCACTTAATACAAATAAGTTAGATGTATACATAATCATTTAATTATTCTCTACATTGGCTTGCAGATATTTCTGTACAGGTACCTTATATTCCCACAGAATAAACATGATCATGAATAGATTTTTCTTAGAACTTCTGCTGAGATACAGCTAGAGATTTCTGTAACACTAAGTTCTAAGATAATTTTGACTACATTGAAAGGTACATAATAGCCAGCAAGAGCAGGCAGCAATTTTTCTCACTGCAATCTATACTAGGCATTCAGTTGAATACAAATATTACTGTTAATTTTGCTGTAATGTTACTACCAGTTACATGATACTACCAGTCTTGTCAGTCAGTACCTTTAAAAAAACACCAACTAAACAAACGTCCTGACATATTAAAAATAAAAATATACAAGCAAAATCCAGGGTGTAATTGTTTCTTATTCCCTCTTGCTTATTAAGTTATTTAATGTAAAAGATGTAACCATGGTAACAGATTTAGCATAAAGCATCTGTAAAATAAAATTACAATTTATCATTTAACCACAGGGTTGGGTTTTTTTTGTTGGTGGTTTTTTTTTTTTTTTTTCAGGTACAGCTTTCATTTAAAGCTTAGAGAGCCTAGAGACAGTACACTTTGCAGATCAGCTTGGTTTTGTTCTCTTGAAAACGGTGAACGCAACTTTGTAGTGCCAAGCTGTAGGGTCATTTTGTTACCCACAAAGCAGTACAATTGTAATTGCCATCAGAGCCCCACAGAACTCCATGTTGCAGCTGTTGTCTGTGCTGGTGGCAGGCTCTGTCCTGGGCTTAGCTGTTTGCCCGGGTGATGCTAGAGAAGAAGTGTGTTGGACCACAGGTGTAAAGCAACTTCTCCAGCCAACTGGGGTCTGCAGCAGAGGCCCTGTTGCCACAAGTTTTTCCATGGTGGGACATTCATTCACACGTGACTGAACAGGCACTCTCAGGAGGTTGCTGGGAAGCTTCTCTTGCAGCATTCTCCTCCTAGAAATTAGGCTTCCTGCTTAGTGTCTAAATTAAGGCTAGGGGTCCTTGCTTGATACAGGTGTTTCTGCCTGTGTGAACTAACGTGTTGTTAAACATGTTCTACAGCTCGTTGGTGTTAAGGCAAAGTGTACTTTTCTCAAGTAGCTGATTCAAAACCTGGTTTATCTTAATTAGGTAGCATATTTCCAAGAACAGTTTTTCTTATCTGCACTTATACTGTGCTTCAGGATGTTGTTTGAAATTTTCTTCCACCCACACACAGAGTATGGTAGGCCTAGAACAGCAGCTGACCAAGATTCATACAAGAAACAAAACCTTACTTTTCCTGAGGTTTTTGTTGACACTAATCTGGTATGCTGATGAAGATGTGAATGGGCCTCTTGACTTGGTAAGTTTAATGAGCAAGTGCCTCTTTGCCCAAAATGCTTCCCTGCTAATCATCACTACTTTTTGGTTTTACTTTTTTATTTATTATTTTGTTGTTTTGTGAGATTTTAGTGGAACATTCCTGCAGAGTTTACAGACACAAAGATAGTTAATTATCAAATGCAGTCATATGTGTATCATTTGTTCGCTGTTTGTAGGAAGATGTAGTTAGGAATTGCCTAAGCCTTCGCGTGGCTTATCTATTAAGATCTTTCTCTGAATCGCTGTCTGAAGATGAGAGAAGAATTTTCCCCTATTAATATGCATTTATTTGTCCATGTGCAAATAAAAAACGCATATATGCTCTTGAGTGCAGCTTGCTTTTTCTCGTACAGCCAGTTCCAGTTTCCTTCGATGCTGCTTTCTGCTGTGGTAGCTCTTGGGCGTTTGGGTCAGTGGAGACAGGCCTGCAGGACAAACTTTTTGGAGTTACTCTGTTTTCATACGCTGTTTATTTTCTTGGTGTTAGAAATGCAAGTCTGCTGTTCATGACAGCTTGTCAGCTACCAGCTCTACATCCTTCATGATGATGTAATGCCATGTACCACAGTCATCCACCCTTCAAAAATCTTATTTTTCATGTAGTATAGGGCGTGGGGTGATCTTAAAAAATAATAAAAACCCCAAAACAAAACAAAAACAATCCTCCCCACAAACAAATGAAAAAAAGAACACAATCCAACCACCACCACCCTTTCATTTTCGTTTTTATCACTAGTTGCTTGGATTGCATCCAATTTTAATCCCTTTTCAAGTGAGGCTTATAAAGCTTTCTCCAATGCCAGAGAAGAGGCCTCCAGTAAAGGGTCTTTGCCAGCACTGCTGTGAGGGGTGCCTGGTGTGATACAGATACTGCCATCTGGGAGATGTTTTGAGACTTCATGTGCAGTTCAACTACCACAGAATTTCCTGACACATCTGTTAAAGGTCTTACCTCTATTCTTGCTTCCTTTGTATTTCTTGGGGCCTCCTTGTTACCTGCCTCTGGAGTTTTACTGCTGTGGATTGTAGTGTCGTCTCCCCCCCCCCCCCCCCCAAGGAATTAACATGCATCTGATTGTAATATTTCTGTTACCATTGCTTGCAAATCACCTCTGTAAACACATGCAGTACTTTCATTTATTCTCCCACTTAGGAATGTGTGCTCTTTCCACCGATAAACAAAAGCTGTAACTTCACCGTGTTCAGTTCTTCTTTAACACCTCAACTGGTGAGAAATTATTTTTAATTTCTTATTTCAAACATGTTTAACCTGTTCAGTTTTTATATTGTCGTACTTGGGCTTTCTGCTGCAACCGAATCATTTTCCTGTTCCGTGGTATCCAGTGGAAGGTGTCCTGGCCCATGGGGTTTGAACTAGATGGTCTTTAAGGGGCCGTCCAGCCCAAACCATTCTATGATTCTTCTAAGAGATGCTGTCAGAATAGAAGAGGCGCTGGCAAAAGCATTGGTCCCGGAAGGAGAGGAGGAGAAAAAAATATTTGCCATGAAGATTTTTATCTGCTGTTCTTTTGCACTTTATCTGTGTATACATTGTGTAGTTACTTTGTGAGGTTTTCTATTTAATTTTAACTACCATGTATCCCTCAAAGTTGTCACTTGTAACCTCAGTATTTTACAAGGATGTTATCTGTGGGAAGGTGGCTTTTATACTGGGGAAACAATGTACTTAGTGCTAGATTTTAGGGCGTGCAGGAATGAGTGCCACAGCCTGACCTCTGAAGAGACCAGGAGATCTAGGTCTGCAAGCCACAACTGAGCGGGTAAATCCTCTCTAAATATTTCAGTCACTTCAGACCACCCAGTTTCCTGGGCTCGAGCACCAGGTCTGAGTGCCTTGAGGGAGTGCTGTGCCGGTGATGCTTGCGATCCCCTCCTCTTCCTTCTTCCAATGTTATTGAAATGGATTGATCGGTTTTATTCTTCCTCATATTCAAGCAGTCTAAGAAATATCACAGTTTATTGGCTGTTGAAAATTTAAACGTTTACTTGCATCTGGGGTAAATTATTGCAAGGCATGTTTAGAGTGTGGATTCTCCCCAGCAGTCTGCCCACAGGAAGACATCTGAGAGCCCAGCTGGTGCTATTTACTATGGCAGAACAATGCTTTCCATCCTTCAGGAGGCAGGTTCCCTTTCCTTTCCAGGCCTTGGCTGTGTCTTATTGCTGTGATAAGAATGCTTCTTAGTGTTGCTTTTTTCATATCTGCTAAGCTGAGTTGCTGGAGTGATCTGGGACCATCTGTCCTGATGCTGGAAAGGAAGAGTACAGCCTGCTGTCGGCTATTGTAAGCTGCTAACAAATCAGCAGTGTGGCATGGAGGACTTAGTAAGGAGTCTCACGCTGAATTGCAGACCATCGTGATTAAAACTGGTCTGTCCTACTTGCCATATTGGTTCAGTATGTTGCTGTTTAGTGGGAAGAATTCTACTAATACATGGGTAGCTTTTCCTGCCTCCCTGACTGTGTCGTCCTCCCCACTTCCACGCTAAGTGGGTTTGAATCCATAACGTACTGTTTGGAAGATTAGTTTCCTGTGTAGTCACCACAGAAAGTCAGGGAATTGCTGAAATGCTGTACTGAAATGTGCTGTTTCCTGTGCTAAAGGAACTGCAGAACCTGCCAGGAAGTGCTGCATGATAGGGCTGTGATTTGTAGCATGTTATTTATTGTAAGTTGTGGTTACTTCTGCCATAGCTGGACAGCAGTTAAGATGTTAATGCATTATTAAATCATTATTACTAGTATACAAACATAAATTTGTTTTTGATGTGAAGTAAACAATCAAAAAAGTTGTATCCTGATACATTCACGCAGTTTTGTTTCGAGAGATAATGGAATGAGCTCTTGCCTTTCCATTCCCCAGAGATGAACTCTAACATTCATCACCCATATCTGAACACTGGCTGCTTCATGGTGCTGTTTTTCAGCCAGCAAGGTGTTTTTTCATTCTCACTATGCTCTGGGATTTAAGGAATTAGAGGGGAGTAAGGCAGCTTGTACCATAAGCTTAGAAGCTCATTTCTGACCCGCTTTATTCTTGTAGCTGTATCTGTGATTATGTCTAGAGATGTTAACAGTGACATTATCTGGAGCACAGCCATTGACCCAGTCTTCTGATCTTGCAAGAGGATCAGGGAAGACATCTGCACTCATGCAGAATCTTACACATGTCCTTGAGGCATCGTGCAAGTGCAGGACCCATCTATCTGGGCTGAATCCATAGAATTTTATCTTGGGATGAGGCACGTGTAATGAGCATTATTTATTCCATCTATTGCTAGGTCAATACACGGTGCAGAATGCATGCTTAAGAATATACAGTGACAAAAGAACTTATAACTATTGTATTCTGCTTATGTAAGTTATTTTTTAAAAACATGTGGCAGGTATTCACGTTCTATGAGCTCTAAAAGGTTTCTGCAGTGAAAGACAAATCCGTTTGAAAGGGATTTGAATAGGCTGCAACAGAGTCATGACTTTCCTTTCACATACTCTGTTCCAACTCACATAAACAGAGGGCAAGCCCCTCATTTCTAGAGGGGAAAGTAGAGTTTTGTTGGAAATCTTTCATATTTTAGCCTGTTGGATCTTTTTCATTTGTTTATTGAAGACTCTCAGCAATTCTTACCTATAGAGGCTGGGTTTTGGTAAAGAACATGCAAGATGAACTGATGTTGATGTTTGTAGGTCAGCGCAAGGCCATGTGCTGGCCAAAAATCCAGTACAAATAAAACCATTCAACTGCAGGATCTTCCTATTTGTGGGACTTTCTAGATGGGCTTCGCCTGTGTCAGCACATGCTGTGGCCTTTCCTGGGATGCACTGTGCCGTCAGGAAGGACGTTGTAATTTCACCAACCTCATTGCAGTTAAGGACGGATTCCTGCTTCTCTACTCTGTTTCTCTCCAGTTGCTGTAGAGCTTTGAGACACTCCTCATTTAAAGAAATTAATTTTTTTCCCTCCTAGAAGCACAACAAGCCCCTGTCAAAATGATCAGTTGTTTATTCTGACTAATGTATGTAATTATTAGAAACAGAACAACCTCTTGGAGAAATGGAACTTCCATCAAAATCTTACTAAATTCTCCTTCCATTACCTTGTTTGGAAATGAAAAGGGGTTGGGGTAGAGAATGCTGTGTTTTCTTTTTCTTTGGAAACATCCTTGTTTGGCATCTGTAAAGCATTTACATTCCCTAGTTCTGGATCAAAGTCCTTTCATGGCTCATGTTACTTATTTCCTTCTTTAACTGAAGCACTGAAAGAAAAATGGATTTTTCCTCCCTCAGGCTTACAGTATAAACCACTGAAAAAAGTCAAATCCCAGGTTTTAGCAAGGAATTAGTGAGAACGAGGAATAAAACATCTCAGAATGTGTCATGTGAACAACCACCACCACCCACTTCAGAATGAATGCTCTCTGTAAATACAAGTCTCTGTAGCAGTTAGGTAGCATGTAAGGAAAAATTTAGTAAAACTAAACTAAGATAACTGTGGTGCTGGATTTTCTTTGTCCTTGTGTTCCAAAGGTTTGTGCTCTGCAGGGGAGGAACTTTGTCCTCTTCAGCCTGTGTAGCAGCTAGTACCATTGGGGTACAAATTGCAGTTGGACCAGGCACTAGAAACGTTAGAAGCAAAGCACTGTTTTCTTTTATTGTGTGAGTGGCAGGATGAATTTGGGTTGGCGGATTTATTTTCTGATAGAAGAACAAGAAACTTCTGTGATTCATCTGTGACACATGATCTTGTTTTAAATTTGCAGGAGAGTCTAATTGGTTTTGTTTCTGAATGCAGAACAAACTCTCTCCAAGTCTTCTTCCATTGATTCTGTGCCCCAAAGAGCTTGGTGTTTCTGCTTATTTTCAGAGCTCTTCTGGCTATTCTTCTGGCTTTCTGTCTTTTATAGATGCATGGAGCTGAGCCCCATTCCCCTCCTTCAGTCTGCAGACAAGCTTCCAGGCTATGGCCTGTGACCATAGATACTGGTTCTCTGTTGTTTCCAAGGGTATATAGTGGCTGATTCTTATCTATCTTCTAGGAAGAATTAGGACATCTATCAGTTTTAGCATGGCCTGTGATAATCCAGTTAGCTCGAGGTAAACCAGTGCCATAATATATGTACCCTTGGTTCCTCCAGCTTTGTTCCCCTGAAAACAAATAGAAAATTCTCATCTGTATTTTAGTGTATTTGGATATTTTAATTGGTTTACTTCACAGACCTTCATTCTGCAAAGTTCTAGTCTAGCAGTCCCTTTTTGTAAGCGAATATATACTACTGCATAGCATGTCTTGTATTTAACCATAAAGCAACTTGGACTACAGTCTGTTAGGCTGATTTGTTTCCCATAGGTTTCATCCAGCAGATCTGAACCTGTTTTGGACTTCTGATATTCCTCCAAAAATGTTACTGACACTCTGTTATATCATGCTGCCACAGAGCTCTTGTCAACGTAACTTCTCTGATGGAAGGCAAAAGACCTCTCTTTGGATTATGAGCTAACAGCAGAGAGAAAACTGCCACAGTGATGGTCCCTCCTTGGTGGCCAACTGCATGTTAGTCACTGTGTGCTCCCACACCCCTTCTAATTATATGCAATTTCAGAGATGGGATTTCTTGCTTTGTGTGACTTGAAAAATGAAATCTCTTGCTGGTTTTTGGGCACTGTGAAAAATATAGCTGAGTTTGGAGAGAGAGTTTGCTAGCAGAACAGTCCCAAATCTTACCTGGGTCTTAAAGCTGGTGTTGCACTTGTTAGGTGCTGGCAGAGGCTCGGGCATAGGTCTTGTCTCCCTCTCTATGCACCAAGAATGGATTGATATGTATTCCTACCTAACTTAGCTCATATAATGCTCCTTGCTTTCAAGGCTGCAACCTTGGACAACCGACCTGGTTGTTTTTTTCAAAAATTACACTGTTTTGGCTGCTAGCTTTCAGCATTGCTGGCATGCATCCACTAGTGTCCCATCAGCTCTATCTAATGCCAGACAGAAGTGAAGGTTATGCAGGTAATGAGAAGTAAAAAGACCAAGGACATAAAATCTTATATTCAAATAACGATGATGTCCTGATGCAACTGAGATGAAAATCTGATATTTTATATTAGCACAATGGTTCAATTAATTTGTTCTTGAGGGTAAAAGTAAGAAGGAGACTTCAAATATAGGGATTAAAAATAACTAGGTGCTGTAGTTTATTCGTGTGAAGTGAGTGTGTAAAGAGAGGTTTGTGTAGTGTCTGTCTTAACTATCAATTTTATCTTCCTAGTGAGTGTCACTGATTGGATAAGTACAACTTGTACCATTACCTGATGTTGCACTCAGAGGGGTACACAGGGTGTTTCAGTGTAACAGGAATCCTACTTGCTGGAGACCACTTGCTAAGTTCTTTAAAGGTCAGGCATACTTCAAAATGAAAGTCAGTGAAAAAGGAGGATTTAGATGAAAAAAAGAATACTTCAAAGCTGATGAATCACTTCAGACAATGAGTACTGGAAGATATTGCTTTTTAAGTCCAGAGACTGTTGGCCTGAGTTGGGGGTGATGGGTGGGTGGTGGTGGAGATGGGTAGGACTGTAATACTTTAAACTCATATACACTTGCACTGTGAACAAGAAAGCCCTACACATACTTTTCCTTATGCCTTCTACTTTCCCTCCGTGTTTTCCCTAGAAGATTAATGGCATAGGAGATTAATGACACAGGATATTTAAGATATTGTATATACCCATAAATGGAATAGGACTGAGAACAGAAAATTTAAAAACTGAACTTTCATTAACTTGGTTTACTCATTCCCTTTTCTTTCACCCCTGCCCCCGTTTCTTCTTCTAACTCTGCTACCTTAGCACTAGTTGGTACAGAGTGTCTGTTTTGGTACAAAGTTCAGACTTCAGCTAGGACAGCAGCTCCCTAGGGTGTTTTGTTTTGTTTTGTCGGGGGGGGGGGGGGTGTTTGTTTTGTTTTTAAGGTTGTTGGTTGTATTTTGGGGGGAGGTTTGGGGGGTTTTGTCTGTTGGAAAATTTAAAGCAGAATCAGATAACCTGGTATTTTCCAGAAAAGAGGTCAGGAGATAAAAGTAAAAATCATAAACAAGCAACAAAATAATCCATATCTCTCTGGCTCCCTTTATGCGAAACACAGCAGCAAAAAGTATAGGAGTTTTCTTCCCCTTTGTCCTGTCCTCACTGCATAATGTGAAACTTTGTCCAAAGCCTGTGGAAATCAACGTGTCCTTTTATTGATTTACCTGGTTTCTAGATGGAGCACTGGACTGTGTGGCAAATGGCTGAAAATGTTTGCAGTCTCTTGTCGTGGATGGTGAAGGCAGGTATGTATTTGCACAGGCCACTAACATACTGGTTTAAGAATTGGGGTGAGCCTAATGCTTACCACTGTCAGTAGAATCTTCCTGTCTGTACAGATGCATTTCTAGGCTGCTGTAACCAGAAAGGACTTGACCAATCTCATCCTGTCTAGTCCTTATCTGCCCTAATTCTTTCCTTGTTTTCAATGCATAGTATGGTTACATGGACATCTGCAAGAGAGGTGCTAGCTAAGACCAACTATAAGAACACCTTAGCATCTGGGGGAGTGTTTATTTCTTTTTGGTTAACACAGCAGAAGGCTGCAATAATTATGATTTTAGCATTGAATTCACAGTTTCCAGTGTATCATATGTGTAAGCCTCCCTCTGCATTAGCTACATGGCTGCAGAAGTATTTGAAATGAAAGGAGGTGCTGCTAAGGTCTGGTCCCCTCTCTGCCCTTATTAGTGGATCAATTCATTTTGTTTGATTGCCCCCCAAGTAAATATTAAACAAGTAAATGTAGGAGGAAAAATAATTTAATGAGATAAAAAGAATCTTCCTCAGGAAAAAAAAAAAAACCAAAAAAATTCTGCCTTGTGAAAATAAATCATAGCAAAACAGAAGGGAGAAGACTTGGAGAGGGCAATGACAGGCAGCTTGAAGCATCTTCAAGATGACCACCCCTCTTCCACCCTCCAGTCACCCTGTGTGCTGTAGCAGTGCAGAAGGGGAAGTTGGTAGTTACTATCTACTAGTTACTAGTGTTCTGCTTGCCCAGTTTTCCGCTGTGGCCTGTGCTTGCCCTTCTATTTCAAATTCCCACAGCTCTTTATGTTTTTGCTTGTTTCCACCACTGCAGTCTCATAGTGATGCTTATACATCACTCTAATCTCACCCCCACCGACTCTGTCAGCAGGATGTTTATGTGCTGCTGTTAGAGGATAAACAACAGGTAGAGACCAGAGGCGTGCTAGGTATCGGAAGTCATCAGAAATGGTTAGAGATAACAAATACATCTTCTGCCATCGGTCCCGTCTGTCACGAGTGCTCAACAGTGGCAAATAGGCACTGCTAAGCACTGTGCTGACTGTATTTGCTTTATTGTTCTTCACAAGGCAGGAGCCAAACACACGTCTAGGAACAATTGCAGCCTCCATCTATGAGTGATCATCCCACTTAAATACAGCAGCAGACCTGACTTTGGAGAGCAGTAACAGAGCTGAGCCCTGCCTTTGCTGCTCAGCTGTGCAGGCAGAGTAGGAGCAGGCGGGAGGGTGGTGGTGCAGATTTTTGGCTGCCTTAAAGTGACCACATCCTGTTGGGCTGCGGAAACACCAGACTAGTGCAGAGATCTGTCTGTCTGAGATGTAGGAGTGCTTGCGGGGATCCAGCAGATAATTTGCAGACATGTTTGTATTGCTGCAGGAGGAACAGCGATGCAGGGAGAACTCCTGACCTTGCTCCTGTGCTTGGTCTGGTTCCCACTTCCCACTCATGTCCCAATTCTCTGTAGCATTTAAGTACAGTGCAAATGGATTTATTTCAGTGAGGCTGCTTTCCTTTCCTCTGGTGCAGCTCCCAGATACTGCTTTCCTGTTACTGCTTGGGGAGACGAACACCGACTCTGTGTTGGCAGAGCAGTGGCCTTTTCCTGAGACCCTTCCCCAGCCGTGTCAGAGTGCCATACCCAGCAGAGTGGGAGGGTTTCCTTGTACAAGGAGGATGCAAGGCACCATGGGACCAGGTTGTTCATCCAGGACCATTGCAGAACAACTGTGGCACAAAAAAGAGTTGAGAGTGAGTCTCTCAA
Organism: Todiramphus chloris collaris; assembly: GCA_025345505.1. NCBI lineage: Eukaryota > Metazoa > Chordata > Aves > Coraciiformes > Alcedinidae > Todiramphus > Todiramphus chloris. The sequence goes on along the minus strand of JANVCC010000022.1, from coordinate 4,727,916 downwards.
GTTCTAAGTCAGTGCCCAAGCCAAGACTTGCAGTATTGTACAATATGAAAGTGGCATTTGTGATCTCAAGAAAGGGCAGATCATTTATGATGATGCTGAAGTTCTGTTGAAGTCACGTGCTTAAATCTAAGCATGCCTGAGAGTTTTGTTGAGCCCAAGTGGGTATAAGAGTGCTAAGTGCTTTCCCAACACTCAATCTGAATGAGGAAGTGGCTCGTGCACATAAAACTACCAATACAACTGCAAATGGTGTTCATCCAGTTTCAGATGGAACTGAAGGAACTTTGTATTTTCTGGGGATGGGGAAAAAAAAAAAAAAGGCAGAGGCCTGCTATAGTGGGCCAGTATCCTACAGAGCCCTGTTGTGTTGTGGCCAGAAGATCAAGAAATCTCAGTATAGGCAACTTCAGAATATTTGGGGTGGTTATGTTTGTCCTTGCCATTAGCCAGAAATCGCTTAAGTGCTGAAGTTCAAGGCTTCATGTTCTTAATTTGCTTTTAAAAATATGTAAAGGGGCTGTGTGTTTGTGTTGCATAGAAGAGCTCAGACAGATGCAGAGAGTCCTTTTAGGATTAGGCATTGGTCAGTAAGGAACAAATGCAGCAGACATCCTTAGAGGGTTTCTTTCCACTTCCCTATCAGAGGCCCAGTGTAGCCCTAGGGCTTTTTCCTTTCCAAATACAGCTTTAATCCAAGATGACAATATCTGGCAAGCTCAAGCCTATTGTCATTAAGGCTGTTGCACCCCTCTTTGGTGATACTTGTTAATGTCTCTGGAAAGCCAACATAATGCTACAGGTCTAAGCTACAGGTGTGACCATTACTTGAAAAATTATCTCTGGACACTAATGTCTTTGTGCCTGTGGCACCTGGGAAAGAGAAGCTGGTACGAGACTGTAGTTTTTGGGAACAGAAAAGTTCAGAAAAATGTTTAAACACTAGTTTGCATGTAGCCCGGTTATTTGCTCCCAAGGAACTGGGCTTCTACTGCATCAGCAGCTTTCCATTCAGATGACATACTCTTATCTCCCTGGCAGGAGATTGTCGGTGGTCCTAGAGAAGGTACAACGATTTGTACGAGATTCTCAGATCAGAAAGTGAGGAGAGCACAAAGGAAATCTGAAAAATCACTTTCCTTATGTATCCACCAAGTTTAACTGCAGGGAGAATGCTGTGGCAAATGCAGAGTCCTTGGAAGCAGCCTTTTACAATGGAAAATAACAGACCTTTCCTTAGAATGCTCAAAGTTCCCTCCATTCTCCCTCTTCCTTTTATTGCTTGCTCTCAGCTGAAGCTAACTTCTGCTTACTTCTGACCTCTGTGTGGTGAGTGTGTGTTTTGAGAGAGCCTGGGAGCAGACTGTCAGAGCAGAAGGTGGGACACAGAAAGGCTCCGGTCCCTGGTGCATGGCAGCGCAGGGGCTGCCAACTGCCCTTCTCAGCACGTGGTTTGACACAGAGCAAATCTGATGCCAGTGTAATGCTCCTGCATGTTCTGACGTGAAGAAGACCATAAGGGGTGAAAATATTAAAAACTACCTGAGTTCATAGATTCTTAACAGGTGTTAGATCCTCTCTTGCTGCTTTTTAATTTTTTCTTTAAAAGACTGAATTATCTTGACACCTTTTTCCATTAAGACCCCTTTAAAATAGATGGAGTGAAAATGTGTTGTAACCTGTATGTTATTTTTAATCCCCGTTTGTAACGATGCCTCATAAGCCTGAAACCAGCATCTGTTTCCTTCTTGGATCGGTTTTCTTCCATAGAATACACTTCCCTTTTTTTTAACTACTTAAAGTCACCTCATTCTGTACTCCAGGGCTGAAATGTCATAAATCACAGTCGTATCGGATCTGTTGCAGGGAACTTGTTACAGCAGAATCTAACTTGTGGGGAAATAGCTGACCTCCTGGTACAAAACACAGAGGAGGGGAAGAGGGAATCTTCAATCCTTTGCTCTTCAGTCATAGGTCCTTGGAAAAATGTAATTGCCCTCATTACCTTCAGTGTCTTTGTAACTCTTGTTGCTGTGCATTGTGCCAATGATTTTAATCAAATCATATGCTCCAGGGATTCACCTCATCACTCTGAGGGGTAAGAAAGAATTTGCCCCTTCATGCTGCTTTTAATTTTTTTTTTTACTCCCTTACGCACGTGGATGTGCGGTCTTGCTTTGGTGCTCAAGTCACAGTGACAGCCAGATCTGAGGCTGGAACTGAAGTTTCGCCAAGCTCAGCTTGACAGGATGATGCTCATTTTCTTGTGCAGCACAGGGCAGGGACCGTGTGGATTGTTTTCTTTCTTGTTTAAAAAGTAGTACACCTACTCTTATGTGCTAGTCCTTGAAAAGTGAAATAATATATTGAGTATGAAAAGACTTGGAGTTGTCAGGAATTCTTCCAAGGCAACTGTTAAATACCTGTAATCCAAAAAGGTAAAAAACCAAACAAACCAGGAAACAACCCCCAAAAAGACGCTTGACAGCTGTGCCTGTGTGATGGGATTTGACAGTGTTTCTCTGTGTGGAAAAAAGTGAATGGCAAAGGCCTCGGCCTCCCCTTTTCCAGGGGTTTGGAATAGCACGTTCGCTGCTTTCCTCAGCGCGGGGGGGACCAAAGCGGGGCTGCAAACCTCCGTCCTCAGCGGAATGAGGCCAAGTGCCTGCCCCGAGCCTGAAGCCCCTCCGGGCAGCCCGCCCTGCAGCGGGGCGCTGGTACCGGTGCCTCCCGCTGACGGAGCCTGGCCGAGGGCGCTGGGGCTGCGGCTCTCTCCGTCTCCCGACGGGCAGCAGCCGGGTCCCGCCCGCGGCACGCGCCCCCGGGGACCCCC
>JANVCC010000022.1:4608142-4720086 GCA_025345505.1 Todiramphus chloris collaris | reverse complement strand
TGCGAGGCAGCTCGCCCGCCTCCCGCTTCCTGGGCCGGGCTGGGCTGAGCGAGGCGGCCTCCGCGCCCCCGCCCCGCCGGCGCGGAGCCGCCGCCGCAGCTGCAGCAGCGCCGGTCGTGGGGCGCGCTCGCCGCCCGTCTCAGGAGCTGCATGTGCGCGGGAGGAGCGGCGGAGGATGGCAGTGCTCAAGCTGGCCGACCAGGTGGGCGCCGTAGGGCGGGTGGCAGCGGGGCAGCGGGCTCTCCCTCAGCCTGCCGCGGCAGCGCGCCTCGGCTCGGCGTTGTGCGGGGCGGCCGAGCCGCTGGGGGAGGCTCGTCCGCTCAGCCGGGGGCTCGGTGAGGTCCGGGGCGGAGGCGGCAGCCGTGCGGTTCCCCTATTCCTCGGGGGCGCCGCTGCTCGCCGTGTGATGCCGGCTCCCCGCCGCCCGCCGAGCCGCCGCAGATGCGCTTCTGCTCCCTTCCCGGCGGACATTATCTCTGCCCGCGCGGGCGGCGTGTGCGGGCCGGGGCCGGGGCCGCGGGGCCGGTCAGGGCGCTGCTCGCCGCGGGCGCTCGCCCGTGCCCCGCCGCGCAGCTGAGCGTGCCGCCCTCACCCGCGGTCTTCGTGGAGATCCTGACATCTCCTCTCGGCGGGGCGGGATCTTGGCTCGTTTCGAAAGGCCTCTCGGCTGTGCTTATCCTTCCTCGGGATTTCTCTGGTGCTTCGCTGCTGTGCCAGACGTACACGCTATTTTCCCCCTTGCCTTTTTCGCTGAGGAAGTAAGTGCCTGTTCGCTTTGGCTGTCGTGGTTGTTCGCAGGCTACTAGGAAAAAACACAGTTTTAAGCCCATAGATGGTGTTAAATTTAGTAATGGGTAGACAGCTGTAATCAGTGTTTAAAAACTGTTTTTTATCGTTGGTAGTTAAAAGCATTTAAAAATACTTAGTATATTGATATTATGGCTCCCACATCCTGATTTATCCACATACTTTACCAACTGTTACACGCTTTGCGTGCTTTAATCTGCTATTTTTAATTTAATGTGGTCTGCCGGTGATCTGCAGCGTGGGTGTCCTGCAAGCCTCAGACCTTCCTGCTGCGTTCAGACGGACTTGTCTGCAGCCAGCCCCTCTCCACATACCCCTTACTTAGAGATCACAAGCTTCCCTCGCAGTCTGTTTATGCTTTTCTCAGGAAATCTTCCACATGCACAAAGCTACTACATAGCATGTTGAAAAGAGTTTTGAAAGGAAGGATAAACCTGCTTCTAAAGTCAAAGCGGTCGAGTGTGACCAAGCACAGTCTAGAATGCATTTTCACATGTAACAGAAGGCAGTATTTATGGGCTGTCTCCTGACGTGTCCCTCAAAGATCCTCATCTTTAGATGTGATGCTGAAGACTGGCAAAGAAAATGTTTTACACCATGAGGCTTCACTACTCTGTGGTGCACAAACCGAGTCTCATAAATAAGGAGATTCAGGTAGGATCTTTGTATTAAAAATCCAGACAGTAAGCATTAGCTTTAATATTAAAAATACATATGCTACTGGAGACTGAAATGTTACCATTTCAGTGCTTTTTACATGTTTAATGAAGCCCTTGAATTTACTGCCTTCAGAGTTTTTAAACCTTTGCTGCAATCTTGCAGCAAGGATTTTGCTTCAGCAGAGGCAGTAGAAGTCAAAACAGATTTAAGTCAAGTGGATTATGTCTTGATGAAGTCGGTATTGCTACAAAAAACAATAGGCTCTTAGCATTTTCTCTTCTCTTCTGAGGACACTCTAAACTGAGGGATGAGGCTTTTTAGAGCTGCCGTTATGCCCCTGCAGTGTACCTGCTTTTTGGGGGTTGCTCAAAATATTGGTGGATGCTCATGGTGGTTCCTGGTCAGGCTGTGTGTGATAGTTTTCCTTTGTGAGAATGTGTCTGCTGTCATTTCAAAAGGGATATCCCTATACTTACCCTGCTCGGTCTGTTTCGTTTTTCTCCATTTCTTCACCAGATCTTTTTCTTTCACTTTTGAGATTCTGGGGGAGGATGCGTTCAAAGCTGGCTGTGGTGCTTCCTCTTAAGAGCGCAGAAGTTTATGTGCCTGTTGCTGTGTGTTCGTCGCCATTGCCGGCAGAGCCTTTCCAACATGCAGCCCGAGCAGTTGTAACCAAGGCACTGGGGCTGCGCAGCCGGCAGCAGCAGCTCTGTGTTCTTCAGGCCAACTTTTCATCTACATCAGGGTTGAAGAGTACCTTCCCCAGGCTGCCCTGCCTCTAACTAAAAGAGACACAGTACCAGCGGCCCCACATGTTTATGGACAGATCCAGGTGAAACAGAGGTGAATCTGGGGCAAAGAATGATGTGCCTGGGAAGATTTGCATTCCCGTAACAACTCTTGCCTGTGCTCAGACTCGCTGAGGCTGTGGGAGTAGGTGCCTGCTTTTCTTTCTGCTCTTGAGGATGGAGGCAGTCGTGGCAGTGATAACTTGCAGCAATTTGGGAAACCATTTTCTTAAAACACTCGAGGCCAGAGCTGTCCATGTGCTTGCAGGTTCCTGCAGTGACAATAACCATATGTAGGACACGGTGTAGCACGTGTATGTGCAGTGGTCGTGGCCTGGGCTGCAGTGAGCATGGGCTGGGTTTTGTACGCTGCATGTGAAGTCTGGTTCAGTTCAGTTGTGATGCTTAGGGGAGTCTGACTCTGAAACCAAGAGCTGTCTCCTCTGCCTGTCACTGGAATTTCTGTAGTGTATGCTTTCCTCTGGATCCCTGACTTTCTTGCTCAGCGAGGAAAGCTTTGTGTAGAGAAACCGCACGATGAGAGTTTAAACACGTGTTTCTCTAAGTAGCCTGTTTGTTCCTCGCCTCCATTCTTGGTCTCTCTTACCAACCGCACCTAACAGCACCTGGAGCACTCAGATGAGAAATCAATCACGCCCTTTCTCATGCAGGTTTTGAAGGCAGACAGATGTTCATTATTGTTTCTTTTTTGATATAGCTGAAAGGTGCTAAGGTGTTGCTATGCTTAATCCTTCGAAGAGAGGGGTACTTTTGTCTGCGTTCACTCCTTCAGCAGGAGAACTTAGTTTAAGAGTTTAGCATTAGTATAGGTTACTTGAATTTGCTTCCAGTGATGGTGATTGCTAGCTCATCAGTTGGGTTACAAGAAACCCTTAAATCATTTAACCACCAGAAATGTATTCTACCATCATTTGTTTCTGCAGAAATTTCTTCCAGGCCTTCCTTTCTTCAGTAAGCCCACACTAGCCATTTTGGAATGACTAAATGTTTAGCTGAAACCAACCCAAAATAATTCATAAAACTTATTTTAAATGCTGAGGATTGTAATCTTTGTCAATAGTGGTGTGTCTTACGGTTGTAAATGTTCTGACGTTCTGAATATTTCAGTTGTCATATAGAAATACTACAAACCTTACTCTAAAACTTAGCTTCTATCCACTTTTTTCCTTTTACTTTTTTTTCTTCTCCTTTTTTTATTTTTTTACCGTCTCTGCAGTGAGTGTTGATGACAGGAAGCAGGCAAATTGCTTTATGAACTGGAAAAATATATTTTTTTTCCAATCCTAAATGTTATTGCTGCGTTGTTCCTCATCCAGTTTATTGTTTGTACCTTTTCCATTTGGCTAAGTGTTAGTATTTTATATTATGTAAGGGTGCAGTTGTATACGATAAAAGCCTTTGCATTTAACCAGAGGTCAGAAGGAACAGAAGACAAGTGCTTCAGCAAGTGCGTGGCCAGGGGCTTTCAAGTGTGAGTTGGACTGACACCTTGAGCCTTGCTCTGCACATAGGACAGGGTGTGAAACCCTCGCTGTGCCACTCGGGTGATGTTCGAGGAAACCTGCTTGTTGCAGCTTGTCATTCCTTTCTGTGTTTTGAGTCGCCTTTCCCTCTTCATGAGTCTCTTTTCCTCTTTGCCAAACTCTAAGGGTGAAAGCATAGGTTGGGTTTTGACTTCTGCTGCTGCTTTTTGAGCAGTAGTTGTTGCCTGGACCCATCTCTCCTCTGCTGTCCTCCGAGTAACCACCAGATACAGGGTGCCTCCTGCCACTGCTCTCCCTGCCCACTGCCTGCAGATTGTGTACGGTTTATTCTTCATGCTTTCACAGAGTAACTTGGTTTCTTAAGAACTGCTTGTTTGCCACTTGCATTGCAAACTTTTCAAGAGAAAGCCTGTTAGTCAAAGTTCTGCTGAGTGCACTTTTTAATCTTCAGGGGTTTCATTGATGGTTCTGGGCAGCAAGCACAGACAATTGCTCCTGTCAGCACTCTGTTGAGAGGGTAATGTATCTTAAGTATTTTCCAAGGTAAAATTCTGTGAGTTAGCTTTCGGAAAATAATTTTGGAACAATCTTAAGTTTCTGTAGTGTCTACATCTTATTTCCAGGCTTGTCATGCCAGCTGAGGCCCTCTTTGCAGGACAGCAGTGCCCACAGGCCTGCAGGTTGTCTCTGTAGCTAGCTGCGCTCTCTTCGTTCCATTTAAAGCCAAGGAAGTGGCTCCGTGTGTGGCCGTGTCTGACTGGGATGCCAGCTCGCTGCCCGCTCGCACCTGATTGCCTTCCTGTGCCTCAGCAGAGGCAGCGATGGTTGGAGTGGCTTCTGCATGGGGACATCCTGCTCATTGATGTCTGTCAGAGGATGATGCAAGCTCTCCCCTGCCGAGTTGCTGATTATAGTTATGCATTTTTGCAGGGGAAATGTATCATTCTGTCTTTGAAAGGCATGGGGAATGTTTTCTATAAACAAAAATAAAATGGGAAGTTAGGTAGAGGTGAAGGCTGTGTAGCTACTTTTGAGATGTCTGCTTAGTGATTTTGTTCCTGCTCAGCCAGGTTGGGTGGGAAGCTTCCTGTAAATCTGAGACACACACAGGCTCTGTAGCTTTGAGCCAGTGCACCTGAGGGGTCAAAACTGACCGTGACTTCAGCGTCACCGGCTCGGGCCCTGCACGTACAAAACAACAGGATTATTTTTAGGCTCCCCTTACAAGCATGCATATGCATGCGTAAGGGTTATGAAGCCCAGATAAATGGTTAGGGTGTGCACTTAAGCCGCTATTAACTGCAAAACCTCATCCTGTCTCCTGCTATTTTGCCTGTTATCCTTGATTGCTGAGGGTAATGCAGTGTGACTAGAACTGAAAGGACCACTTCTCTCCCTTTCCTAAATATTTTCCTGTCTCTGACAGTTCTTCACTGACAGTCAGGATCCTTTTTATTATGGTCAGAGGGAAACAACATTAAACATATGTTTAAATAATTTTAAACAGATGTCAAAGATCATAAAAATTGGCTGAGCAAAGGCTGGACTAGAGTCTGAATACACTTAAAACCAAAATGAACACAACAGTAACAGTCTTCTAACAGAACCAAATAAATTTCCAAGTGATGGTGTGTCTCTAACTTACTTCAGAATCATTCAATTGACAAGACTGTCTTTCTGTATATTCTTTCCCTCTGACAATTAAATGCATCTGAGAAGATGCTCCTGAATCTGCTGTATGAAATAGGAGTAATGAACTTGTGCCCCATGGCCGCAGCCAGCCTGTGAGCTAATTTTGCATGGCATGAGGTCCCACAATTCCTCCTCTCATATTATTGCTAGATTATACTAAAGTGTATATTAATTTGCAGGCTGCTAAGTGTTTTTGAAAGGGCTCACAGCAAGGAAGAGGTAACCTGGTTTAGTGCAAAATACCCAGCTAGCCACAAAACAAAGGTAACTGTGGGGAAGGAAAAAGGAGGAATTTACCCACGAGTATTTGTCTTATTTCTTGTGAGATAAAAATGTGATTGACTAAAATAGCTCCGCTGCAGCTGCCATTGGCTTTCTAGAGCCGTGATGTTTCCAGGCGTGCCATACATACTGCAAGACATGGCTCTGTGTGTTTTAAATAAAATTAAAACTTCGGAAAAAATGGGATGTACCAACATTCCTGCCTTTGTTCAGACCTGTAGGAATGATGGTTGTTGCCATCTTGTATAGATGGCACCTGAGCTCTGACACATAGAATCCCAGAATCATTTAGATTGGAAAAGAGCTTTAAGATCATCGAGTCCAACTGTAAACCTGCTGCTGCCAAGTCCACCACTGAACCATGTCACTACATGTCTTTCAGATCCCTCCAGGGATGGTCCTGTTCAGAGTAGGCAGGGGTGGGGGAGGAAGCTTTGAGTTGCCAAAGAGAGAAAGATAAAAGCTTGAAAAGGAGGCTGTTTGTTTTTTTTTTTTTTTTTTTTTTTTTTTTTTGGTCATGGCTTCTGCAGTAAGTATCCCTTTCTGATAGTTTTGTGTCTTGTTTCAAGGTAAACAAGAAGTACTTTAATTGTACCTTCTTAAAGTGAGGTAGTGCACTCAAGTCTATCATAGGTATTTCTTTAGCAGAGGAATCCTCCAGAAGTTTGCTGTTTGGTGATGCTGGAGGGGTTTGCAGTGGTTGCACTGGGATGCTGGGGCTGTTTTGAGGGGGTGTGTGCCTGTCATGTTAGGATGTCAGTTTTCTTGAATTGTAGATGGCATCCAACAAAACTTACCCTCCTGTGTGCACTTGAGGTGTGTTTTTTTTTATCCCTGCATGACAAGTGCCTCATGACCTCTTCCTGTTCATATCTTAAATGAAGATGTGGTTGTCATGACTACATTTAGTAGAGAAATAAATGTTCCTCCCAGCTTGGGCACTTGTGTAACGGCTCGGTTTGTGCAGGGTGGCGTTTTTATCTAGATCCTTGCTTGAGGGTGGGCGGATGATTTCTGTGACCCAGGAATAAAAGTAGCCAAGCTGGAGCTACCTGGTCACTGCCGCTCCATCAGCAGCACTGTGGGTGGCAGTGCTCTCAGTCCTGACCTGCTCTCAGGTATAAATCCCTGAAAGCCAGCACAGAAAACGTTTAAGGGTTGTTTCTAGAGGTCTGGGTGTGGCTGATCCTGGTTGTTGGTGGCTGGAGAGCCAGAGGCTCTGAGATGTGATGGGATGGGAAGGGTTTCCCTGGGCTGGCCTGTTCTGCGGTGTTTTCACCCAGAGGAGCTGGGCCAAGCTCCTTCTCTTCCTAAAGCTGTCCTGCTGTCAGCAGATCGGTGTGCTTGAGAAATGAGCTGCTTAGTCTTCAGGAGCTATCATTTCAAGCTGTCTGTAGTCTTGGGCGATATTTATACATAATAATTAATGCTTCAGCATATTATGTTGTTTGGATTCTGTTTAATCTCTGTTGTCTAGATATCCCCCCCAGTGATACCAATACAGGTTCCAGCATCATCAGATGCCTACAGGAGCCAGATATTGTAGGTATAAGCCTATTAGGCAAATGTTCCGAAGTATATTCTGATAACATTGACCGTTTCTTATGTGCTTGTTTTTTCTTTTTAATTCCTGCTTTTCTTCTTAAATGCCCAGCTTGGCATATTGCTGCCTGTGTATGTTGTAGAACATACAGGTGAGCTAAACTTGCTGGCAGAATACCTCTTGATTTCAACCATTTAACCCGAATCCTTATTATCTAAAACCACTGCATTTTCAGCTGTGTTCATTTTTAAATTAACATCCCCCCCACCCCCAAACCACATATCTGACATTTGTCACTTTTTTTTTTTTTTTTTGTTGGCTAGAAATCTTGGGCTGGAAAGTTCCCTCAGCAGCTGTCTGTGGCTTCAGCTTTGTTTTCTTTGCCTCAGTAGAAACATGTAGCGGCGTGCTGCTGGAGCCCTTCAGCCTGGCCAGGGGTGGGAATCAAACTGCTACAAAATGACATTTAAAGCGGGGAAATTGTTTTGCAGTTCTATCCAAGGGTTTGAGGTCATTACTGAAGTTTGCGAGGAGTTGGTCAACAACTGACGGCATTTAGCTGTGGCTAGGTAATTGTGACATTCTGGAAACGTGCGTGCTTTTTGATGACAGACATTTGCATGTGTTTTGCTCTTGGGGGAAGAAAAAGTCTTTCCTGGCTGCAGATGTGCAACCAAAAATGGAGGCAGTTTAGTACGTTTCATGCAGTGCTGAACCTCTTAGCTTAATGTAGGCTTGTCTGCTTGATGTTTGTACTTCGTGTTATGAGCTGGTTTTATGTACTGACGTGCATTTTTGTGCTGGAATTATTTGTAATGGCTTGCTTTCTTATTTTAAAAAGTGTACGTGGGGAGAATGCCCTCGCAAAGCCCCCACTTCCTTCTCGCAGCTGCACGCGGCTGCATCTCTATGAGGAAGTAAGCAAAACCATAGTGGTTGGCTTCTGCACACGGTCTTGTACCTGACAGAACCTATTTACTGAGCTAAGAACAACCTAGTAGCTTTTTCCCTTTTTAAAAATTTTTTTTTTACTTTTCCCTTTTTCTTCCCACCCCTGAGGAAAACCCCTTGGACTATTGAATTATGTATGTGTAGGATTGATCCAAGGGTCACATGTTGATACCCTTAATGACACAGAAACTCGGCAAATAATCGCTAGTGATGAATAATTTGCTGTTTAAGCATTACCATTTCTACGCTGGTATATTTTGTGATCTCATTATACGACCTACATTTTTCCCCCTGTTTTACAGCCTTTGTAGGCTTGTTGCTTAATTGAATGTCTTTTGTCCATGCAAAAGCTTTAGCAAAATAGTTGTTTGGTGCCTGCTCAGTTGCTTACCCCTAACTCATGTCTCAGTACATGAAGTATTGCCAGCAGCGGAGAGCATGTTTCTTGAAGAAATTTAATAGTAAAAATCAAGTATTGCTACCCACAATAAACTGAAGAGAAGACAGTAGTCACCCGCACCTTTAGATGCACAAGCTTTCACATTCTAAATACGATCAAATAATTTATGGGAAATGAAACTAGTGTGAACATTAATAAGCTTTTATATTCATTTCATCATTAATAATGTAGGCAGTACCATTCAGATGGAGAACATAACCCATTTTATCACAGCATCACTTCAACATGACTGGCTCCGTACCTTTCCAAGGTGAAAGGGCTGCAGATGGCCTCCTGAAATCTCATCCTTGGATGAAGTTTTGCTTTCAGCTCCACTGAATCTACACCAGCTTTGCAGGAATATGGGGAAGCTGCTTTGTATTTATAGTAACACGCTGGTAGCAGCACCTTCCTTTGTGTTATACTTCTATGTATAAAGTTCATTTTTTCCATACGTACACTAGACAAAAGTGGACAACATGTCCTTTTCATTAATGTTTTCATTCTCACCTTCCTAGGTGTTTTTTTGTGTTTTGTTTTGGGGTTTTTTTGCATGTCTGTGTGGGTTTTTTTTTTTAATTTTTTGTATTTTTAATAAGCATTATTTCTTTTGTCTTCTGTGTAGTAAAGCAGCACACAAAGCTGTGCCTGTGCTGTTGGGCCTTGCCACCAGTAGGAGACTGGGTCCCCAGGCCACCTGGTTGGGCTGGTGTCCCTGCCTGAGCCAGCCCTCTTGCTGTGTGAGCTGGTGCCAGCAGAGAGCCTGGGATTTTGAAGCTTGAAGCCTGCGGTATTAGCAGATAAAACACTGATTTGCTCAGTGTGGTTTTTAGTTGTTTAACATGCCAAGGGTAAAAAATGAGAGAACAAAGGCCTGAAATACCCCATATTGTCTTTATGCTTCCAGCTGCTTTAATGTGCTTGCCAATGTGACACGCAGCATTTATCTCCAATTTAAAATCAAGAGAGGGACTTATTTAGTCATTGACTCAGGAACATTTCCAAAGTGCTCTACCAATTGAGTAAATGCGGTGTGCCATATCCTGCAACCACCGCGTCAGTTTGAGAGGACTGTGCTTAGGTGGGTGATCCTACTTCATCCTGCTTGGCATGGGATGCCTAGCATGAGGAAATTTCTTTCTTTTAATGTAAACAAGCTCTGATCCTTTAGGTATATGCATAATCCTGCTCCTCTGTTAGGAGATGTGGCCCTGCTTCTGGTGGGCTTTTCTGCAGATGGAGCCTGTGGCTCAGATACCTTTGGCTGGAGGCAAATCTGAGATTTTTTATTTTTATTTTTTGGTTTTTAAGAAGCTGCCAGGGTTGCTTTAGAGGTGGGAGAGAAGGAGGAGGAGGAAGAAGAGCTTCCCTGCAGAGCCAAGGCAGAGAGCGCAAGGGATGCTAGGAGGAGGCAGAGGAGGAAACAGGCAACGTGTAGCTGGAGGTGCAGTGCTGCTGCCTGATGGCACCGTCTGGAGAAGGTGGTTGTTACCCTAGTTGCAGAGAAACTCTGAGACTGAGGTCAGGCTGAGAAGGGAGCAGGTGACAGAGCAAGATTTACCTCTTTCAGTGGCTGAGTCACAGCAGCGCCTTTCTTCCCTGCAAGTTGTTTTAACACTGTTTATGATGTGGGCTGATGACATTCTATGATGTTGCAAGATGAGAAATGAATGGTGGCATGTGATCTCATAGCACAGTGGTAAATTCAATGAACATACCATTTATTTAGATATTCGTTCTGTGAAGTGTAAAATCAGCACTGGTGCTGCTTAAGAGAAAGTGTTCTGTCAGGAAATGGTTTCTAGGTCACCTGGCAGGTAAAGGTTTATTCTGGCTCACTGCAGCAGGTGGGTGACTGTCTTTGGTCACTAATCCTGTGTCATAGGCTTAGTGTTGTGTTCTGGCAGTGCAGATGGTAAAGGTGAGATCGGCCTGTTGTGTATCAATGCTCCTTGTTTAGACTGAGTGTCCTCATAATCCAAGGACTGTGTGACTCTTGGCCGCAGAGCACACACATGAAGCTGGGTGGGTTCAGACATAGCCTCTCAAATCTGAAAAATGACTGTCAGGGGATCAGATGGTGCCCTTCGGGTATGCTGACACAAGGTCCATTTCATAAGTTTTGTTTACTACATGTAAGTATTTATAGACATATAATCTAGTTTCTAATTAAAGAGGGTGCTCCTTTTAGAAGTCCTTTTCATGAAGTCTGGTGAATTTGTGCATCACCTCTGCTACCCAAAGGAGTGTTATTTCTTCTCTGCAAATGGGAGCAAATGGAACTGAACAGTTTGTCTTCCTCCACAGAGAAGGGTCTGAGTAGCTCACACAGCCGGGTAGCCTGTGTCTCCAGGTAGCTCAGAGAGTGAACTAGCTGGACCTGAGTCTGAGGATGCGCCTGCTCTTGGTGGGGAGATCGCATGGCCCAGGAGTGTCTGCATGCCCAGGAGTTTCTGCATGCCCTGGCTTTGCAGGTGCTGTTAGCCTCTTCCTGCAGGCACAGAACAGCTTTTACACTAATCAGGGACTGCATTTAGGGTCTCCTGGGTAGAGTTTGCATATCTTTAATGGGTTTTTATGACTGCTTCATGCCCTCGCAGTCAGGTATGTGATTTACCAGAGAGCTGCCTGGAAAAGCAGACACAAATGACAGCAAACCACAGAGAAGGCACATGATCTTCAGCACTTCTTGTTCCCATAGGGTCGTCTGCGACAACTCCAGACAACTGTCTGAAAACCCTTGTGTGACTCCTTAGAGATGACTCTACACAGACACATGGTCTCCAGTCCTCTAAAAGAGATCTTTAAAGACCCGTACACTTTCAGACAATTATCTGGAGACTTCTTTGGTTGATTCTGTTACAGGGACAAAAATTAAAAGGAGGTGGACAAGCAGGTGTAATTCAGTGCTTTAAGCTTTGCTCCTTTGTATTATGCCTCCACAAAGCTCTAGTGTGGAGCAAGCTTTCACCTGGTGCCTCTTCATAGCTGCCTGTCTGTTACCTGGCAAAACAGGGAAGACTCTAACCCACAGAAGTAACAAAATCTCTTGATGTGTTATCTTGTCCTGTGAGATTATTGAACTGTTCAGTCTGCTGGATTGAATCACGTTGCTGCTTGCTGGGATATTGGAGCATCAAAAATAAGTGCTGTGTAAATATGCTTCAGCTAAGTGGATACAATCCCAGGAATAACGTTGCATTTTAGAAAGAGTGATTGTTCTATTCCTGACACTGTTTCTGCTGGTGTATTTTGTTTGCTTTCAAGCAGTAATCTTCAAGAGAAAACAGTCCAGAGTTTTGCCTATTTTTAACAAAGTGTTCAGCTAATATTTTAATTGATTCTTGAGCACACATAGTAATTTTAAACCACGGTAGATATTTCACCAATAAGGTAATTCTCTCAACAGAGGGATAAACAGTTTGATCAGCCAGAGATCTTGGTTACTTGTGCCTTACCACATACATTTATGCATGTTGTACTCCCTGTAGAGCTGTGCTGATCCCTGGTGCTTGTGGCATGACAAGTGAAATCAGTGTAAAAGCCAGAGGTCTGCCTTAAATGAGTTTAAAAAACAGTCAGATCTAGTTTATGCTGCCCATGCCCCCTGTTTTGGAAACAAACGTGGTTCCAGAAAAGATCTGCATTACTGACAAGCCCTTACAGGGTAGTTAAAGCTGCCTGCTAAAACATAAAGAGAAGGAGCTTTTACTTGGTTGGTGCACAGGTGACGCTGCAAGAACAAGGGTCTGTTCCCCAGCGCACTCCTGGGACCTGCCTGCATGATGAAGCCAGCCTTGGGACACTGTCTCTGCTCTGCCTGCATGATGAAGCCAGCCTTGGGACACTGTCTCTGGTTTCTCACCCTGCAGGCCTGTGCACTGACTTGCCTTGAGCTACTGGGGGGGACCACCACAGGCTAGTTAAAGCTGGTGTAGCTTTATTGGCAGTGACCTTCCAGGCCCTTGCTGCTGGGAAGGGGGCACATCTGTGCAAAGCGTTTGCTTCCCCATCCTTGGGATTAGGGATCCAACCTGTGAGCTGTTTCTGGCCCAGCGGGGATCTGCTTTGTTATGCTGCCAGCCTTTTCCCTAAACAGAGGCTAACTCTCGATTTAAAGATCCCAGACAGAGTTGAAGTGTCTTTTTAATCTTAGTTGCTACCCTGAGGGGAAGTTAGATCATTTGCTGTGAGCCGATCTCAGTTGTGCTTGGAAATTTACTGAAACAGCTGCTCCAAAATAAATATTTTGGATATCATGTGAAGATACAAAGAATAACAAGAAAGGCTTCTACAGGTATGTCAATGAGAAAAGGAAGGTTAAATTAAATGTACACACACATTCCCCCCACCCCAATGAACAAAAATGGCAAACTACTAACAACAAAAGGCCCCAAGGTGGGGACCAGGGGGACAGAGTCCCGCCCACTCTAAGCTGTGGCCACCCGTGGAAGCTGAACATACACAAGTCTATGGGACCAGACAAGATGCATCCCAGTGTTCTGAGGGAACTGGCTGATGCAGTTGCCAAGTCACTCTCCATCATATTCAAAAAGCCCTGTCAGTCAGGTGAATTCTCTGGTGCCTGGAAGAAGGGACACATGACACCCATTTTTAAAAAGGGTAGAAAGGAGGACCATGGGAACTACTGACCTGTCAGCCTCACCTTTGTGCTTGGGGTGATCATGGAGCAGATTCTCCTGGAAGCTCTGACAAGGCACATGGAAGACAGGGAGGTGATCAGAGGCAGCCAGCATGGCTTCACTAAGGGCAAGTCCTGCCTGACCAACCTAGTGGCTTTCTACAGTGGAGCAACTACATCAACGGACAAGGGAAGAGCAATGGACAACATCTATCTGGACTTCTGCAAGGCTTCTGACATGGTCCCCCACAACATCCTCATTGCCAAGTTGGAGGATGAATTTGCTTGGTTTTGGAAAGATGGATTTGCTGGGTGGACTGTTCAGTGGATAAGGAACTGGCTGGATGGTCGCATTCAGAGGGTAATGGTCAATGGCTCAAAGTCCAGATGGAGATTGATGACAAGTGGTGTCCCTCAGGGGTCCATACTGGGACCAGTACTGTTTAATATTTTCTTCATTGACACAGACAGCGGGATCGAGTGCACCATAGCAAGTTTGCAGATGACACAAAGCCGAGTGATGCGGTTGATGTGCCAGAGGGATGGGATGTCACCCAGAGGGACCTGGATAAACTCAAGAGGTGGGCCCAGGTGAACCTCATGAGGTTCAACAAGACCAAGTGCAGGGTCCTGCACCTGGGTTGGAATAATCCTCATTATCAGCACAGGCTGGGGGATGAGGTGATAGAAGGCAGCCCTGTGGAAAAGGACGTGGGGATTCTGGTGGACTGAAAGCTGGACATGAGCTAACAATGTGCACTTGTGGCCTAAAAGGCCGATTGCATCCTGGGCTGCATCAAAAGAAGCAAGGCCAGCACTGCCACTCTGCTCTGGTGAGACCTCACCTGGAGTACTGCATCCAGCTCTGGAGCCCTTAACACAGGAAGGACATGGACCTGATGGAGCGGGTCCGGAGGAGGGCTACAAAAATAATCAGAGGGCTGGAATACCTCTTCTATTAGGACAGGCTGAGAGAGTTGGGGTTGTTCAGCCTGGAGAAGAGAAAGCTCCAGGGAGATCTTATAGCAGCCTTCCAGTACCTGAAAGGGGCCTACAAGAAAACTGAGAAGGGACTGTTTACAAAGGCATATAGTGATAGGACAGGGGGCAATGGTTTTAAACTAGAGAAGGTAGATTTAGATTGGATGTTAGGAAGGAGCTCTTTACTATGTGGAACATTGAAATGGGTTGCTCAGGGAGATGGTGGAGGCCCCGTCCCTGGAGACATTCAAGGCCAGGCTTGATGAGGCTCTGAGCAACTTCATCTGGTTGAGGATGTCCCTGCTCACTGCAGGGGGGTTGGACTAGATGAGCTTTAGAGGTCCCTTCCAACCCAAGGCATTCTATGACAATGAGTCTATGATGATATTTTGGTGTGGGTGCTCATATTCTTGCATAAGAATGTCTTTTACTAGTCTGTCTTAATGCACCATGGAAGTAGACTACCTGCTGACTAATTATTTGAAACTAGCTCTTTTGGTAAATGCCTCAGCACAGAAAAGTCCCCCTACAAAGAACAAAGACACCCCCCATCTCACTGTGATTCAAAAGAGGAGGTTCTTCCCAAGGTACCAAAATAGTTCTGTTCATTCATGGCTGTTTAGAAAAGAGCATACCAGTGGTAAGTTTTATGGTGCATGATTTAAAATATTTCATATTAATTAACAAACAAGTACCAATTAATTTTACATTATGATGCTTAAGGAGTAGACTGAAAGGAATGGTATTTAGCTGTGGCTGTTTAGTAATTATGACCTTGTACATAATAACATACTCAATAAATCCTTGATCTGAAAGAGAACCATTAATCAACACAGAGTTAATTAACTGTGCTGCTTACACAGGAAGTGCCATTCAGAACCGTCTGGATCTCTGTAGTGCTACAGGCTGAAAACATTTTATTTTTCTGATACCTGTCTCATTCCCACAGGATCTTCCCTTAAAACTGATGCTAAAGAGGGAGCAGTGTGAATGGGCTCCCCACGCTGGTCCCACAGGTCATTTTCTCCTGTAGCACTGATGCTATAGCAGATCTTACCTGTGTCACTGTCTCACAGGCTTTCTGTGACCTTCATGGAGAAGCTAGAAGCAAGCCCTTGGGGAGTACTGGAAATGTAAAAGGCTCCTGCAATAATGATTTTGGTCAAGTTAATCCTATAGGACTGAAGAAACTGGGAATCAGTGTGATAATTAAGTTATACTTTCAGCTCTCATTTAGACTTTATATGATTGTTTTCTCTTGTTGTGTTTTTTAAATAGTTCGAAAAGTAGCCCAAATAGGGGAAAGGGAAAAAGATTCAGCACACCTTCGGAGAGAAAAACATTCCGTCTCTACCAGTCACCACTTCACACTCCAAACAGATGCTGTCATTTACCTGAACATCTGATGCTTTGAAGTATGACATTGGCTTGGCCTTTCGGAGTGACACTGACCATCACTTTGTTGTTTTGTTTTATTGTTGTCTCAGTGTGCATATCAATGTGAAGGAATGATTTCTGACCTGGGATTGTACCTTTTTAATCATCTGGTTTACCTGCTTTTTGGTGTCTTTTGAACCACTTTCATATCTGTAGTCACTGTAGACAGTGTCACAGAAGGAGTCAAAGGTCTGAGCCAAGGGACTGCTCTAAGCATTGCAACAACAGTGCCAGTAACGGCCAGTTGGAAGAGTTTGAGCAGCTCCAGTATGAGAGGAGTAAGAGAAAGCAACTGGGTCTTGTTTTCTTACTGCTGGTATGTACAGCCTCCTGAGTTAGGAGACTTCATCAGCTCTGGTTTTATTCTTGAGGTTAATTCAGCTTAGAGATGTACTACAAATCCTAGAATCATAGATTGGTAGGAGTTGGAAGAGACTTCAGGAGATCATCCAGTTCAATCCCCCTGCCGGAGCAGGGCACACAGGAACACATCCAGGTGGGTCTTGAAATTCTCCAGAGGAGACTCCACAGCCCCTCTGGGCAGCCTGTTCCAGGCTCTGTCACTCTCACAGTGAAGCAGTTTTTCCTCACGTTGAGGTGGAACTTCCTGTAGTTCAATTTGCTACCATTACCTCTTGTCCTATCACAGGGCACAACTGAAAAGAGACTGGCCCCTTCTACTTGAAACTCACCCTTCAGATATTTCTAAACATTAATAAGATCCCCTATCAATCCTCTCTTCTCCAGGCTAAACAGCCCCAGGGCTCTCAGCCTTTCCTCATAAGAGAGATGTTCCAGTCCCTCCATCATCTTTGTATCTCTCCGTTGGACTCCCTCTAGTATTTCTTTGTGCCTTTTGAACTGAACACAATACTCCAGATGTGGTCTCAGTAGTGCAGAGTAGAGGGGGAGGACAACCTCCCTCGACCTGCTGGCCACAAGGCCTCTCGGCCACAAGGGCACATTGCTGCCCCATGGATAACTTATTGTCCACCAGGAAGCCAAGGTCCTTCTCCATGGAGCTGCTTTCCAGTGGGTCTACCCCTAACCTGTACTGATGCATGGTGTTGTCCCTCCCCAGGTGCAGGACTCTACACTCACCCTTGTTGAACTTCATTAGGTTTGCCTTTGCCCAGCTCTCCAGTCTGTCCGGATCTCACTAAAAACTTGTCAGCACAGCCTTCTGCTGTATCAGACACTCTTCCCAGGATCCTATCATCAGCAAATTTGCTGAGGATACACTCTATCCCATCATCCAGGTCCTTGCTGAAGGTGTTGAATAGGACTGGACCCAGGACTGGACCCGGAACTGACCCCTGGGTAACACTGCTAGCTAGAGGTTGCCAACTGGACTCTGCACCACTGATCAAAACCCTCTGAGCTCTTGTATTCAACCAGTTCTCAACCCATCTCACTGTGTGCTCTTCTAACCCACACTCCGTGAGCTTACCCATGAGGATGTTATGGGAGACCGTGTCAAAAGCCTTTCTGAAGTCAAAGTGGACAACATCCACTGCTCTCCCCACATCCCCCCATTCAGTCACACCATCATAGAAGGCTGTCAGATTAGTCAGACATGACCTCCCTTTAGTAAATCCATGCTGGTTACTCTAGATAACCTTCTTTTCTTCCGTGTACTGAGATATGATCTTGAGAATGAGTGGCTCCACCCCGGTTCCAGGGATAGAGGTGAGACTGACTGGTCTGTAATTACCAGGGTCTTCCTTCTTGCCTTTTCTGAAGACTGCTCTTCTCTATTTTATTTTTTTAATAAGTGCAGTTAAGTGTAATCCTTCCTCTTCTTCCCCCTTTCTGCCATGTGGGCTATTAGTCTTAATTGCCAAATCCCGTTTAGTAAATAGCTAATACAGGAGTAGCCAGAAGATACGGTGAACAAACGGCCAGAAATAGGCAAGCAAAAATGTATAGTGTGAATCTTCCTTCTGCCTTGCTGTTGATGAAAATGTACTGCCTGTTAATGCCTACTCTTATTGGTATGACATTTTTAGGGCTAGTAGACTTCAAACATTTTTGACTGCTCTTTGCATTTTTATGTAATGATCTCTTACTTTGAGTAGTGAAGGAGGTGTTTTACTTGCCTCCTCCATCTTCTGAGACAAATGGTTTCCTCACAGTCACCCTCATTTATAAAGTGAAATGGAATGCTCTATGCAGTTGATGAACTAATAATGAGGGCCTGAGAGGGTTGAAGGGAGGGAGGGAGGAAGAGGTTTTTATTTTAGATCTCAAGGCAGAGGAAAGTGATGATTCAGCTAATCTCTCTTCTGCAAATGAGATCTTCCTGCTGCAGCCACACAGCTTCTGTATTTGATACAAAGGGAGGCAGTAATTCTTAAATGATGGAAAACCAAATGCTCTGGTTTGCTTTTTTTTTTTCCTCCCCAATGTGGGAAACAGAAGTGAACCGATGCCTCTTGTTATTAACCCCAAAACGTAGCCAGTGGTTACGGCCTGGTGTTCCTGCTTCTCCTCTCTCCCGGCCCGCTACCCCTCTAACCAGCTGCCCTGACTCTGGCCACTCACCCTGTGCTCTCGCTGCCGGCCAGGCAGCTCACTCCAAAATGCCTCTTCCGTGAGGTACCCAACACTTTCTCAAGTTCAGACGTGCCGAGTTTTTCCGGAGCTGCAGGGGATTATATCCAGTGAATGGGCAGTCCTGTATTAAGCTAATATTAATGACAGCTATTCTGTTTTAGTACTATGGCTGGTGGTCCCGCACACCCATGTTTAAACATATGTACTACATAGTGCATGTATAGACCCGTAACATATAGTTGTGGGGGTTTTTTATTTACGAGTTGCCTCAACCATGGTTTTCAGAGCTGTGTTTGTTATTCCTTGGTTTGGGCAGCCCTTTCTGTCCTGCCCATGTGCCAGCACAATTTGCCCTTCCTTACACCTCTCACGTTTTCAGAGCCTGATGGAAAATGGTCTGTGCTTTCCCCTGTCCTCAGCTTTTGTCACAGAGGACTCTTAAACGTTGGACTTTACTCCTTCATTTTCCTCCTTTTATGTTTTCAGCACAGTTTCTCTTTCCCTTTCTTGACACTGCCACAGCATCTGCAGCTCTGTGGAGTCAGATGAAAGGTTGCGGTTAAAGTTGCCTTTGCAGCCTTTACATAGTCCTTCCCTTGGGTGTGCTGGTAGAAATCCCTTGGATCTCTGCTGAAGTTTCATCATCCCCTTCATTCCTAGCTTCAGAAGAATTAGGATCATTTTCTCCTAACACCACCAAAAGACTGGAGCTAGTGGCAGTACAAGCGAGAGTTATTATTTCTCAGATTGTTTTAGGTATTGTGTCATTTGTTGCTCATCTTTTTGTACATTTCTGAAGGGACTTTCTTCCATTAATTTTGGCCTTATAAACAGCCCATATTTTTTCTCTTTAAACAAAATGGAAATTATTTTATAAATATGTCAAATGTAAGCTGAAGACAATGATTAATGATATTAAAGATCTTTTATGTGGTGTGGAAGGTATGCAAATAATGGATGCGATCAGAAAAGACTGAAAAATTAAAATGTAAAATAGCCATCGCAATGTGAACTATCATGCAGATTAATTTTCAGTCTGTGAAGAATAAGGAAAATACAAGACTGGAGACAGGACTTTTTTTTTTTTTGAAGAGGGGAAGTGAAGAGCCAGGGAGTTAGTCAATGTAAAGCCAACATTGTGACGTATACAAAACAAACTGTTGGATTCGCAGATTTGTAGGCATTTAGAGGTTGTTAAGGTAATTAAAAAAAGGAAGCACAAAGAAGCATGGAAGCAAATGTTCATCCTAATGAAGGGCCAGTATCTTTACCTTTCTTTTGCAAAGATTTGGAGAGATGGAAAAGCTGGTATTATTTCAGTTGTTGAAACTACAATACCATTTGTTTCAATGTGTTCACGTTTTAAAAGCTGCAGGTATGGTGTGCTGCATCCTAGTCCCCCAAATGTCGGCAGCATTTGAACTTGCCTGCATTTCGTGGCATCCAACCTTTTTCATGGTATAAAAGAATCACAGAATCATAGAGAAGTGATGTTGAAAAGTCATAAAATGTTCCCAGAAGATTCTGGGATCACAGAGGTCAGGATTTCTGAGAAATGAAGTTTCTGCTGTTTGTTTTTCTACTCCGTTGAGGACTAGAACCGCTTTTTGCAACTGCATTCACAACACCAGCAGAAAGAACCCCTTAAAGGCCCTGGACTTTTGCTAACTGCTCTAGCCCCAAGGAGAATAATGAGGAACAGTAAGTGCTAAGCTTGTTCCTCCTGTGAGTGTGATGGGACGGGCTGACACCTGGGCAGTTTTCAGCTGTTTCTAAATTAGGAAGCTGCTAAAAGAACTCACTGTTTCTTCACCACGTGCTCTCCATGACTGTTTTCTTTGCAGCCCCTCAGAAGGCTGCTGTTCACTTTCTGCCAGTGATGCAGCTTTCTGATCAGGCTTTTGCCATGGCTGCTGCAGACTTGGTCAGTGATACAGGAAGAAAGATGCTTTTGGCATGAATAGAAATTACAGGATTTTGTTGCCATGGCAAGCAATTCCAGTTTTAGCATGCAAAGGGGGGGAAAAATAAGCCATTGTCTAGTTTAATGAAAGCTGTAAAACCGAGGAAAAATAAATGTGCTCTAAATTATCCTTTTAAATATGTAAGGAATTTAACAGTGTCTGAATCTACCCAGCATTATAAGGTAGCGATGGCTTGTGAACACTGACTCCTCTATTCAGAAGCATTTTTAATCCTTAAATGGTGCACTATAGTTGCTTTCTTGCATGCCAGTACAAATATTTACAGCATGTTACAAGATAGATGAATGAATGGAAAGGAGAGAGATAAAATGATGTTTTCTAATCAGCAGTGTTCTCTTTAATAGGTCAGGAAGAGCTGTCTGTTCAGGGCATGTTGATTGTGCTGGTATAGCTGAAGGATGACCAGAAGGAAATTTTAATGTTAGGAGGGTGATGTGGGTCTGTTAGTATCAGAACTCTTGCTTGCATAAGGCTTTTTTGCTTAATGATTTGCTAGATGCAGAAGTTAACATCTTATATTTGTTAAATATTCAGACTTTTGAATACTTTATTCTACTGGCTGCAACTGGAGAAATCAGAATTTCTGCTGCTTGTATGGATTTTAAAGGTTTGATATATTTGGCTTCTTTTTACCCTTATAATAGATTCCAACTGAAAAGAATAATGATTTAAGAGAGTTAAGAGCATTTATGTATACGCAGTACATCCAAGAGTACATTTGTTTCTCACAACTGCAGAACATACACCGTAATTGCCTGAGAAGCCTTCAATCTGAAATGTGTTAAATCAAATCTTGAAAACAAAGGGGCAAGTTAGATGAGGAGAGTAACAGTAGGGAATGTGATTTTGCATGCCTTAAATACCTGAGACAGTTGTATTGTTTTTGTTTTTTTGTTGTTGGTTTTGGGCGTTTTTCTTTGTGATTTGCAAAGCCCTTATGATAAAATGGGAGCTCTCTGTTGCTGATGCCAGTTCTTTCTTTGAAATTCATGCTCTCAAACCACTTTGTAAACATTACTTTTACCATAGTGAGTTGGCTAGGTCTCACAGCTATACTGAATGCATTCTTGAAAGCATTTGATCTTGTTGGTCTCTTTCCTGTTCCCCTCAGTTCCTAATGAAGGCACTGCAGGTGCTTGTTCCAAACAGGCAGAGCCCTGGGGGGGACCAGAGTGGACAACAGGAAGGATGCACTGCTGTGTTTCTACTGGGAAGGAGCAATATGGGCATCATGCTTACAGCATTTCCTTCTGCACATGTCAAGAATTGTCCTTTAAGTGGCTGTACTGCTCCAGCATGGAGACTTCAGCATTCATCCTCCTCCTTCATTGACTGTAGAAGGAACATCCCATCTGGTTTTGTAGATGTCTGTACATAACCAACCACACTACCCTAATGTTCAGAGAAGCGCTGGCCCTACCACAAGCTTACATTCAAACCAATGACCCCTGCATTTGTAGCTCTGGTACTGGATAGCTTAGGTGAACCCGGTGTTCAGAAAAGAACGATGCTGGTTTTCCCTTTTTTATTGTACTCCAGAGTTTGGGAAAGTCCATATGCACCACTCAGAGCTATTGTCTTTCTGTTGCCAAAGCTCGTGTCTTTCATAAAAACTTAACACCTTCTTCCCCACCTCATCCTGGCTCCAAACGATTATTAAATGCATCCCGTTGATCCTCTGTGACATTTCTCTCCTTGTTATCAGAAGAGCTGAGACCCTTTGGCTGTCTCTGCTTTTCCCTTCCTGAACTTTGTCTTGCTTCCTTTTAAGCCACCCAAAGCTTGTCTCTGAAATTGTCTTATAATTAATTTCGTCTGTTCATTCTCTTTGAATTTTTCTCCTGCTTTATTCTTGTCCTCTGAATTTACTTTATTCCATGTGTTCTGCCAGCTGTGATTTTGCTTGACTTATGCTCTCAGCAACATTACTGCCTTGCAGCATTTCTGTAGAGAGAGGAGGCCTCTGCAGATGGCCTGTGGGCAAGCTGCTGTGACCACCAGGATCAGCTCAACATGTGTCCTTAAAATCAGTACTGGGATGGGAGGCCTGGTGAGTCAAACACAGGTATTTCTCGTTAACTGAAGAATGCTTTGCGTGGCTGTGCACACACACGCTGGTACGATTTTACACCAGAGTACCTGGAGAACACTGAGCCTCCCAGATAGTTTTCCCTGTTTCCTAGCTGAAACCATTTCAGTCAAAAATTCCTCTTTGAAAGTCATTCTCTATCATCTGGCTGTAAGATGCTGTCTCATATTTTGTTTTCTGTCTGGTTTTGACCTATCTATTACTAAAATATGTGTGTGAAGCACTCTGTCATGGTATTAGAAGGCACCTACTTTTGTAGCTGCATATGAATTTTTAAACAATGTTGACTTTTTTATATAAAAAAATTTCCTTCTGGTTTGTGACTGCATGTAGCTTCATGCTTAAAAGAGCAATAACCACACCCTGTCTCTAAAGGGTGAGAAGTGTTATTGAATGCTCAGGAATGTGTTCAATATGCAGGTATTAATAAAAAAATAAATCTCTGAATACTCTAATAAGAAAATTTAGACTAAACTAGCAATAGGCCTGTGGGTTATATTATGTCATGGCAGGATTTTCTGTGAACAGTGCATAAAAGGTTTGGATTCTCTGAAACTGACTGCCCAAAAGGAGCCAGAGACCCTGGTCGCTGGGAGCCAGGGCAGTGGCCATCAGTTCCCTCTGCTGGCCCAAGTACTGCCTGCCAGAAGAACTCCAAAAACTGAGCAATGCTGCAGCATAGCCAAGGAAGTGAAGTAGTTTCTTTTACCAAAATAAGAAAAGTGTAGTGTAACCTTGAGAAGTCATACTTAAAAAAAAAAACAAAACAAAAAGTCAATCAAGAAACCCTCACCCAAAAAAACCCAGTCTCTAGCTGCTTCTTTTTGAAGGCTTACTAGAGTGAGGATGTGGCAGCACATCACAGCATTCCACTCAGTAACATGCTGATTTCTCTTTCCTGTACTTAACGCTGCTTTTGCAAGATGCCTTACAGCCATGTAATTTCACCTTTACTGGTCCTATCTGATTTATTTCTGATGCAATATTTTCCTCTCTCTTTTCAATCACAACTATTTTTCCCCTGAAGACTGTGAAAGGGGTGACAGTATTTTAGTTTGCACAGGATTTCTTGCAACATTTGGGCACCTGTAGGTAAAACATAAGCTTAATCGTAAAGGTAAGAGCCAGCAAAAAACCACACCAAGATGCAATGCGCAGAGCAACGCTGAGCCCTCGCTGCCAGCCCCTCTCCCCAGGCTGTGCACACCCGAGCCCCGGTGCTGCACCCTGTGCTGCTTATGAGCACCTTGGTCTGAATGACTCCACTGAATAATTTGTGCCTTAACATCAGCCATTCTGGCACTGGCCTTGCATTTCTGACACCAGCCGACCTGGCACGCTATTAGAGGATGCAGAGGCTCCTTTATTTGGAGGAACAAATGATGGTTAAGCTTTGACAAAATTGACTCATTGACAAACGAGTATTGATCTTCTGAAAGGCATTACTGCCGGCTTCACCTTTCAAGGTGGAGATGGTATGGCAGGACAGAGGAGTTATTTGGGAGGTTGTCTGTGGCTTGTGGGGCCATCTGTTTCGCAGGCCTGGTACAAACTCCCTGCACGTGCGTTGTGACTGTACAATATGTTTATACAGTACGTGCAGGTTCAGGCTAGCAGAAGAAATGCATTTATCTTCTGCTGGCAGAGGCTGCAGACTTGTGGCACTACCTTTTCTGGTACACACAACCCCCACCCCCAGCTTTTTGGGTTTACATTCGCAGTCTGTAACAATAATGGTAAATACTATTGCCATTCAGGAGCTACCTTTTAGATGTGCAGTCAGAAAAGCTTGGCTCCACTGAAGTTTACAGGCATGTTGCCATTACCTTGAGTGGGATTAGCATTTCCCCCTTGGATGTTGGCTGCTGGCACTGGGAGTGCTTGAGAGACAGTCTTGTTTGCATTTCTCCCGTGTCCATTGGCATGAGCTCCTTTGGGCTGGAGCTGCAGTGCTTGTGCAGCATCTGCTGGAGCTTGTGTGCCGAAGTATTAATCCAGAGGAGGAACTGGGGCTAAGGTAATAGAGTTCCCAGATTCGATTTAGAATTTTGGATGATCATCCTTTATTTCTAGCTTTTGTTCTTAATTTAGCATTAATGTTGAAATTATTGTAAGCGACTGTTGAGACTGACTCTTCAGCCCTTGAACCTGCACACTGACAGCACAGGCAGATCTTGATCTTATTTTTAACTTAACTGCAGTCCAGGGGCCAGCCTCAGCCGTGGCCTTGCCATGGCAGCTGCCATGTTGTGGGACCCTCAGGAAATCCCTGCTCCTCTCGGATGTGTCTGGCCTGTGCTGCTGCATGGCTCGCGGACGGGGGCAGGTTTTGGCACAGCACTCTCGGGTACAGCCTTTGTGTTCCCCTGGGCTTATGTACCTATCGGGTGTCTCCTTTCCAAGACGCAGGCACTTTGCTGCCTGTGCACTACGTATTTCCATGGTGGTGCCACGATTATAAACAAGGTGTCCTCCATCTCTGTGCCAAAAGTCTTCTGCTGGGCCGTTATGCCAACTTTTTTCCTTGCCAGAAGGAGAAAATAAAGTCTGAACACAGTCTTTCACTTGTGGTTGAGTGTCTTTCTTGTGGCTGATGAAACAGCCTGCAGCTGGAGTCGTTTTTGGTATGTTGCTGGAATGGAATGGAATGGAATGGAATGGAATGGAAAATCATGTGGGTGTATCAGAAGGCATGAGCTCAGGAATTCTGTCTGATATCTCTGTCTTTAAAGTGATGAACTTTGCTGCATTCATCATCCTGTTGGGTACTTGATGCATTGGGTGATGGGCACTAGGGAGGACATGAGGAAAGGGTAAATTTTGGTAAATGTTGTGTGTGTGAAGTATACTTCTTTTTGGTCTAATCTTTTGTGGGGATGGTGGTTCTGTTAGTTTCTGAAAAATTACTTTGGATTTTCCTGATACACCATTACTCACTTTGTTTTAAGCTCTTCAGTGGTGTTTTCATCTGTTACAGAGTTATCCTTTTGAACCTGACATGCATATAATAATTTTTCTCCCTTTAAAATCCCTGTGAGTAATTTTATTCTGGTACCGGTGTATTTGACATTCATCACAAACAAATGCCAGTCATTTCTGTGGTTAAAGATGTCAGGGCTGGAACTGACATATACTGTCCTTTCCCTTCTGTACACCTGGCTAAAACCCGAGACATGTTCCTTTTTATATATGATAATAAGCTTTCATTTAATTTGTTGTTAATGACTAAGTTGAGGGATCTCTTTTGCTCCCAATGAGGCTTGTACCTTCAAGAATCTGCTGCTATTATTTGAGGATGAAGTTATTTTTGTCTGAACATAATAAGAAAAGGGAAGAACATAATATAACTGCCAAGTAGTCATTTGATAACCATATTATTTTAGAAACTAAAGAGTGTTTTACTGAATTTTTAATTAATAAAAATACAATTTCTGCATGTCTTTTTGTTCATAATATTAACTGCAATGAATCTCTAAACTAAATGAATCTCTAGCTTAAACGAATCTCTGCTGTCTTCAATTCCATGTAAACTATATATCAATTTGCTGCACTTAAGGGCAACATCATGCTGTAATTGCAGCATTCTGCATTGTGACAGACAATTTTATATGCATAGGTTTTTTTCACCATCATTTCTAGTGTCCAAGGATCAGTGGTATGTGAAATCAGATCTATGTGACTATTCCTGGTGTATTAGCATTACCTTATTTTCTGTGACAAAATTTGGTAATGCAGTAGTCTGGAGTTTTTTGGTTGCCTTTGTTCTGCTGGAAATGACCTTAGCTGTATGCTAACTTGATAGGCTGTGTGACATTCTGGCCCAGTTGCCTTGATATACAAATAAACTCTCTTGATGAAGTGACAGCTGCCTGTTTTTCTAGATGGGCAGGTACTAAATAATTCAGTCTGGGTAGATCGAGAGAAGAGGGAACAAGATTACAGTGTGAAGAAACAGATTGAATCACAAAATCTATCTCTTGGCCTGATGACTTCCTTTTTTGTATAGGCTGTACAATATTATAATATGGATGCATGTGTTTGTGCTGGGGTGTTTGTGGTTTAGGCAGCTGACCCGGGGCTCCTAGATCCTTGTATACACAAACCACAATGAAGGCAGTGCCAGGTGAAGGCAGGGGAGCAGAGATGCAAGAAAAGAAGCGTCTAACACTTGAAACCTTTTCTGATGTCATCCTCCTTCGCAAGAGACAGGTTCACTTTTTGTGATTGCAGCAGATGTAAAGGGAGGATGGCTGAGAACTGAGCATCAGCGTGTTGAAAATTGAAAAAGAGTCCTAGGGTCAGTAGATACAACGGAAGGCTAAGTGGATAAACCTTCACAGCCCAGCGTGGCAGAGATGAGATTAAAGATTTTGGAACACCCCAAAGCTTTTGGTGTTTGGATCAGTGGTGGCTTAGGCCCATCTTCTACAGCTCATCGCTTGCTTGGAGCTGCAATTCTGCTGGAAAATTCTTGGAGCCTTTAGGAAGACTCCGAGAAACTATTTTGTTTCTTTAAGCTGGAGGATCTACCACTTGTGCATACTTAATAAAAACATAATTGCCTTTAAAAATAAAAGGAGGATTAGTTTTTAAAAGAGAATTGATTATTACATTTTTAAAATAGAGTTAATTCATGTTCATCTCATGATATTCAGGAGATGTCAGTGTGTGTATGTGTGGGCGCATTTGCTGTGTGATGCCAATACCCTGTATCGAAGAAGGAGAATCCCAGGGTTTAACAGGAACAGTGAAAATTTGTGTCCACATTATATAAAGGAAAAGATATTGTGTTTAGGTTGTGTCAGCAATGTAGTTTTAAAAGAACTGGAGACTTTCTGCCTCCAGTAGTGGGTTTGTGTATATACTGACCAATAATAATGTTACTTTTAGTAGTACTCCCTGTCAAATTCAAATATAGCACATCAATGCAAGAACCTGGTGTAGTAACTAATGTTATCTTTAAGAACAAGTATTGTGAGCAGCATGTGCACTTCCATGAAATATTATTAAGCTGGGAGTAACTTCTTCCAAGCCGGTCCAGTTTGAGAGATACAAAAGTGTAGCCTTCTGCTGGGAATGGAAAGCTTTTGAAGTTGTTTTCAAAATGTGATGTTTAATATGACACTAAACTGTATGTCGAGATACAACTGGAGTAACACTGGGACTAGTACAATAAAAGGCAGAACAGAAACAGAGGCCGGAAATGTTCTACAGAGAACAATAGTATAAGTCGTCACATATCGAAGTATGTATAGAAGCTTAAGCTTCCCTTTTTTCGAAGGCTGTTTTTGAGTTGGAGGAAAATCCTAGAACATCTTAAATCTGCTCTTATCTGATCTGTCTCACTTTTTCTTGGTTTTTTTTGTGCCTGTTGGTGTAACCTCTCTGTTCCTTCCCTAAACCATGGCAATGGGAAGGTTTTTGCTGCTTTTCTTTAATCCCAGCTAAACTGAACAGAAAGTCTTACACTGACTTGGTGGAACGTGTTTGTCACCAAACTACTGATCAGGAGTGGCTTGGGGCCCTGCTTCTCTACCCACTGCCACCAGTTGTCCCTGACCTTTTTTGTGAAGAAACATCACCAATCTCATTTCCCTTAGCCAATCTTTTTTTCTGTAGTGCCCAGTAATAGGACAAGGACTAACGGGTATAAACTTGAGCATAGAAGGTTCCACCTCAACATGAGGAAAAGCTTCTTTACTGTGAGGGTGACAGAGCCCTGGAACAGGCTGCCCAGAGAAGTTGTGGAGTCTCCTTCTCCAGAGATTTTCAAAACCTGCCTGGATCTGTTCCTGTGCGGCATGTCCTGGGTGATCCTGGCTCTGGCAGGGGGGGTTGGACTTGATGATCTCTAGAGGTCCCTTCCAACCCCTACCATTCGATGATTCTATGATCACGTTATATCCAGTCAGTGGGACGTGCCCACCAGCAGTGCGAGAAGATCAGGTGTGGCACAGACCTTGCTGGTTGCGTGCTGGAATAACTGTGCATGATTAAAAGAGCTACAAAAGCTTATTCTCAAATATACCACTAGTTCAAAGAAGACTCGCAGAGTTGAGAAGGCAGAAAGGGGCCGTGTCTGTGGTGCAGGGCTGACTTCTGTGCTTTCTCACAAGATAGCTTATGTGGGTAGGCTCTGGAAATCTTCTGTACAAAGGCAAACCAGCCATGTCAGCAGCATTCATGGCCCCAGAGATAAGGCAGTCTAGCAGCATTTGTGTTAAAATGCTGGTCACCACTCCAGCAAGCTCACGCTGAGAGCTACTTTCTGTATCTTGCACTTTAAAATCTGTGTTAGTCAGATGCAGACCTAGTGCTGCCATGATTTTGTTTGCTGTGCCTCATTAATAATGAAAGGACTGAATAATATATTGCAGGCTAATGTAGAAGCAGTGGCCTGGATTTGACATGTAGTTGGTAAAAGTAAGCAAGAGTCTCTGCTTTTTTTCCCTCCCTATTGTTATTCCAGTTGAATTGAAACCCACTTTTACTGTCTTCTTCTGTCTTCTTTCCTGTCAGTCAGATGGGAGTCTCAAGCTAAGCTGCATGAGTGGAGAATTTTTACCTGGAAAATACTGATTCAAAGAAGTTCTTGGATGCCCCAGGTTTGAGGAGTGAACTGTTTTTGTGTCCTCCTCTCTTCCTTGTTTTAAGTGTTGTGAGACCCTGCCTTTGAGCTGAGTGATTGCTGACAGTGTGATTCATCTTCCCAGGTAGAAGCTGACCTCTCTGTCTCCTGCATGGAGAGGTGAAGTCAGTCAGGTTTCAGGCAGTGGTATAGAATTGTGATGGTATAGTGTAGTTTTCAAGTACTCCCTGTTGCATTCTGCTGAGATAAATTCTTGAAACTACTTCTTTAGCCCATAACAAGTTTCAGATGTGTTCAGACTGTGCTTTCTCTCCTGAAACTTCTCAGCTTTCTTTTTCCCTCATTCCGTAGCACGTTCAGGGGATGCTTATGATATGGGGTTTGGAACATGGGTGATGACTGTTGTCCGCACGGAGACAGTTCAGCCCTATCTGTCTTGCTCATTGAGTCTGCATTTTCTTTGTGCACCTGCAGATTGAATTATTTAAGGTTTGCAAAGTGTTGAAGTTTGTAAGCTCAGGTAGAATGAAACTGATGCTATAAACATCCCACTTCGCTCCTTCCATGCCTTGGTGATGATCTCATTGCCCTGTGCAGTGAAATTCAGAATTGTTATAAACAGGAAAGATTATCAAAACAAATTGTCTGCACCCATCCTTAGAGCTTCAATTATATTTCAAGATCTTGCTTAGACAAAATAGACTATATTTGTGCAAAAGTGTAGAGCTCTTTATTATATCACTGTATTAAAAAACGGGATTGTTGTAACACGGGAGAAAATCACAAGTTTCGTAAGAAAAACTGGAAGAGATCCACTTTAAACTTGGCAGGGTTAGTTATATAATTGAAGGTCTGGGAGGTCAATCTCTTCCATGCTATGTCTAGCTTACCTTATGTAATTAAAGCTGCTTCCGCCTCCTTTCCCCCAAATAAATTTGGCAAAATGCTGCTCTCGCTTTAGCGTGGGGAATAATGAAAGTTATTGACTGTGACTATGAATTACCTTGTGAATGCCGCAGAACTAAGGGAGATGCCATCTTTCTAAGTCTTTTATCCGGATTTATTAGGGCACATTAAGTAACAATGCTACTGCTCAATTATTGTTTATACTGAATCGTGCTTGTGGGTTCATTTCTAAAAGGAACAAAGGTTAAAAAAACAACATGAAAAAACCACCACCACCACCACCAAAAATCCCCAACCAACTTCCAGTAGCTTTTTAAAAGAGCAATTTGGGCTAAGTTGTAGGTGCAAATTTAGTTCAATTTTCTATGGCATTTTGGTGTTTACAGAGTGCTCTTACCTGCAGACAGTGGCTCCAGCTGGCTCCTTCAAAGTCTGGCCCTTTCGTACCTGGGCAGTCTGCCTGCCTGCCTGGCCAGCTGGCTTCACTGGGGTCATGGGGCTGGTGGCCGTGCTCCTTGGACCTTACTGTTCTTTTTTTTTATTTTGTGCCTGTGCAGTAGGTTGTCAGGAAAACCTGTTGGTTTTTCATGCCACCTATTTTATGTGATAGTTCACCCGCGTACTTCTGTACGCACTGAACCATCTGGTCCTTTTTGGGCCAAACAAAAGCATAGCAAGTACAAGCCAGTGATTTTCAGTTTGGGAGCCGAGTGCTGCCCTGAGCAGGGCCCAGCATGAGCAGCTAGATGTGATGATGTGGAAAGGAGGTGTTGAGTCATGGTGGGGAAAGGTGGAGGCTGCTGACCAAGAGCATAGCCAGGGTCTGCTGCAGGCGTCGAGCTGCTTGTTTGGGTTTACAGTGCTTGTTTGGTGTTTGCTGTGGTTAAGCTGCCTGGCTGTTGTAGCTGGAAGCTCTGCTAGTTTCTGTTTTGAAGTATGAGCAAGAAGCCTGTAGATAAACCAGAAGCCTCAAAGAAATGATCTTGTTTTGCTCTACTTCCTAGAATTTTTTTTGTTTTCTTCCTTTGCCCGACCTTGTGCTAGAGAGACGTTTTGGGTTACTTGAGGGTAGAGGCAGAGGAGTCGGATTGATCTGGTGTAGCTAGTGCATGCACACAGGATAGCTGGTGCTGAAGAAGGTGGTGGTGTGCCCCATCCTGCTGTGGCAGCAGGCTCTCCCTGCCCGTGCCACTCGCTGGCATCCCAGTTACAGCGGGAGGTGTCTCAGCAGAGGAAGTTGTTTGTAACCCGGCTGCTGCATGTCAGTGCTGTTTGGTCGTTATTCATCCAGGCTATTGCTGGAGATCCAGTATAGCAGGGAGCTCAGGAAGTCCCGGGGTCAAGTGCCATGCAATGCAGGCATCCAGCCAAACCAGGTGGTTTACATTTCTGTTGCTTCTTTGCAGAGTGAGCTGTGCTGAGTTATCACAGACAAAATAGCAGTGTTCCCCTTTCTCTCCTGTTTTCATCCCAGTTGAATGTATTCATTCATGTTAGTCATCCCAGCCTCTTAAATCTTTATACACACTTAAGCAAGACTTGACTTGTCACTGAAGTTCAGCAGGTGCATAGATGTTAAAAGCGCTGTGTCTTCTATCATTTTCTTCATCTAGTGATCTGGCCTTAGATTTCAGGATATAAAAATGAGTTAGTTGTGCTTGTTTTAGTCTTAAGATGTGCCTTTTGGATTTCCAGGGACATAGACTGGCAGCAGTCACCTTTCAGTGGCCTCACATGGTGCTTGGCTTCTGCAGTAGCTCAGCTGGTGTTCTCAGAAATAAAAACCTCTGTGGGAGATTTATGGAAATGCAGTGGATTTTGCTAATGTTTGGACCGCCCCGCATCGGCCTCGGGTGAGTCTGTCACTGGGCATCTGCAGAAGGAATACAGGGCAGGGAGTTTTCACATCTTTAAAAAGGCATATAAAATCTGAGTCTGCTTTTAGGGGAGGGCAGCCCTAAGGTCTGGTCTGTGGCTCTTGCCCTGTAGCCAGGGAAGGCAGGGAGTGTCTGGTGCAGGACTGGCTGCTCATGACCCAGAAGGGAGCCTGAGTGCCTCAAGTGCCTGCAGAGCTGCTCCTCCCTGCCAGTCAAACAACAACACTGGTACACTCTGAAGCAGCCTGAGCTAGTTCTTCTGGAATGGTCATAGTATGTTATGCCAGTAATGTAGTGAAACATCAGTATATAATTTCCCCTTGAATACTATATGCTCTCCTCTATAGACTCTACTGTACTATCCTTGCTCTGCTGCAATGCAATAGCCATGCAGAATGATGGGATTTCTGAATCCACTAATAGATATTATGGTAGAACAAAATCTACCTGTTGTTTTGTCACCTCTTGTACTGTGTTCACACAGAAAAAGATGTATATGATTTTATTTTACAGTAAGGTACTGGTTAGGAATAGTTGACTGCATCTGTCTTTTCCAATGCAGTTTAAATATCAGAAGGATGTGATACTCAGCTGAAATGTCTCACCTATTGATTGATCAAATTTGGATACTGAAGAGCTACGGTTTTAACAGAGCCTCTAATAATGGTGTATGTATGGTAAATATAACAGATTACTTGTTTTCTGGTTCAGTTGCCTTTGTCAACCACTTAGGATGTGACAGCACTTACACCTTTTGTTACACCTCAGGCTCTCCCTTCATCCATCCTTACCCCTTTCATGTGACACAAAGTCCTAGAAGAGACTTGGCAGAAGAACCCTCAAACAGCCTGCCCCCAGCAAACTGCCCCTGCTTCTCCTTCTAAAACCTTGTGGGTGAAAGAGAGTTAGGGAGCATCTGATGGGGTGGGATGCACTTCTAATCCATTGTCCTGTTCCTAGCTGTGGTCAGCTTCTGAAACCATGAGGAAGTTGCAAGGATGCTGAGAGAACACAGATGGAGGATAATATCCCCAGCCTCAAAGGTTTTCTCATAGGCCCCAGTTGTTTGAGTTGGATTAAGGCCTGGACTAAGCATATAAGATCTTTTTCAAATGATGTTTATGGTGTATAATAGTATATACATGTGTGTATATAGAATATGCGTGTGCATATAAAATATTGTGTGTGTTACTTACAAAGTTTTGACTTCTAGATACAACAAATTTCTTGACCTAAAGAATCACAGTGAAAGGATCCCAGTAATTACTGGCAATTTTCAAAACTGTCTGCCTCTGTCCATGTTGAAAGAGAAGATGAATCATCCATCCCAGCAGAAAGTTGCAGGGTAAATTCTACTTGGCATAATTTCTTAGTGACTGAGAAACTCATAATTGGCTCCATGTGGGCAGGGGATCTGTCTGTGGTGAGCTGAGAGTTGCACAGCAGACATGGAAAGTGTGTTGGAGGTACTACGTAGGATATCACATTTGTATGGATGGGTGCTTCGTGCTCTGGTGTGTTAATCGTTGCTCTTCAGAAGCCCTGTCTGGTTTGAGAAGGGTTTCTTCCCTCCTTCTCCCCCACTTCTGGCCCTATCCTTCCACCATTGTCTTAGGAGGAGGGGGAGGAGGGTCATACTATGGATGTTAAAGGTAAACATACTTGACAGACATTTCATTGTTCCTTTCCTGTATGAATTCAATTGACAATGAACCCGAAGCAACATTCAGTAGCCTTGGCTGTTTCAGATGCCTTCAAATTAGCTGTCCAAAGCTGAAATAAATAATTATTACTAAAAAAAACCCCAAACCAACCAAACAAAAAAACCCCTCCAGATTCTGCCGTTGAATCTTCTTAGTGCTGATTGCCTGATACTATCATTCTTGAGGCTACTTTGTTGTTAATTACTACTTTGATGCTGTTTTACTTATGTATCTGAAGCTTAGACGCTGCGCTCCTACACCAGCCTTACAGCTATTTGGCTTAAATACAAGAAAATGACAAACAAATTCTGCCCATTCTTGTTTCAGTGCTAACTGACTCCAGTAATGTCATCATTGTTGTTGTTAGCTTAGTATTACAGGGCTCTACTGCGAGTGCTTATTCATGTTTTAAAAATTATTGATCCTTTCTTAGTTACGAGAGGGAAAAGGCATGACTTCAGTTTAAAAGTTAACTTCTTTATGCACGTTTACTTTCCTTTAACTCTGGAAAACTGATGCCTTTCATTTGAGACTTTGAGGATGTTTTTTTTCTGCATCGTAAATTCAGTGCTCGCTTCAAAGCGTACATGCAATTTGTAGACTTGTATTGCCTAGTGAATTGTTGGGAGTCCTTGTCTGCTGTGTTGAGATGAATGCACATACAAGTTTAAGTAACTCTTCTAATTTTTTCTTTCACCAGAAATGAGCTTTTTTTTTGATAAATAGAACATAAGCTCTCACTTCTCCATCCCTTTCTTTACTCTCTCTCCCCTCTGTGTCAGTCTTGACTCTTACTTCTTTAAAGTGTTAGTGAGTAAAAACACAAGGGTGAGTAAGTGGTCATTACAGTTGCAATGGTGTTGTCCTTCATCAGGTAGAAAGTCCTCATCTTCTCTGCCATGGTGAATATGCCACCAGCTCTCTCAGGGTGCAGTGCTGATGCTAGGTCTCTCCTCCAGCGTTGTGAAGGTCACTGGTGGCTGGAGCTGGCCTTCAGGATGCAGATGCCCAGGGCTGTTGGTGCCCTCTCCTACCCTCCACACAGAGCTGGCCATAGCTTGCACAGAAACAGAAAAATCACAAAGATGTTATAAAGCTTTTCTTCCAGATGTTAATGAAAACCAGTTCAACCAGCAAGGTATTAGATACATAATTTTATAAGTAATTACAACTTCAGCTTAACAAGGAATTGCTCATTAGTTGAAAACTTTGCCACTGCTGGAATGAGCCATCTGAGCCATCAGATTTTAAGGTGCTGAATGAAGCCCATTTCCCAGTGATGAACTAGATGGAGACATCTAAGGACTAGAGGTGAAGAAAGGGGTCTGTGGGGAGGCATTTGTTTCAATAAGCAAGTAATAAAGCCCAAACCACTAAAGCCTGTGCCATTTTTTGTTTTCTGTCTGCCTTCTGGAAGGGAGGGTCTTCAGGTCTTTGTTTTCCCCTCCTGTGCTTGTTGACATCATTTGGGAGAGCTAAAACACACACCACCACCTTTGGATGGCCACGGTCCCCAAGTCACTTCATCACATGTTGGGACCTTAGCAGACCTGCTGACTTGTCACCATGTACGTCAAAGAATCACAGAATGTTAAGGTTTGGAAGGGACCTCAAAAGATCAGCTAGTCCAACCCCCTGCCACAGCAGGACCACCTAGAACAGGTCACATAGGAACATGTCCAGGCAGGTTTTAGATGTCTCCACAGAAGGAGACTCCACAACCCCTCTGGGCGTCATAGTATTGCTTCTCACACTGGACTTGCTCTGGAATGGAAGCGATGCTGAATGTAAATGTGCACATCTATGTCCCTCAGTCAGCATCAGCCATGGTGAGAGGGGGAAGTGGAAAAAACAAGCAGCGGTGTGTTTGCAATCCCCGATATGAAATATCTGTCCCGTTAGGTAACACACCGTTACTTGCAGGGGAATTGGCTGCTGTCTCTTCTTGTGGTGACGTCTCGGTGAAGTGCGGAATTCTTTTTGGCCCTGCCATATAATGGATAAAAATCTCACATTTCAGCTCTGCACAGTCCCCTTGGTGATGTGCTGTTGTCCTGCAGGTCCTTGGTTTCCCCGCAGTGCAGTAGGGATGGGGGGGTGTGTGTGTGAGATGTCATCGAGACAGTCGACGGACAGTGTTCAGAACAGCAACTGATGGAAACTGTCCATAGTGTGAAGGTTTGCTGCGGGAAAGCTTAAACTTTATGGAGAATTTTAATGACCATAGTTGTATCTTGACACATTATTTGTTTTTAGATTGAAGCTTCTTCATTTATGCTAGAGCACATTGCGATGCAACAAAAGACTGTTTTAAAGGTTTCTTTTGAAATTGTTGCTCAGATGTAAAGCTCATGTGCATTGGGAGGGGGAGAGACTAAAGTGCAAGCTCAGGCACATTCATCTGCAAAAGCTACAAAGCTGAATCTTCTTAAAATATTTTTTTTCTAGGTTTAATTTTAAACGGTGATTAATGCTTATTATTTAACACAGGATTTCAAGAACTTGGAAACTTTAGAGTAATGATTTTTTTGTTTTTCCCCTCAGATTTTCCCTTGGAAACCATGAAACAGAGGTTTGTTATGTAAAGAGCTCATAGAAGACTTTGGGACTTGCTTTAAGGAAAATTAGTCTTTCTCCAGAGAGCTTCATACTGTTCAATAGCATTTCCATATAGGCTGTGATAGTATCAAAGAGTGCTTTATTTTTGCCTTCTTCATGACCTCCAAAGGGAAGAAACAGAAGAGCATTAACCTTCTCATATGTACATGTTTGAAATTATAAACTTAAAAATCCATGAATGTGCTTCTGTAAAACTCTCTTCCCAGCTGGGTTCCTGTAGTGAAAAACACTTGCTATTTTATGATGCGTTTTTTGGCGAGTTGCCATTGCTTGCTGTTTATCAGCACGCCTGATGTTTTTGGTGGAGGAAATACCCATGCTTTTTTGCTACATATAATTGAGTTAGGCATAGCTTAATTTACTGCTTGTTTGCTTTGTTTTGGATTTGGTGGTGGAGATGGCAGCTCTGCTGAGGGAATTTGTGAACGTTTCTTTTGTATTCCCTGGTTACCATCTACTGAGCTGGAATCTACCTTGGCATTACTCAGTAAAATAAAAAAAAAATAACAGCAGCTCTTTTTTATTTTTTTTTTCTTCATGTGTATAAACTGAAAGAGAGACAGAAACTGAAATTATCCTATTATTTCAGTTTTTGAAGGAAAACAGCTAAGGTAGGTGAGACAGTGTTGTAGTGGTAGGGCTTAATTTATAAAAAAAAAATCTGTTTAGTAAGGTTTCAGCAATAGGTTCCCACTGATAATGTTGGGCTTTCCAAAATAGTGATTGTTAACTGCTTTAAAAAAACAACCTACTTCATCTGGAAAAATGAAGGATAATTTTTCACCTGTCCAAAGTGGGTTAAAGGTTCAGACAGCAAATGTTGGCCTCTGTAAATTGCCTGATTTTTCTCATTTTTTGTCTCCTGTTGAATGGAGCAGTGTCTCATCCTGAAGTAGTTTATGGTTAGCTAAGCTTTGAGTCAAATCATTCTATTTACTTTAGTCCTCCTTAGGGCTGCAAGATTTTTTAATAGGGCATCTACCAGTGTAAAAATTTATTTGAAAAACTACTTTGTACCTTTGCCTGGTTCATTTCTGTAGTTGGGACTGAAAGTAAGTGCTTTTGATGTGTGGAAATACTTGGTAAAGACTCTTCCAATGTCTGAAGAAAGCTGTGATCCAAACTTCTCTTCAAGCTGGGCTGAAATACAAGGGTCACTTGTATGTATTTTATGAGCTGACCTTCTTCAGAGTTGGTAGTGTTCATGCAGATTTGGATGTGAACTGCTCTAACGTAATGTGAATGTTACTCTTGTAATTTGACACACACAAACCACAAACTTTTTTCCTCACATCCTGGTATAGCATCATGACTTTTTTTAGGGTGGGACTACCTAACAAGTAGATTGTAATGGAAATTCTCATCCTCCTCTTGCCACCCTTTAGATGATTTGTCACCTCCTTCCTCCACCCAAGATGCTTTGAAGCTGGTAATATTTCGAGGCAAACAGATAATTGCAAGTAAATGCCACTATATTGCAGCACATCCTTCCTTTTATGCCAGGAAGCATTTAGGCAGGAAGCAACATGAAGACTTTCAGAAGCAACTATATAAATCCTTGCTGTAGCACATCTGATTCTGTTTTAGGTCTGAAATGTCTGCCTGTAAAAGTTGATTCTGTGCTCTCCAGTAAGAAAAGGTGGCACAACCTTTAGAAATGTTTCTCCTATTGCTGTTTCCCAGCATAATGAAGTAATGTGGCCGCTCGTGAACCTGACTTTGAACGTTGGCATGTTTTGTTTATCTTGAATGCTTTCTTCAAGCAGCTGAAGCTTACTGAGCAACTGAACTTCTGGAGACCCATATTCATTTGGAAACTTGCTGCTTGAGTTCTTACCTGACATGTATTGCTTTTCCCTGTGTTTTTCTGCCTGTTCACAAAAGATTTTTGTTGTCTTCTTAAGTCCTTCCTCTTATCACCTGAAAATCAACAATAGGTTATGTTGCTTTTCAGCAAGAAATTTTGTCAGTTTTTTAGTTTATTTGGAAGGAAATAAGTGAAACAGATGTCTAAAAAGGGTCTATATCAATGACACTGTCTTTCTTTTGGAATAATACCCTAGCTACTTGTTCCTGCACAGAAGTGTGTAAACATAGGGTTACTGCTCACTCTTTCATGTTATTTTGTAGAGAAAGTAAAAAAGATTTTTATTTCTTTTAAAAGAAAACAGAGAAATAAATATTGTTATATCACCCAGGAAGCCATCATCATGAATTAGCCTGTTATTGTGCCAGCTGATGTTCAAATACAAACCAGCACAAGAGCTTCTCCCAGCAGGACATACTTCTTACTCTCCAGAGAGGAGCTTGCTGTGGTGAATGGCGCTCAGGGTAGGTGCAGTCATGGTAGACCTTGCTTTGTTCTCTGCCATTAGAAGTGCCTCTGTCCTCATGCAGGTCCTTTTGGTTGCCTCAGGGGACGACAAGGTGATCATCTGAGACAGCACTGCTCCTCCATGGCTCTGTCTGAGCAAGCAAATAACTTGGATCCGGGCTGAGCTGTGTCTGACTGCACAGTGCCTCTTTTTGTCCCTTGTAGCTGCAATCACATGAGTGTGGTGCAGCTGAAATCATTTGTCTGGGGAATGGGAAATATTTTTTCTTTTCCCCTTTTTATGTGAAGAAAACCACGATTCATTCATGTGCTGAGCTTCACATCTTGGAAGCGTTGCTTGAAACAACCCTGGGTTGCGCAGGCAATGCTGCCTATGGATCCCACTGATAGTGGTGGGCTTTGCCCCTCCTGGGACAGTGCTCTGTCCTCGCTTCTCCATTTCTC
The DNA here is from genome assembly GCA_025345505.1 of Todiramphus chloris collaris. NCBI lineage: Eukaryota > Metazoa > Chordata > Aves > Coraciiformes > Alcedinidae > Todiramphus > Todiramphus chloris. The sequence goes on along the minus strand of JANVCC010000022.1, from coordinate 4,681,256 downwards.
TGCCTGAAAAAAGGATGCAAAGCACTCAGACTTTTGGTGTTTGTAAGGGCTGTACAGAATGGCAGCGCTGTGGTGTGGTCTGCCCTTCCCTTCTCCCCATCCATTGTTTACGCTGAGCCTTAGATAAGATGAGTATCTTTTGTTTTTCCTGTAGGTAATAATAACAGCCTGTCTCTGCCAATACAGAATTAGGTTCTTCTTTCAGGAAGACGTGGGAAGTAAAAAATGAATGTGGGTTTTGTAAAGTATGTGTGACAGAAAAGGTTTGAGGGCAGGGAAACAGCAGGCTGTGCTCTGCACAGGGAAACAAAATGACTCTGCTGAGCACGGGTGCCCCTGGAGAACTTCTCTGCCTCAGCTGTGTAAGCCATGGTGCGCTTGCTGGTCAACCAGTGAGATCTCTTCAATCTCAGCATTTTCCCTTTGTGAAAATACTGTCTTGCTGCTCAGTGTTGGTGAACAGGAATTGTCTCATTGCTGGTGACTGTGATGAATAACAGCAGTACTGGAGCTGCTGTATGGGTTGGGTTTTTGTCACGGATCTGGTCAATCTTTGGCCTCCTGTCACCTTTCTTTTCAAAACAAAGTGTTGTCCCTTCCTTATGCCTGCTCAAATTTTTGTGCCTCCATTGATACAGAAAACTGATCTGCTTGTTCTGGTAACGGTAGCAGCAAAAGTGGGAAGCTCTGCTGATATCTTTTTGGCCAAAGCTAACAAGGCAAAAGCTTTATTTTTGACACTGTGTTTAAGGGAGCATTCACGTGTCAGTCTACTGTTCTGGATATCCGTGGGATATTTGTAGGAACGCAGGTGGGTGGATGGACAGATCAACACCTGAAAGGAATTTGAACTCTTCAGATTTGTCCAGTGTTAATTGGACTGTAAGCTGGGACAGAGCCCTCTTGTCTTTTTCTCTGCTCTGTGCTGAAACGTGGCTGCTATAACATAATTGGGAAGCATGTGCAGCTTGGAAACTCCCCAGAGGGTACTTACATTTTTCTGTGTTAATTCTGTTGTTGCAGGGGAACTCACGGCTTGTTGTTCGTGGGGTGTTGTTTTTTTGTTCCGTCCACCTCCCCTTCCCTCCCCCCCCACTATTTCATTCACTTGCTTTAGGTAAAGCAATCTTGTAGATCTGATACTGTCAGCAGAGACAATATAATTGGACTCTGCTGTTTACATGATTCTTATCTGCAATGCGTCTTCATTATTGTACAGCTTTGCTGTAATGCAGACTTCAGAGGCTGTGAGGACATACTGGTTCCATTCTGCCCCAACCCAACTGTGTCCATGACATTTGGAAGCAAGACAGAAATTCCTGGGGACTCCTTTCTCTCTTGTTGTTCCATCTCATGGACAATTAATCCTTTTTTAAATATTTGTATATATTTTGACTGTCTTACCCCATGAAATGTGCTGGCATTTAGCTGTAACCCGTAGTTACTCATATGATTTATTCCCTCCTTGCCTTCAGAGTTTAGTCTAGCTTTAAATAGGACTTACTTGGATGGCAACCTTTTACACTGCAACTCCCTTCAGAACGTAGATTGCTAGATCTTGTACTTACCTGTCAAAATAGGACTTTGAAGCAAAGCAGATGACTTTTCGCTTAGTACTACTTTCTGTCTTCTGGTATGGTTATGTTCATTTATCTTCTGCTGCTAGTGAAAACCTCCATCTTAACTGTTCTGGAGGAAGCGCTGGTGGACACATTTTTGTGAACTTGCCAATAACGTGCCAGGGAGAAACCTCGTGCCAGCCCGTGAATTGTTTGTGACAGCAAGTGTAATTTACAGCAGGAATCTTCTATTGACAGACTGTCAAAATCAAGGTTTAATGTTGCTATCTTCTGAAAGGGGTGTCTGCAGGAGTGGAAGAATCTTGATGGCATTCATTGAAAATTAAATTGCTGATCATTTTGAGGTGTAGTTTAGGAACCAGACTATCTTTTTTCCTAAGAGATTCTCAAAATACAGGGCGTGCACCAAATTTGTAGGCTGAGGCTTACCTTGCTATTACTTCAGATGCTGCATTTTCATAATTTCTTGCTAGCTATTTGGAAGAGGTTGTCCTTTAATCTCTAAAGACTAGATGACAATTAGGTGTCTAGTGTGCTCCTACGCTTTTCTCCTCTGGTTATGTTTGTTCATTTTTTTGCTGTCCAGGAGTCTTTGTGGGTATTTTGCAATGCCAAAATATCAAGGCTCCAAGAGTGCAAAACAGTAGCAAGTGCTCATTATCCGTGCAACTTGGACATACGTTTATCCTTCTGATCTGTACAGTTGAGGCTCAGAGTATCTCTGGGCTCTCGGCAGCACTCTTGCATAGGGATGAAGTTTTCCAAACTTTCTGTTTGGGTTTCTGCTTGGATCCCGACCTAGTTAGGCTGTTTGCCTCAGCTGAAAGGTTACCTGATGCAAAGGATCCTTTAGCTGGCTGGGCTGTAACAGACACCTGTCTCCAGTTAAGACACCATCCCCTACTCTCCTTTTGTTTCAGTGTCACCTGAGACGTTGTGATCCTGTGTTTGAAATGAAGGAGGGCAAAACCCTCCTCTCAGTACCTTTCTTTTAGACAGACATTAAGGAAAAACTTTGTTGTTTTAAGATGTGGATGCTGTTGTCTAGAAGTTGACTGTGTCTTTAGGAAAAACCGATGGATTTATATCTGGTGTCTATCTAAAATCATGTTTACGCTAGAGTGTTTATTAAACCCGGGTTAATTTTCCTCCTCTCTTTCTACAGTTGCAGGAGCTTTGCCAGTAATGCATTCTAGTAACTGGTAGTCAAAGGCGGCACGGGTCTCGTGCCAGTTTCCCATTCCTTCTCTGTGGGCTGGACTGGAGCCTCGCTGCCCGGCAGTGCCACGCGGCTGCTGCTGCCCACACTGCTGCTGCCTGGGCTGAGGCCCCGCTCCGGTGAGCCCTGCTGCAGGAGCCTGAGCTGCTGTGGGGAGGCTCAGCCTGGCAACCCAGCGCTCTCTTCTTTAAAAAGAAGAATTATAGTGCCTTAATTACTGCCTGTCTCTCTCCCCTCTCCCTCCTGTCCATTACTCTGAAGGGTTCTTGAAGTAATTAGCATCGCACCGTCACATGGCAGTCCTGTGCCGTTAAATAATAAGATCTCTGTCTCTTACCTTTCTTTTGCGTGATAACCACAGATTGCTTGCTCTTTTTAGTCCCATGATATTTTTGTCAGGACTCTCTTGGCCGAGGCGAGCTCTGTGAGTCACGCAGCTCTGGCGGCACTGGCTTTTCATCTGGTCTTCCTCAGTAACAAACACTTCTAGCCTGGAGCCCAGGGAGCTGATGGGCTTGTTGTCACAATGCTTCCAGAGGGAGAATTTGCTGTTGGTTCAGGTGTGAAATCTTGCTTGGCTTGGGTTTTGCAACTGTAATTTTCATGGAAACTTCTCTGGCTGACGTGTACGTTGTTGGCAAGTTTGGAAGAAGTTGTTGCAGTGTGAGCTGCCCACAGAGGTGGGTTACCATGCATGTGCGAATAGTAGAAATGTGCTCAGTACGTGTGTGCGACTGTCTGGACAACACAGAGGGATCTGTAGTGATCTAGGTTGTTACCAGTGCACATCTTCTGGTACCCTTGCGTTTTGCTGGCATTCCTGGGCCCTTTGTTTCGGTTGGTTTTACCACCAGTTATCCCAGGGGTTCTCTTTTCAGCTCTGAAAAGCACCCAAATAAAACATTAAAGACTGGAGAATCTGGTGAGTATGAGAGTTGTTCTTGGCCCAACAGCAAGCCATGATTCTGGGCTGTGAAGCCATCAGTTTTTGAGGAGGAATGCTATGTTTCTGCAAAAGTGAAGGTTTTTCTAGTAGGTTAATCCTACTCTGTTAGTGCAGTTAGGTTGGCTGGCTGGGCCAGGACTGCTTCTATGGAATGGGGTGAAAATACACAGTGCGTGTATCCACTTATGCATCCATCCACATCTGAATTACAATGTTTACATAATATCCTGCTTACCCTATTTCTGTTAACATGTCTGTGCCCATCCAAAGGCATGTTGGGGGTTTTCTGATTTTTTTTTTTTTTTTTTTTTTTCGCCAAGTATAGACACAGTTATGTCTGTTATACCAAATCTTACTAGATTTAGCTGCTATATTTTAGTTTGTTCAGTGAACTTCATAGACTAAAAAGCAAAAACCCACAGAAACTTTAAAAAGTCTTCTAATCTTTCCAGTTTTCATTGGGAGGTTTTTCTTATGCAGTCACATCAGCAATATTAAATGCGGAATATCATCTACCTTCTCCTTCACCTGGATTGTTCATACATAAGAGATTATTGTCTTGAGCGTCTTACTGCATTTTAATGCTCAGTGGAGCATATTCTCACTGTTTGTAAGGGATGAGTAAATAACAATCATATTTCCTGTAGATAAAAACTTATTTCTTCTTGCTCTACTGTTCTCTGTTCTGCTGATTTGTTTATTTAGTTGTCTCATATTGGAAAAAACTCCTATCAATCCTGTGCGCTCGTGCTGGTGTTCACCGAGTTGCTCATTTTGCTTCTGAGACTCTCAAACCAGAGGAAAAATTTTTGCTGTATCAAGTTTAAATATCAAAAAACCTCTTTATCAGTAAGTGGAAAAAACCCGCTGAAAAATCAGAAAAATTCTGGAAAAAAATAATCTGAAATATTCATTATGAAGCAAAGCAGCTACTTCCTGCCTAGTTTCGAAACAAACTTCCTCTGTAGATAGGGTTTCATGAACAGCTTGTCTTTACGTGGTTTAGCAAAAAGAAAAGTTAGAAGTTTGGCATTCTCACAGTAAGCAAAGACAGTAACAGAAGACAGTGTTGATTTAAAACGAGTACTTTCTGCAGGAAGAAATGGCCTCATCAGTGCCTAAAGCAAAGAAAAAGAGGTGCGGAAAACAGAACCAGACAGAAGTATAGAAAAGAATATATATATACATATATAAAAAATGGGGTCATAGCCAGGAAGAACTACCTGGAAATATGTAAGAAATACATAATTCTTTTACAATAAATTTGCCTATTTTCTAGTAACAAAAAAGTTTGGTCCACAGCAAGTTTTATTTTGAATAATCATGGAAAACAAAATGATTCACTATGGGCAAAACCAAAGTGAAAGATGGGTAATAGTAATGACAGTAGCATCAATCCTTGTTGAACCCGCTGCACAAAGACATTGTTAATAAGCGTTAGCCCTTCCTTTTGCCCTCATGAAATAGGAGAGCTTGGGGTCACAAGGAATTTTTATCAGGGCATGTAGTTTTTTTACTGAAATAACAAAGACTTAGAGTCTTTGTGCAAATGATAGACCAGGTAATGGTTCTGGCAATGCCATTCTGTGCATTGCTGGTTCTGCCTCCAGACTTGGCACATTAGTTAGATAAATCTGTGCTGTATTTTTGGCAATGGAATTGTTGTCTTTGGTATCCTATGGGTGAGATTATTTAAAATTATTTCAATATATACTTGAACTTAAATTTGTATTTTGCTTTTCTTGCATCTTACTGAAGCATGAATGGTCCCTGATACTCTCTAAAAGGTAAGATGGTTTCATATTCTGGTTGTTAATTTTCACCACTGCTTAGCTCATTTTCTCCTTGAGAGCTTATTAGCAGGTTCTTCATTCAGTGCCATCGTTGCTCTTTTTTAATCAACTTTCTAGAATTTAACATATGAAGTTACATATAAAGATGAGAACACTATTACTTCATTTGTTTCACTCTAGTAATTTTTACATTACTGTGAACACCCCGATTACACATTTATCTGGAAAAGGCTATGATGAAAAGAAAATGTAATTAAATATAGGAACTAAATATTGAGCTCCTGACTTGAGGCTGAACTGATAAATGAAATTAAATTTACACAAGGGAAAAAAGTATTGTAAAGCACATCCAGTATTGCATTTTAATGTTTTATTCAACTAGATCTACAAAGCAGGCTGCATATATCAACTACAGGAACTGATAATTTCTGAAGGACTTATTTAGAATCAATTTGCTGTAATTGTGTCATACTATAGTTGCTTGGTCTTTGAAAAAAGAAAAAAAAAAAAAAAAAAGAATCATCTGCATTTGAAATTGAAGCAGCACTGGTGCAGGAGAGTTGAGTATGGTTTGGGTTTCCTAGTCAGATTTAAAAAACCAAAGCAAACAAAACCCAGTGAAGCATTATACTTTATAAAGAAGATGGCTAAAGAGATATCACCCCGTGTCCCTCATACAAATTGAGGTGTCAGAGCAGTCAGGCGTGGTGCGTGGTTACATTGAAGGTAGTGGGGCTGGACTGGGGCTTGCTTTTGAAGGCCGAGTGTATCTGCCCTCCCCACATGTGTATTCAGGCTTCTTGGCTTTCACTGTCACTGAATCAGGAAGACAGAATTTACTTTCCTGTTGAACTAATTATAGAGCTTTAAAGAGATTACTTAACCCTTCTTTTCCTACAAAGGGACTTTATCAGTCAATCCTGTGTCAGCGGGAGGCTGCAGGGAGTTACCTGCTGCTTTGGATCGCTTTCAGGGATCAGCAGCCGCAGTGCATTGCAGCCAGAGTCTCGTGTTGGACAGATGTCTTGGTCACCAAACTGCATGTACGACGTAGTGCTTCCAAAATTACACTGTGACCCCTGAAATACTGCTGAAGCCATGGCTGGAAGTAGATTTAGACAGTTCTCTGTGATACAGTTGCTAAAACCAACCTATGATTAAATACCTTGGGATATTAAAATCAATGTATATTTCTTTCTTGCTGCTTTATACTTTCCACAAAGTGCTTTTCATCTTCTGTATCTAAAGTACAGTAAAATTACTTCTTTCCTGCCTTCCATCCTTACGTGTGCTGTGGGACTGAGAAATGGTTGGTTATTTCTCTGACATGATTCTGTTTGGTTAGATGTGGGATGTGTTTTGTCCTCTAGGAGTGTTGGGCAGCTGACAGCCATGGTAATTGGTACCTAAGCAATAGACCCTGTGAAGTGTGGGTGTTGGGGTGCAGACCTTCTCGCCGCTCTGTTTTCTGAACCAGTCCCATGGGGAGAAGGGGCAGGAAGGATAATTTTCCTCCCAGCAGTACATTAATTATTGTGATGCCTGTGTGACTGAGGGTGTTGGCAGTTTTGGTGTGATACGAGACAGCAGTGTGCTAGAAAGTGAACAATCACGAATCCAGTTCCTTTCCTTGGGGCTAACTCAGGACTAACAGCTGGCTACTTAGGAAGGAAGGGAAGACAAGTCCCAGGGCTGCTCAGCAGTCCCTCTGGACAGGTTTTCAAAGTACAGGCCAGTGTGGAAAGAAGCAGTGGTGTCTGAGGAGTCCAGCTGAGGGTAATATAAAGAAAATTATCTTGTCAGTGGAAACCAAGCGTGCAAAAAGATTCCCTAAAACGATTCATCTTTTCTGGGATTTCTCTCCTGGCTTTTGATTAGCCATAATTAACCAAGCTGAGCACTTGACTCGCACAGGTTCCTCTGATGTAACCTGGATGCTCTGTGTCTGTGGGGGACGAGAGGCCTGAACAGCTTGGTGCTCTCTGTCCCTCATCCACCTGCTCCATGGTGCCCGAGCTGTGAAGCTCCCCTGTGCGAGGTTCTGCCTCATTGATGTGAATGTGATTTTCAGTCGCTTGATGCAGTTTCCCTCTAGAGATCATTGTGTCCAGTTGATATTCTAAAGGACAGCCTTTAATGAGAACTGTTTTAAGTATGCATGTATATTTGTTTTTGCAGTCAGATTCAGAGCTAGGTAGCATTTTTTTGTACATCTCTGACTTGATCTTGTGGCACCTCCTTTGGAAAGGGGCTGGGACTGATGTTCACAGCCTGACCCCTTGCTTCCACAGGAGAAAGCACACAGTTGGGAGTGAGAAGGAACAGCCATGGCAGAGAGTAAGCATGAGCAGGGAGTTTGAAATCATGTATTTTTGAATGAATGGTGGGTATGCAGATGTGACCTCAGTGCTGCGATGCCACAGACTTAAAAACAGCTGGTTCTCTGTTCACGTAAATGCCTTTTTTGGGTGGAACAGGAGGAGAGCGCAAACCTTTCTTCGTACCTTCTTGTGATACCATTTGTTCTGGTGCCTGTGAGTTCATTTACAGATCTTATCACCAACTCTTCTATAAATGCCAGTTTATTTAGGAAATTTAATAATGCTGTCACTCAACAAAAAGTATTGGAGAAATATTTTCAGTGCTTTGCAAATGTTGAAAGCATAAAACCTGAAAATACCTGAAAGGAGAATCAGTCCTATAACAATTTTTACATGTGCTTTGCTATGGTTGTTTCTTAGTCTGCGAAGCTGAAGCTGGGATCCACCCTTATGAAGTGCTTTGAGATTGAGGGATGAAAACACGTTGCTATCTCCAACTGCAAAGCATGGTTGCTTTGAGCCACAGATTTGAAAAGCAAAATGTGGCATTTCAGGTGGCTTCTGCTCAGATGTTGAACTGGTAAAAGGGAGATCTTCAGTATGCAGTGGGTATACTTGCTAGTGCTGACCACTACGTCTGTGTCTGGAAGGCCCAGGGACAAACCAGTCCTGGGTCATTTTTGTTGCTAGGAGAGTTGTTTTGCTGTTCAGAGCACCTGTAAATTTGACATACTCAGTAGATGTGTATTTTTGCCATGTGTGGATCTGACAGTTGCCTGCTACCTGTCTAGCTTGCTCACACAGTGCAATGAGCGCTTCGTTTAGCATGGAGGCAAGGCACACACATTTACCAGCTTTGATGTGACTTTCGGCGCTATTCAAAATGAACAATGGGAATACATAAGAGAGAGCAGCGTGTATCTGTGCCTTGCTCCGTGAGCAATGCCCCGGGGATGGGCAGCTCAGCAGGAGAGCTTCCCGACTTCACTGCTCAACTGCTGTAGCACGAACCGCTGCACACAGAACATGGTCTAAGACACCTGCAGCAGCTTTGGCAGAAGAAAACAGCAGAAGCATTAATCTATCCATTTCCTCTGATTTATGGATTTCATTGTAGTTGTGTCACCTCAGTGGAGGTTTGTAAAGGCAGCATTTCATTTACCTGTCAAGGTAATCCATCTAAGGTAACACAATTCTGATTTCTATAAACCAGCAGTTACCCTCTTACAGGCTTCGGGACCCTCCAGCTCATTCTCCAGTGTGGTGGTGGTTTTTTTCTCCTGCAATCATGCAAACAGAGTAGTGATTTGTTCATTTATCTAGAACATCTTACACTTTGCACATATGATGGTGTTTGAACAGCAATATTTGTGAGAACTGATTAGGAGAAATGAATGCAAGAACTGGTTTTCTGACTGTGAGAATAAAATTTCTTACCACGTTTCTTTAAAAATAGCACAAAAAAAGAGAGTCTAAAATAAACTCTGGACAGAGGTGTGCAAAGACATCACCGTCACAGGGCAAGCTTCAGGCATTACTTGAAGACTCTAATTCAGCAGGTAATTCTTGACTTTCTAGAAGCGTAAATTTTTAAATAGTGCAGTACATGGTGGTTTGAACTGACGTGGTCATTCTGGGTGTTGAATAACATTGTCGCTTTTGTAAATCTGTCCTGGATAGCTCTTGTTCTAAAGCTGTATGATTTTTAGTGCATACATTTCTTAATCTCCTTTTCATTATGTTGTTTCTAAATTTCCAGTCGAGGCTTGTGGGGACAGCACTGTGAATTGTACTCATGGCAGAAAATCTGCTTCACCGTCATGACAGGTCATGTAATTTTTATTTTAAGCTGAGGCGTGTGACAGTTCTTAATGAAGGCATGAAAATTGAGTCATGTCTCATGGTAACAGCAAGAGAGCATCTTGCTGTCTGCCCTGAGTCACAGCACACTGGTGCTGCTGGCACATATAACGCTGATAATTAACAGGGACACATTTAACAAGCAAGACAGGGCTGAGTTTAGTCTGTTGCACATTGGGAACTTTCCTTACACTCTGCATTTCAGGACTTGATTTTCAGTGATAGACCTAAATCTGGCTATTCTACTTTTGTCCTTTTTAAAAAACAAATGTAATTCTTCATATATAATAATAACAATAATAAAACAACAAACAAACAAAAAAAAACCCCAAACCAAAATCAGCAGATAGGTAGCCTGCCTTTTATTTCTCTGGTTAATTCTTCTATATCATATACAAAGGACAAATCTTTTTCAAGCAGTGTTGCTCTGGACAGGTGGAATCCGTATATCTGAGATAGTAGTCAGGAGGGATGCTCAAAGGACAAAGATGGTGGTCATCAGAGAGCTTGTATGTTTGAATATTTACAAGCTCTCATGCTTGTAGAAGGTGGAGGAGAATGCTATAGTTATTCCTCTTTGCTTTCCAGTATTTGTCACCGATTTGTCTTTAGCAATCATGATTCTTCCCCGCTCCCTGGCCCGCTTTCTCTCCCATTCTGTCTTAGCTTCCAGGAGGTTTAGCTGGAAGGATAAGTTTGACATTAATTATCTGAAGAGAAAGAGAAAGGGGCTTAACTTGATCAATAAGAAAGACGTGGCAGGTTGTGAAGATGGAAAGATGTAGGATTTGTACAGCAAAGGCTATGTTGCCTTGGGATTGAATGCAGCTGTGCATATCCAGCCTGAGTCAAGTGTGGCTAGCGGCTGACTAGTGATGTCCAACTCTGATTTACTTCCCTCCCTTATCTCTGTTAAACACTGCTTAGCAAACTTCAAGTTCATTGTGGCCAACTTTTGCTCTCTTAATACAGCAAGCTGAATGAAAGCTGGAGTCAGATAGCTCTCCAGTGAAAAACTGCAAAAAGACTGGCATGCTATCAGTTGTTACTTCCTACAAGCTGTGCTGTGTGGTACTTCCATTATCTGAAACAGAGCGGGCTGCTGGGGTTGGGTGCAGCCATTTAGAAGTGAGATTTATCTTTCTCTTTCTTCCCAGAAACCTGCCTAGAGTATTTCCTGAGGCTTTTCTCTGAATCTGTGTCAGCGCAGCAAGTTAGCTAGTGGCAGCTCTGTCTCAGAGAGTAGAAATTTAGCATGGTGACACTGTGATATCTTTATAAGATGACCTAGATTAGAAATATCTCATTCTTGGTTTGCAGAAATCTGTTCAGATGTTTAATATGACTTGCAGCTGGGGTGATTTGTTGTTCTTGGGTTTTTTTGGTTTTGTTTTCTTTTTTTTCTTTCTGTACAGACAGAAATAAAATTGAAGTGAGAAATACTTAAAATGTCTCTAGGACCCAAACAGTTTTGGGGAACTGGAGGTAGAATGAGTCAGAAACATGTAGTCTGCCCTCATGGCCTGCATGGTGCATGGAAAAGGGAATAAGAATATGGCATGGAAAGGGAGAAGAGATTTCCTGTGTTCCGCTCTGCTGCTTTTGCCTGTATGGATTTAACCTTCTAAATTTTATGAGATGTATAGGAGTGGCTGGAGAGCTGCCTGGCGGAAAAGGACCTTGGGGTGTTGGTCAATAGCCGGCTGAACATGAGCCAGCAGTGTGCCCAGGTGGCCAAGAAGGCCAATGGCATCCTGGCCTGGATCAGAAACGGTGTGACCAGTAGGAGTAGGGAGGTGATCGTACCCCTATACTCGGCACTTGTGAGACCACACCTTGAGTACTGTGTCCAGTTTTGGTCACCACAGCACAGGAGGGACATCGAGGAGCTGGAGCAAGTGCAGAGGAGGGCAGCAAAGCTGGTGAAAGGGCTGGAAAGCATGGCCTATGAGGAGCGGCTGAGGGAACTGGGTTTGTTTGTTAGAGAAGAGGAGGCTGAGAGGAGACCTTATCGCCCTCTACAACTACCTAAAAGGAGGTTGTAGAGAGGCTGGTGTTGGTCTCTTCTCTCAAATTAGTAATGATAGGACGAGGGGGAATGGACTAAAGTTGCGGCAGGGGAAGTTTAGATTAGATATTAGGAGGAAATTCTTCACTGAGAGGGTGGTTGGGCACTGGAACAGGCTGCCCAGGGAGGTGGTGGAGTCACCATCCCTGGAGGTGTTTAAAGAACGATTAGATGTGGAGCTTGAGGATATGGTGTAGTGGTTGAGAAATGCTAGGACAAAGATTGGACTTGATGACCCTGGAGGTCCTTTCCAACCATAATGATTCTATGATTCTATGATTCTATGTCCATTTTGCAAGTTAGGAGGCTGAATTAGGTTATAAATGCAACCACTGAAATTCCAGATTGCCTTATTCAAAGCGTGTAGCAGGATAGTTCCTTTCTGATGAGGCCTGGAGGAGCAGGACCAGTGGCATCTTAGTTTTGGTCCGTTCAGATCTGAAGTCTAGACCACAGAGCTGGCTAGCCCAAAGCAGGAGGGCAGGGTGCTCTAAGTGACATCCTCACCATGAAGACTTCGCTGCTTTTCCTTCCTCTCTATGCTGTACCATTATCCACTACCTCCAGATTCTGCCTATGTTTAAACAGCCTGAAGTTATCTGTACAGGCATCTCACTGGGATGGAGAAGGGTACACTGTCCTTTTTTGCTAACACTACCATATTCCCATGGCTTAAAGCACTCTGACAACCATCGTTTTTGCTCAGTGCATTGTAACTGAATTCCCCTTGGGCAAGTCCCATTTACAGTGTAGTTTCAGTTGGTAGATGAGACCTTCCAGATAGCGTAGAGAAACTGTCATCCTACTCATCCTACCTCAGAGGGAAAGCGAATGTGGAGCCTACATGAAGTGGCTGCAGGCAGAAGTGTCCTATACTTCCCCATGCAAAACTCCTAGTGAAAGCAGTTTAGAAGACTTTTGGGAACAGCTTTCTTGCTTTCTTGCTTTTGGTTTGCTTTGTAGTTGGGGTTTTTTAAATTTTTGGTTTGTTTTTGGTTTTTAACTCCTTGCAATCATGGTGAACTAAGATGGTGAGACGGTACAACCTTTCCCACCCCTCTGAAAGATCATACAGCTTCATATGTTGAAGGTGGGTTTTTTAAAAGTGCTGGGCATTGCTCTCAAGTCTCTTGGGGTAATTTGAAATTTTTTGCCCTCAATTCGAATGTAAACAGTGTTAGGTGGCTGTTAAATTAATTTTATTTGTCCTATCCTGAAAATTGAAGTTCTGTGATACAGACTGTGCTTTCCTAAATACTTTTCTGAAGTATTGGGCAGCCAGTGAGTGGTGAGCTACATTTACCAGTGTCAACAAGACGTCAGAGAAGGAGACATACAGGTCTGGAGTTACAATCATCACCATAAAAAGCAGGCAAAATTTTCACAAGGACTAAGAGGAGGAGGCTGTTAGATGCAGAGAGATTTACTTTGTTTAGCAGCTCAAAGTGGCCTGAGAATGGACAAACCTGACAACAAAATAGAACAGAGGTTTACCAAATGAATTCCTTCAAAAAGAGTTGAGCAAATGAAGAGCTAAGCCTAGGCCTAGAGACTAGCTTAGATGTACTTAGACCTCACTACCTTTTGATGCTTAACTTGAGTCACTTGTAAAGAACTGAAAATGAATGGAGATGATTAGTAATTTATTTCTGCAAACTCTGATTTGGCATTTACATGGGATTTAAAGGGAAAACTGTAAGGTCAACACCTGCTTCTTATTGATTTCCTGTAGGTAGTTCATCTTCCATAGCATGACCCCAGAAAGATACCTCCTTTTCAAATGCGACATCTGGAGTAACTACTGACAGTGCAGATGTGTTCGCATTCTCTTCCTCAAAAATCCTCTTCTCTGATGGACAGAACAGCTTGAAGAGCTCTGTGTTAAAAGAAAATGCCACATATTTGATACCACAGTCATCCACAGTGGTGTGGCTAGAGTGGGTGGCCAAGGAATCGTAAAGGAACAGTAAGGTCAGACTGGATTGTGAAATCCTCTGGTTTGCTTCGGTTTTATCATTTAGCTAGGTTACTGTAATTCAGGTTTCCTGATCTCATGAGGCAGTTGGTAAAGTGTCACCAGCTCTTTCTGCTATTGTCATTGGAGAGAGGTTGAGAATAATGCCCACTTAACAGCACAGACAAAACTGAATGTAAAGCACATTGCCACTGCCTTGACAACAAGCAGTTACATGCATTAGCTGATTAAGCGGTAGTGGGTGGCTTTTTGATTTGCATTAAGATCATGTATTTACTGGGCTAAATTTGACAAGACTAATACAAGAGTATTTACAAAAGAAGTGGAGGGAAACTTGTGATCTGTAGTCTATTTAGAGAGTCAAGATACAGATTTTTTTTTTTTTAATATATACATAAAACTTCTGTTAAAATATTTCTTTCTTCCTCCCCCCGCTGTAAGATATTCCTTTCTGCAAGAATTCATGTTCACATCAGAGTGTAATGCATGAAGGAACAATACACAATAGTAAATTTTGCACTTTTGAAGTGGAATGGTTCACAAAAAGTAAATGAGAAGCTGAAGTGTTATGCAAGTCTAATTAACTTTCAACTTTGATCATTATGGCCTCTCTAGCAAAATAAAAAATGGGGTTTGAACTAGAAATGGCACCTGCAGATTGGGTTTTGTAAAAACTGACTTTGTCCCCCTCCCCCCTTTCTGTCTTGCCTGAGCACTTTGTGTTACAGAAGGACATCTGAAGTAGCCTGCACTCTTTCCCTCTCTTGTGTTTCCTTTTGTTCACCTGATGGTTCTTTGTTGGGACAGTTACTCTGTGGCTGAGCTGCCCCACACTAAGCCTTTGCCTCAAGAAAAGAAAGCTCTGTTTGGGCAAGGATTATTCCAGGCCAGAGGGAATCAATGTGTTATGGACAGAGAGAAGGTCTCTAACATAGCTGGGCTGTTTGGTGTTGATATGGAGATGTATTTAATGCATGGGATTGTGAGTGATGAAGGGAAGATTCACACTGACTCTCTAAATGGTGACAATAGCCTCAGACACATCTCAAAGCCTTTTCAGAGGGTATATCTGGACAAAGATGTTTATAACTTGTCTTCGTAACTTGTTGGAATAACGAGTGTAGTAGCCCACTACAGCTCTCAGGCTCATCATTCGGATTAATTTGGGTCTGTACAAAGTCCTTTTGAAGCTGTTGGATTTCTCACAGTCAGATGTGTCATGCATGGAAGATCCTGAACTGATTTCTGAAGCAAAGCCAATTCTGAAACCTTTTTAAATTTCCATTTCATTTCTTTGGTCTGGCTACCTGACATTGCATTCATCAGCAAAGCTTGATTTTTATTTTTTTTTTTCCTGTCAGCTTCAATAGTTTGGTTGATGATGAGCACAAGGATATTATCAGGATATGTTGAGTCAAGCTAACTTTGCTAATCTGTTCCAGATTCAAAATAGAGGTAAAACATCTGCTTTGGTTGTTGAGCAGAGTTCCATGCCAACTGTAGCATGCCTAATGCAAAGAAAGAGATGAAATGCTGTTATGGACTGATCTGCGTGTTCACACATAGTTACTCTGCTATTAATGGAAATAATACTGTCATCAGCCTCAGTAGTTAAACGTCTTTAATCAGAATTTTATACTAGTTATGTAGAAGATGAATGCCAGTTACTAAAATCTGCAAAGTGGGTGCAGATTATTACTGAAAACAGTAATAACTGACCATGGTGCTCTTCAGGAGCACTGTAAGCTCCATGACCCTCTAAGAGTAATCAGGAAACATAAACATCAGTCTTTAATGTCTTCTAAACTATATTTGATGCTGGCTATGTATGAGAAAGTAAGTTGGGAGATTTTCTGAGTTTTTTCTGGAGCTGGCAGGAGGATGGCTGTTGGGATGGCACTTGTTCACCAGAGGAAGGAACTGCATTGCAGTGCTTAAGAGACCGGCAGTGGTGAGGCTTTGTGTGTGATGTGCAATGTAAGAGGAAATTACTTGAACCTCAGCAAGATCCCCTTGAACTTTTGGAAATGTATATATTTTTATTGATTTCTGTAGAAAATACTCTAGCACTATGTGCTGCACTATTTAAATAATTGCCTCTTTTATGGTGTAATACCCAGCTGAAATGCTAGAAGATGTGTTTTATTAGACGTGCAGTCTTCTGTAGCTTATTCTTTTTGCGTTAAGTTTTGGATTTATGTAAGCGTGGTGTGATTTTTGTTTGGGCTCATTTGCTGTCCTGTGTTCAATCCCTTGACTACTGAAGCCTGCAGAAAAGAAGCCCTTTGACTTTCAGTGGACTGGATCTGTTTCTGAAATTGTGGCAGTACACTGTATCTCAGGCAAATTGGTAGCCAATGTTCTGGTTTGCGTTGCCTTCAATGGAGCAGAAATGCATCCTTCTTTCATGCAGCCATTCAAACTCTCTATGTCTTGAGTGTGAAAAACAGATTATTTCTTTTAGTAATAACCTTTTATGTATTGCAAATCGTTCTTGTGTTCCCTTTAAATTTTCTTCTGTGTAGGCTGAATAGCTCCCATCTGTTTAGATTTTCCCCGTAAATCATGTTTTAGAGCTGTGTTTTGGTCTACAAGTCAAGTCGTGTCCCGAACTAAGTGTCTCACTCCAGTCAGAACCTAAGCAGTGCTGAGTGGCGTGGAAAGATTACAGTGTGTTTTGCAAGCTGTATTCCTATTTTAAGGTCTCTTTCTCTTTCATAACATTGTTTGGTTTCGTTCACAGTTAGTAAACTGCAGTCTCAAATGCTTTCTTATACAAAACTGCCGTGTAATGACTGTATTTCTTGCTGACAGGCATGCTGTGTTCTCCATACTGAACAGTGTCCTAGCCTTCCTCCAGCCCAGTTGTTTGTATAATTTGTCGAGGTGGTTGTAAATTCTGATCCTGCCCTCCAACATCATTGTAGTCGCCTGTAGTTCAGAAGTATCTGCAAATTTATTAGGGCACTCTCTGTTTTATGGCTGCCTTCTCTGTGTGTACATTAATAGAAACCAGACCCTGTTAACCAGTGGAAGTTCTAATCTTACTAAGATCTTGCAGCATCAGATGCCACTTTATAGTTATCTAAATTAGGATTAATTTTCTAAAAATGAAAGGGTTTTTATTAGAGTGTACGATGAGTATAGATGCATGCTGCATATATCAGATATAGCACTTAATTACAGTACAGATAGAGATTCACTGAGGTCTGTATTGCTGAGTGTCCAGACCCACCTTGCTGTGCTGCTGCCCTGAACAAGGAGTACGAAAAGCTTGCTTAAACCAGCTGCAGTGTGTCTAAATGGTCCTTGTTCGAACTTACCTTGTCAAGGAAGAGAGGGGTAAGTCATGCTTTCACAAGGGATAAACTGAAGGAAGATAAACTTGCAACATTTTCTTTTCTCTCCTTTTTTCTTTTTTTCTGGTTTGTTTGGGGTTTTTTTTTTCCTACTTGACGGCCATTGCTGCTGGTTGAGTTGGTTGGAAACAGGATGTCAGCAAGCTCCAGAGGATGTGGGCCAACTGAACCAAGGAGACGTATCAGTGTAGGTGGGGAGCTGCAGCCAGCACGAACCTGTTTGTTCCCCACAGCATTCCCCTCTGCGCACAGAATTGCTTTTAACTGTCTTTTTTTCCTTTCCCTTGTGGAATTCAACACCTATGCAAATTGGTAAGAAAGTTATAAATTGCTGGTGTGCTTGAAATTGCTGTGTTTGAAGACAAGTGATCAGGAAATGAAGATTTCTGTAGGGTTGCTGTTTTTCAAGTGAGCTTCTCCCCTAACTGCTTTTTTCTTAAGTCTCCAGTGAGGAGCTGACCTGTCACTGGTGTTGCTGTTGGTCAGGTCTGCTACTGGCCATACTGGGGGAAAGCACCAGGCTCTTCTGAAAGCAGGCAGTGTAATGTGGCACAGCACCTCTTGCTTGGGAGTTCACTTGAACTGATCTACACCATCTGGAACTTATAGCCCCAGAGACTTTACTCTCTGCTATGCTCTTATTCAGAAACAATGCCTTAGTGCCGGGCCGTCTTCCTTGCTCCTGCCTAGATGTTAGGTGGATTATGGGGGAGGGAAAGAAAAACAAGATGAAAAATGAAAAAAAAAGGCAAAAGTTCTGTAAGTCAAAGTATTGATGTGACAAGAAGTACTCAAATGGAGTAGTAATGCTGCTCTTGCTGCTGGAAATGTATAAAAAGAATTGGATCCTTTTTTTGGTACTGCCTTTACAATCTCATGACAGTATTTAATGGTGTCACTGATATGTCTGTTGTGAGATATTACACAACCCACACTTTTTGTATCAAGACAAAACCCCGAGAAAATTTGAACAAACAAGTTCAAGAGGACAAGAAAAATTCAGGACACCATTAGATCAATTATCCTCAATCTTTGTAGATATTCCAACAAATCTTGTTATGCTGTCTCTGAAAGAGTTTTCTCCACTAAAATGGTAACCAATGATGCTGAATATAACAAATGTTATGCTATGTTTATTTTGTCTCCTTTAAAAAAATGCTTTCTTATTTTAACTAGTCTGCAGCATGCTGAGTCTGTCTCCGCTTGATTAATGTAACTCCAAGACAGTATTTATTAACTAATTTTCTGATATGATCTTCAGGCACTTAAACCCCCCCGCTCTCTTCCCCCGCAAACCTCAAATGCCAAACCAGACCAAAACCCCACCACTTAAATCAAGACTGGTAGACAGCCTCCAGTAATGAGAGTGAAGGAAAGGACGCTGGGCAAGCTGAATTAAACATGCTTAGCTCTTTTCCTTTTTAGAAGTGATCTAAATTTAATGTGCTGGGAGTTATTTTAATGCCTTTAACTGATAAGTTTAACAAAACATGGGCTACTTGCAGTGCATTTGGTGTGTAGAGGAATCTCAGGATTCCTGGAACGGCAGGATGTAACCTTCTGTTCACCTGGAAACATAAGCAATTCTTGAGGCAGTTGATGGGCTTCAGAATGAAAAATGGGAGGCAGCCAAAATCTGGAGCCAAACTAACAATCCAGAAATAGATCTGCCAAGAGGCTTGTTTTGCACCGTCCGGAATGGCATATCAGAAATGGTGCGAACAGAAATAGTGGGCTTGATCTGGCGTTGCACAGGCAGAGTCAATCCTGACTAGTTTTCCTTTTTAAGTATTGTGAAAGCTTGACTAAATAAATGTTGTGTTAAAGCTTCAACTATCTTAATAAGTTATAATACTTTTTTCCCCAGAGAGTTCTCATTTTGCTTATGGTTTTCTTCCTTTCTCACTTGCTTGAAATGCAAGCGTGCATATGATAGCGTGTATTTGCAGTTAAAGGTGTTTAAGTGTGCATCACCTAAGAGCTCCAGCTCCCCTGCTCCAGCAGAGTGGAAATGGGGCAGCAAAGAGAGAGGCAAAGGTTTAAATCTCTTGGAGAAGGTGAGGAGAGGAGAGGAAAGGGCTGGGCAGAAGGAGGACCAGAATGGAAGGGTGCAGTTGGTGGCAGGGAGGCAGGGATGTGAAGCAGGTTTATTGTTCTTGCTTCACAAGCAGTGTGCCTATGAGAATGTGAACTGAAGTATATTCTGGTTTGCACATCATTTACTAAATAATTGATTGTAATTATGTTTAATTATAGAATTGGATTTGTTGCCTGCTCTGGCTGGAGACACAGAGCTATGTGGGTGGGGTTTAAGCAAAAGCCATCCAAGTCCTACTGACTGGGAGCAGAGAGTCAGAAGCCCATGGGAGCCCAGCCTTGGGTTTCCAGTCCTATGTCTAGTTTGCCATTGCAAAGACCTAACTGGTACGCAGGGGAAATAATTTAAAGGCAGGTGATGCAGGGTGTTTTGTGATGGCCCTGCTCCCTTTTTGGGGTTGAGCCATGCTGTAAGCAGTTCAGGTTGCACTTTTCCAAACATAGCATAAACAGTGTTCAAAGCAAGAGCCTTAATGGAAGGTGTTTGTCATCTTGGCATCAGACAATCTTGTTTCAGGCATCTTTACTGTTACTACTTCAACCCTTTGCCAGCAATCATAGTTTTCCCCCTTCCCCTAATGATGTACAGTAGTCATAATGAAGGAGAACTTGTAGTTTTGGAAAAAAAAACGTTGTTCACCTGAAGTTGATGATTTGATTTTTCCATTCTCAAGATGTAGAAAGGTGTTTTGTTAGGCCTGAATTTCCAGCCTCTAAACCTGATCAGTACTGGATGCCAGGCACCAGGATGATTAATCATCATCCAGATAGTGATGTATACTAGTGTGAGCTCAGGTTTTATGTATATCACCAGCAATGGCAATACCTGATCATCATATTATAATTGCCATATTCCAAGTATTTCTACACAAAATATTTCTGGAGATATTTAAGTCTTCATTTGTGAAGCCTCTATGGGAAAGACTGAGTGCATGCCTAAATGGGATCTACCTATAGACCAGGTTAGCATAACTTGAATTATTCAGGCATTTGTGAACAATTACTTAAAATCTGGAACCACTTACATGTTGCTGAGCATTTAACTAATGATTGGGAGGGAGGAGAAAGCCCTGGATACAAAACTGGCATTGTTTGTAACACACTGAATGTCTTTGCAGACATCCTTTTCTGACACCGTTGATGCTTTCAATACCCATCACTTAGGGATCAGATAATACCAGTAGCTGTAGGTATGCACTGGGGTATTTCTGCATTTGTCACTGAGCATTTCTTTGTGTTCTGATGAAGTTACTATTCACCACTTGAATGGACAGATTGGAGGGACAGGCTCTTGGGCACTGAGGCTGTGGGCAGGTCCAGGTAAATGCAGACACACCCCTCTAGCTCCTCTTTCTTTAAAAAGTTTAGGTACAGCGTTGCTCTTCACACTAAACATATGCTCTAGTTACAGTTTATATATGTTTTTTCCTAATCTGAGGAGAGAGTAGCAGCAAATGAAAAGTGAAAGTACTTTGCCTTCAGAAACCAGTACATAGAAATTTCAGTAATGATAATAATAATAATAATAACAGATGAAGAGTAAGCTTCTGTTTGTATTTACCTAGGAAGTAATTCCTAAAACAATGTAAAAGGCTGACCTCTGATGCAAGGCCTGTTAAAAAATGAATTGAAAAATTTCTGTACGTGGAACTGTATAAACACGGTACACTGGTGAAATGCACTCTTAAGCATTAAGAGAAATGCAGTTAATGATTGCTCACTCATACAGACTTCAAAAAGTATTTTGTATATTCATGTGTTGTACACTTGGAGGAAGAAAGTTCTCAATTAATTTAGGAAGAGGAGTAGTCTGTGTGCTATGGCCAGTGGAAGGAAATAGATGTATGTGATGTGACATTGCAGACAACCTTGTAATCCTGATTAATGGGAGTACCTACAGGAAAAAAAAAAAAGAGTTATTTGGCCAAACACTGTGGAAATCGATACCACTTTGAAATGATTACCTCTTGCTACATTGCCTTGCTTGTTAAAGGGAAGTGAGTACATGGACATATCAAAGTGTTTAGTCCAGAAGCTTGAAGTAATGCTATTAGAAGAAGTAAAGAATTAACTTATTTTCACTCACAAGAGCAAATGGCAGTATATTATATCAAATTGTCATGGGAATCAATCATCCTTTCCCTATCTGCCTCCAGCTCCTGTCAGATGAAAATCTGGCTTAACTAAGTCCTTGTTAGAGAGTCGGGGTATCTAAAATCATGACACAAAAATTAATATATGTCACAGTTACTTGACAAAAATCCTAACTGGTTTTCTAGGAGCTTCAGCACCCACTTCAGACATAGCAATTAAACTTATACTTGAGACAGTCCCCTTAAATACTTTGTCTCGTCTGGGGCTTAGAGAACTGCCAATGCTGCTTGGTAATAGTCTTGGCTTTCCTCAGTGCTGCCAGTCTGTGGAGGAGAATTTCCCAGTGCTGAGTTTTTTCTGCCGATGTGGCTTGTCTCCTCCTTGGATGCCAGCTGAGCCACAGGACACTTCTCCACATGGGTTTAAGCTCTCTGTTGCTGAAGTAATAATTGTGTCTTCAGTCCGACAAGTTAATTTTTCCTGGTGGGTTGAAGCCCAGCTTATGATTGCCTTATATGCAGTAGAGATAGGCGTATATTCCGATGCTGGAAGATATCTGCAGATAAAATTTCATTTTTACTACAATGCTTATTACAGCATAAAGTAAAGAACACTCTAATAAAACTGGTTGATGAGTTTCATACTTGTAATAGCAACTCTGTAGAAAAAGTAACGTGGAAAGGTTTTTGTTAGCTGCTGGTGTGTATTTTCAGGGAAAAAAATGTGAACACTCCCAACTGAAACTCTCATTAAGAATTTGGAAGCTTCAGAGAACTGAGCTGCTGAAACAGTTGTTCATCATTCCAAAAACTGCACCCTTGCTTTTAATTCTAATAATAGCTTTACATAACCTGCTCTGTGCTTTCTTTTTTTTTGTTTTCTTCATTCTAGAGTGTTGAGAAACTTCAGAATTTGAAGTATTTTAAAGCAAAATATTTCTGTTGATGAAATAACCTGTTAATGATGTTGTCACAGGTTTTAGAAATTATTTCTAAAAATACACTGTATCCCTCTTTGATAATAAGGAAGTGTCATTATATACCCCTCAGGAATTAAAAAAAAAAAAAAAAAAAAAAAAAAAAAGTTGAAGTAATTTGTGCCTGAACTGAAAATCAAGAAAGTAATTGGTTCAAGTCCTTGGATGTCCATCATCAACATATATGTAACTGCACAAGCTCCATTTCATCACTGTCAGGTGCTGAATGGAGTGGTATTTTTTTTCATTGTGCTGATGGATGCGAGTACACGTTCTCAGCTCTGGCCTCAAATTGCAGCAACAACACTGCAACATACTTCTGACATACTTTTCCTAAACAGGTCATTATACATGACAGTGTATCTTACCGAGAAACATGTCTTAATACGTAATACGTCATTGATAAGGAATTATTGTTTCTCCCTTCAAAACTAGTATCTTTGAAAAATGAAGCAAAATAATGAAATAGTATATTAGAAAAATGGCCAATTGGATAAAGCTGCACAGCAGTCACTCAAGATTGTTATTAACCTGTACTGGTTTTATCTGTTCTTTCTAATTCACAGGCTTTGATTGTCTTCTGATATCTCCGTCTCTTGCTGTTACAATTACTAATAATAGACTCCGTTGTAATTTATTTATAAAAAGTCAATCTCAATGGAAAAAAGGGCTGAAGGATTTAAGACCTTTGCAAATGGGTACATGCCAGCTGTCTCCTGGCAGCAAACATCATGTGTATCAGCAGTGTGGGACTTACAACCTGCTTCAGAGGCGCAATAAATACTGGGGTTTGGTGTAAGGAACGGCATGTAGATGGGACTGTGGTATGGTGGGCAAAAACTGAGATTAGGATCTTACATATATTACAGGTCTGAAGAACACGGTGTTATTCTCAATCTGCTTTCTGTATTAAGTAGCTGATGCTAATTAAAAAGGTCAAGCATTTCCTGTAAAATCAGGTGTCTGATTCAGATTTCTGGCAAAGGGAAGAAGGGTCAAATTGTCTTATTTTAGGCTTTCCTCTTTTTTTAACATAACAGTGCTCAGTACTTTACCCTCTGCTGACTGAAAGAAAATTGTCACCTGTAACAGTATTTGAACCTTAAAAAACCCAAACCAATAGATTTGAAGTTCATTGAATGTTTTTTCTTGGTGATGGTATCTTTACCTGAACTCTCAGCTTACCTGTCATCAGAGCCTGGCTGATTCCTTTCATTGGGTGTTGGGTTTTCCTGGAAGTGGCTTCACTCATTTGAACTGCTGTGGGTATTTGTTCCTTGGCCACTAGGTTGTGTTGCCATTCAGCTTGAAATTGAGGAGTTCTCTGCTTTTCTGATTGTTTTGTTATTAAAATATTATCATAAATGTACATGAAATGGAAATATTTTGATGTGAGCATTCTAATTTCATAAACATTAACTGATTCTTCATAGCTGTTAGTGTTAGGTTTGTGCTAAGTCTAGGAAATACTTTTATTAGCATGCTTGTGGGTGTAAGATCAGAGAATCGCTTCAAATGATCTCTTTTGGTAGAGAAAAATGCAAAAATGGGATCATCTTACTCTTAGCTAAATTCTGATTTGTTTGAGTTTTGCAGATGAGAGAGAATGGCTCAGACTCTGAGGTCTGGTGTTAGCATCTTCCACTGGGGAATAGTCTGTGGTTGCTGGCATGAGCTGGGAAGGAAGCATGCTAAATGGTTACAGTGAGATGCAATTTTTCTTTCTTTCTTTTTTTTGTTCAAACATCCCCTGCAATACATAAGACTTCAGACAGTTGTGAGAAAAGATGCTGCTTTAGTCCTTTTTCCGTTGGAGGAGTGGCAAGAATGGAATTCTAGTGTGAATCTCTCTCAAGGACATAAGGGATTAATATGTCTTAAAATAGACACCATCAGCTTAGTAATGTATTTTCCACATTCGAATATGATTAATTTTGCAGTGAAAAGATTGGGGGGAAATGGTATTCTCTCTTTTTTTCCAGCTTGCTTGTGGATTTGGGGATAACTTATTTACAAGACAGTTAAATTCTGCAGCATTTTAAGAACTGTTGTGGTTTTATGTGCTTAAGTAGGCATGCATGACTCTGTTCTGCAGAGTTGTATTAAATTCTGGTGATTGCCTGGCACTACAAACCTTTTTCCTTGCCCCCCCGCTCCAGTAGGACCATGAGGCAACCTGGAGGTGTGTAGTGAGGTCAAGGGGAGGCACACACTGCCTTCTGGGGGGGTGATGGTGGAACTGGGGCCACTGCCTGTTTCAGCTGTGCGCTTCAGGGGATAGGTGTCTTTGTCATTTGCGCCCTTCTTTTTCTGAGTCTCCAGCAGCAAGGTTTTTGATCTTTTAATTCAGCAGACTGTGTTCTTCCAGCCTGGTTAGTGACTCGGATATTTGCTGCTGGGGGTCCAGAGCAAACCTAGGCAGAAGGACTGAAATTGCCAGCTCTGGACGTGTAACGGAGCAGTTGAGCATATGCAGTGCTCCCTCCCACTGACAGGCAGTGACGCCAGCATTGCTAGAGGAATGAGCATGGCATATTGTTTCTCCCTTATGCCTGATTATTTATTTATGCCTTTCGATTCATAATAGCATAATAACAGACTTAAAACAATAAGACAATTATTTCGCTTCTTGGGTGGTTAAAATTAGCTGTGCTCATTGCATATTTATTCAGCAAAAAGATACAAGATGTTTAGTAATTGCCCAGAAATTCATTATCTGCATAATGTTCTGTTTCTAAATGTGTATTGCATGACCATTAATCTGTGCCAACAGCAAGCATGCAGCAGTATCTGATGTAATTAGTTTTCCCCTTACATGCCAAGGAGAACATCTGGGCTAATTGCATGTTGTTGACAAAAGTTGCCATTCTAATGGGGGTCTCTGTTTGTGCACACACACTCTCATTAAATGTACAAACATGCTCATGATTTCAGTTTATCCTCAAGCAAACCGATCATTCTTACTGATGAGATGCTCTTGGTGGTTTGTTACTGGGGTCATACAATGTCTGTGGGTGGTATCAGTAAATGTTAGCAGGAATAATATGCTCCTTTTAAACAGAAAACAAGCAAACCTGTAATGCCGCTGCTTCTGTTTTATTTTTCCAGCCACCACTGGTCCAGGCGATTTTCAGTGGCGATCCAGAAGAGATACGGATGTTGATCTACAAAACTGAGGATGTCAATGCCTTGGTATGTGACTTGGCACGTTCTGTGCCTGTGATATGTAAGCACCATGCTTGTGAACTGTTGCAATGATGGTATTAATCAAGTCCTTAGTAATTAACACATGACAGAATGGAAAATATTTGGAAGTTAAGAGATTTGGGTCTCCAGTGGAACCCTAATCAGTAGTCTGAAATACAGTTATCTCCAGCAGGTGACTTCAGACTTTAAGTGTATGGTAATTATTCCAAATGTGCAGGTCAGTCAGGGACATTGTTTTCTCTTTTAGGGAGGAAATGAATGGAAACAGCTGAAAGCTGCATATTTTTACTCTCTATAGAGTTTCCTTTTGTGAAAGTCTTTGCAGATAGGGAGCTGTTATTCAGCATTTGACTTGAAACAAAGCTTCACTATAGGTCTCAGCAGTGAGAGTATGGAAGCAGTATCTTGGCCACAATTTGCCCACAAAGGAATTACTGTTCTGCAGATTGGCTTATTCTAGCCAGAACAATGGTTAAGCAGCTGTAAACAAGTAGTAATGTGTTTTGGTGGTGAAAAAAAGAGATTAAAAAAAAAATCTCCATTTGAACTTTGTCTTTTTGCAGAAGCTGGATTTCCCTCCCTCCCCCGCCCTTTGATTTTAACTTAAATCCATACTGTTATAAATGAACCCTGCCAGTCTTGATTATAGTCTGTGGCCTCAGAAAGTGGTGAGAATATAAAGCAGAAGCAGAATGGTGATTCCCAGGTGTTACCTAGGCTTTTGAATCAATTGTCCTTTTCTTCTTCTCTGTCTTAAAGCCATCAGTTTATTCATAGCTAATTCCAGCAGTTTGTCTGGTGTAATCTTGACACTGCAGCTTTTTCACGTGGTGTGGTCCAACAGTCTGGTTCAGAGCTGCAGAAAGGCACTGGAGAAGTGATCCTCGAGATCTGGTTAACTGGGGCTCAACTCTGTTTGCTGTCAAGTGGAAGGAAAGACTTGTTGCTGCTTTAAATGTGAAATCTATTCAAACACCTTGATGTTAGGTTTTCCCTGTGTTTCCCTGTTGTTTTCTTGAAATAAGTTCCTAAGGGAGATGATGCTTTAAGGAAGCACTTTTGAGTTTCCCCTTTATTTGTTATCCTTGATGGTCTTAAAACAACAAAAAAACCCCAAACATAGCCATACAAAAAATCCCAACAAAGACAACAAAGACAGTCCTAAAATTTCCTCTGTATTTCATGTTGGTTTTTTTAAATAACCCTTACTCTACAAAGTTATTGTAGGCTTCTCAGATGTTTTTATATTCTTTGGCTACAAGCATGGTAGTGATGGTTGCTAGGAAGATGCTTTCAACTATCAAGTGCAGTATTAAATGAAGAATATGTATTGTAGATGAATACCATAGTACTTAATAGAAAAAGTCACAGAACCTGAATGGTCTTGCCTGGAATCCTGTTTAGGATGCTAAAAGTCCATCCAAGAATGCTTTGCCCGAGCAATTATTTTGTCAGGAGTGAAAACTAAAGCTATTCTTTGGAGTAATTGGAAAAATCTGTCAACATGAATTCTGAAGATGGTTTTCCATATGGTGATTGCAGACAAGTGTCAAATGCTTCAAATGTCACTAAAGAAAGATCAAAAGATAGTATTTTCCCCTCTTCTGCTGTGAGCTGGCAATTTGCACTGTGTACTTGCATTTCTATTTTAAGGGTGTTTCTAATTACTTCCATGTTAGTGTTTCTCTACTGCTTGGTTGCTCACATAAGAGGAAACTTTGACACTGGCAGCAATTTGTCCTTTGTTGATCGCTTTGGTTAGCTGTGTTAATATTAGAATAGTTCAAATATAGGTAGGACAGGGAAACACAATAAAACTTTCTGCAGCAAGCTTTGGGGGTTTCTGGTTTTAAACATTGGGTTTTTTCGAATCTGCATCAAGAGAGGTATTTGGTAGGCAGAAGAAAAAAGCACATGGAGAAATTATACAAAATTAATGATGAAATGCATACTTCCTAATCAGAAGTTTAGAAGGTTACTTTTTTTTCCCCCCCCCCTTTTTTTTTTTTTTTTCCAATTGTTTTTTCCAAACTGGGAAGTGTGTGTTGATGGAAATGGCTACATTCTGGATGCTGCTGTAATTGTGACTTCTATTTTGCAACAAAGTGAAAGCCCCAACTGTTTGTCTTAGAAGTGTGGTTTTAGTTCATTCTGCCACCATAATGGTCACTTCAACTTCTCTGGTTCCTAACTGTGCTCTGGGGGAACACGATGCTGCTTTTGTACCCTGAGGGCATGGACAAAGTTATACTGGGCTGACAGTGAGTGATTCCCTACCACTGTGTACTGGATGTACGCTATCTCTGTGGGAAATGTGGTCTGCCTGTGGGCAGTGTTCAGCAGCCTGTTTTCCCTGGGCATCTGGGATATTGGGTTGGACCATTGAAACCACCTGATTAGTCTCAGGCAGACATCCTCTATGCTTGCTGCTTGGTGCATTTAGAAATATCAGGGTGAATGTGCTGTATGTGTAGGTGGTGATTTTTTTTACTTTGAGTATCATGAAATGGCACAGAGTCTCGAGTTTGTCTAGGGATTCTTCTGGATCCAGTGGTAACCCCTGGTTAGCTGGGATTCATAATGTATGCAACTGTGAAACACCCTATGTATGCACAGTCCTGTTCTTACGTGCAACATCATGATTTTCTACTAAACCAAAATTCTTCCTGGAAAATTTCCATTTTCATCCCAGTCTTCTAGTTTAGTTTCCCTTCATAATATTGGAAAACAAAAAACCTTCCAGTATTCTTCTGCATAACTGATGAGATGCTTGCAAGCCAAACCAGACATCTTTTTGCCTCTGTTCTTCCTCTTTATTCCTTAATCTTGCTTTTTTGTTTGCATAAAGGTCTAAAACCCAAAATCTACAGAAAACTTTGATTTCCCAGAATATCTTCTATTATGCTCATGTTCTGGGGAAAATAAATAAAGTACTCCCTTGTCCCAGCAGCGGAACAGTTGAAGGAAACATGTGTTTTCCCAAAACTTAGTTGCTTCTGTTTCTGCTGTTGGGGCACGAGTGCTGATACTGCCTTCTTGGCTTGATCCGTGTAGCCTCTTTGCTCAACGCTCTGCCAGCTGGAGAAGCTGCTGCTTCTCGCTGCTCATCAGTGTCAAGAGCAGCTTGTGCAAATGCTTCCTCTCACACTTATGCCAAAACAAGATAGGTTAGAAGGAGGTAATGGTTTGGCTGAATTTGTCTTGTTTTCATTAAAGCAGAGCTGCAGAGACAGCAGATCAAAGCGGGCTGCAGTAACTCCTGATGGGTTCGAGCTGTGTTGTGACCCTTGGCATCAGTTGACTGTTTCTAGCTTTGAAGCAGCTCTGCAGAAGAATGGACAGTGGCACCAGCAGAGATTGCAAGACCTTACACGCAGGAGCTATATTTAGAAAGTCGTTTATTATAAGATGAAGAAGGCAAGAAGGAAGTCCTTATGGAGAGACACAGATATATACTGTTTATTACTACTTTTTTCTCATTATTCTACTTGGTAAGGTGTAGGTTTGCTATTTTGCTTTTTGAGGTAGTACGAGTGCTTGAGGGTACAGGTCCACACACATTTAGGATTGTCAGTCTGAAAGGCTTTGCATGCTTAGGATACCTAATGTGAAAACCAGCTTGTGACATGTTTGACTTGGGACCATAATGTGGTATTTCAGTAATGTTGGGAACCAGACCCTCATCTCTGCTCTTATCCAAGGAATGATGGTTTTCCTTTTGGCACTGTGGAGTCTCACAGGAGAATAAAGCTAACCTGGCAGTAAATGCCCCTCCTCTAGATATAGTTCTGCCATGCTGCAAAGTCATCTGGAGTATTTATTCAAGAACTTTGGAAAGCTTCCACTCTGACATAGTATGTTGGTTTGGTGCTAGGTATTAGCTGTATTTTCAGTGGGTATTTAGCCTCTAGTAGTGCTGTTTGATATGCTGTTAATTTAAATGGGAAGTGTTGGAGAATAACCTTTTTTTTTCCTAGAGAAGGAAATTATGATCCATTCTCAGCAATGTAAGGAAGCTGAATACAAAAATTACATTGTTTGTGATACAAAGCAACTACCATGACTTAAGTTTAGAAGCAATATTTTTTCTTTTTAGAAAATAAAAACGTTTTTAAATATATTTTATAAAGAAGATGTTGGAACTGTGGAGAAGATTCTACTGGAAGAAGTTTGAACTGTGGAGAAGATTCTACTGGAATTTACTGCGTGTCTGAAATATCGGGAGTTGCTTTGTACAGAATACTAGTATACTAGTGGGTACAAAGTTATATATTTATATCTGTATATCTATCTTTGCTGGTGGCTCATGTTACTGTCCTCAAAATGTTTGAGATAGTTAAGCATGTATAGGTCATTAAAAGCTCATGGCAGGGTTTGGCTGTAGCTGCTTTATGTTCTCCAAAGCCTGCAAAATCAGCCTGAAATACCTGAATTTTCTAGGTCTGCTTTCCTCATCAACTCACAAGTGATATATACTCACATGCTATCAAACCCCTCCTTTCAGCCCTGAGTCAATATTGCATTTATAAAAATAACTTTAGCTGTTGAGCCTTACATTGGAAACTCACTGCTATAAATATTAAAATATTTCCTTTAATTTAGGATATCAGTGTCTCTAAGATTAGTAATTAATTTAAAAAGTTCTCTTTTTCTCGCATGAAAGGTACTGTCAGCCCCATGAAAGGAAGGTATTACATGGAGGAGTATTTGCCTCTTCCACCTCATGGGCGTGTGGCAATTTAAGGAAACAGTCCAAAAAAAAAAAAAAAGAAATTCTTTGCTTCCAAGGTTAACCTAAAGACTGGGGCAATGAGAGGTGCTGGAACCAGGATCTGTAGTTTGAGACGGGAACTTCTGTGCTTGTTAATAGCAGAAGGAGCACCAGGCATAAGTTACACAGCTTGGCTTTCACCTCCCAGATGGTGCTCGCAGTTAAGCATTTTGTTTTGCTTTGTGAATTACAGGCTTTAATAAAAGAATCTGTGAGAGGGAGGAAATCCTGACATGACAGAGATTTTTCTTTGCACAGCATCAGCTTTTGTCTCTGAAGGGTTCTAAATAGCTCAAGAAGTAGGTACTCATTTGCTTTTAGTCTCTTCAGTAGTTCTAGCCAGTTCCCAGCATTTAATTTGCCTGAAGTCAAGTTGGATCTGAATGTCTGGGGTTTTTTTTATGGCACCAGCTACTTTGCACTATTTAAATAAGGTGTCCTCAGATGTAACAATAGTAAAAAAAAAAAAAGCAGGAAGTTTCTTTCTGTTGTTGTTTTGGTTAGCCTTACATCAGTGGAAGTTGAAGCCATTCATGTGCCTCAAATATTGTTTAGTTGATTCTGACACCCATGCAGCTCATTGGCTGCTTGGAGGTGGTAGGAATCCAAACACTTCTTACTAGTGAAACTTCATTAACTCGGTTTCTGTGACGCTTCCATTTGTGCTGAATTATTCCTGTTGTCTGCTCAGGCAGTTTGGTGACAAAAAGAGTATACAGACATCTATTTTCTGTAGCAATTGCACTTGTATTTAGAGTAAATAACTGTCCCAAACATCTTCTGATCTGAACAATTACAGCTAATAATAAAAGTTCAAATCCATTATGTACTTTGAGATGTGGGCTGTGTTGAGGAGAAACTGCTGTCCTTCTTAATGTCCCTGAGCATTTTACACATGCTGATATGATTTATCCAAGCCACCATTCTGCTGATCTTCATGTACTCTGTGGCTCTGATCCAATAAAGCACTTAAGGACTAGCCTAACTTTAAGCCTGTGAAGGACCTTATCAGTGTCACTGTGATCACTTGAACAGTTTAAGCATGTGTTGAGTGTTTTCCTTGTTGAGGCCTCCTGTCCTCAATTGCCTGTTTGTTAAAGTCCTTTATCTGTAATTTTTTTTTCTTCTTAAAATGTGTACAGATAATGCTAAAATGCAGCAGCATCTTTTCTGTGAAGTAATAATTTTCTGTGAAGTTGCTAATACAATTTTGGGGATAGAGTGTTTATCTCATCTCAGCATGATTTTCTAGCCATTGTTTAGCTTATCTGCTGTCTCTTACTGACCTTTTATTCCTTTAAGAACTGCACTTGAAGCAGGTCTGATTATTTGTCTTAATGCTATTTGTAATCCTGTTATCACTTCTTCCCCCCAACGCCTTTCCTTGCCTTGATAATATATGTTCAGGTTTGGGGCACTGCCAGACCTTTCCCTGAAATGACAAATTTCCTTCTTATTCCTCTCTCTGTTTTAGCCTTCAGTCTTTAGATCATTATTAATTTATTTCTTTGTGCTTCTTTTACTACCATCATGCAACAAGGACATCTGTAATGAAATAGGCATTAGTGCATGGGCCAGATGTAGAGCCAGTGAGCTATTTGAGCCTTGCTGAAGTGCTACACGGCTTTGAGGAGTATGCAAGGACAGACAGGAAGATGACCCAGTTCTTCTGGTTCTGTGTCAGCCTTGTGCAGAGCATAAACAGGAACTTGAGGATGTTCCTCTGTTGAGCTGCTCTACTGCTCATTCATCTGCAGGCGTTGTGTGTGGAGTTCTCCCCTCAAACTCCTGGAAACGTTGCCTGTAGGGCATGTGCTTTTAATTTTCTGTACCATGCATTGGGTTTTGTCATCTGTTAGTTCATATGAGGGTAAACTCTATAATTTGTGCCCATTTGTGATAAATGGAGAAATTTTAGGTTTTTACCTCTTGGAGAAATTAAGCCAAAATTCAGTTGCATGACTAAGCACACCTTTCTTTGAAGACTCGAGTCCCATTTAATTTTATAGTATTTTGCATTGATTTTAAAAAGTGAAAGTTGAGAATACTTTCAGAGCATTCTTCCTGCTACAGAAGGATAAAAACCTTTTGTTTCATGTCCTTTCCTCTCTTGACTATTGAATTTCCATCAGATTTACAGTTTATTATAACATATTGCTTATAATCAATAAAGCACTGAATAGCCTTGGTTCCTCTATAGAAAATTCCTTGGTCTTGGATTGCTAGCATTAAATTTCAAACTGCTCTACATACATCCATCATGTATGTTAGAAAAAAGACACAAATACAAAAATATAACTTATTCTGATGTCCAGTGGCTCTGTGCCTTGCAGTGCTGGAAAACAGTGTTGAGCATTCACAGTAAAAATGATTCTGCTACACTGATTTGTCCACATTTATAGCATACGTTGAAGATAGTCCAAACCAGTTTGTGGTTGATGACCTCTTGGACATGCTTAAAGTGACATTTTATTTGTCAGGCTCAGACATATGTTTCAGGGAGAGAGTGTAAATACTGGTAGTGTTTCTGTGTTGGTATCATTTGCAGGAGTTGTTGAATCTGTTACCGGATTACAGAATTACAGAATGTTAGGGGTTGGAAGGGACCTTGAAAGACCATCTAGTCCAACCCCCCTGCCAGAGCAGGATCACCTAGACCAGGTCACACAGGAACATGTCTAGGTGGGTTTTGAATGTCTCCAAAGAAGGAAACTCCACAACTTCTCCGGGCAGCCTGTTCCAGAGCTCTGTCACCTTCACTGTGAAAAAGTTTCTCCTTATGTTTACGTGGAACCTCCTCTGATCCAGCTTGCACCTGTTGTCCTTTGTTCTATCATTGGATGTCCCTGAGAAGAGCCTGGCTCCATCCTCCTGACACTCACCCATTGCATAGTTATAAATATTAATGAGGTCACCTCTCAGTCTCCTCTTCTCTAAGCTAAGGAGACCCAGCTCCCTCAGCCTTTCCTCATAAGGGACATGTTCCACTCCCTTCATCATCTTAGTGGCTCTGTGCTGGATTCTCTCAAGCAGTTCCCTGTCCTTCTTGAACTGAGGGGACCAGAACTGGACGCAGTATTCCAGACACAGCCTCTCCAGGGCAGAGTAGAGGGGAGGAGAACCTCTCTCGACCTACTAACCACACCCCTTCTAATGCACCCCAGGATGCCCTTGGCCTTCTTGGCCATGAGGGCACATGGCTGGTTTATGGTCATCCTGCTGTCCACCAGGACCCCAGGTCCCTTTTCCCTGTGCTGCTCTCCAACAGGTCAGTCCCCAACCGGTACTGGTACCTGGGGTTATTCTTTTCCAGATGCAAGACTCTACACTTGCCCTTGTTATATTTCATTAAATTTCTCCCCACCCAACTCTCCAGCCTGTCCAGGTCTCTCTGGATGGCAGCACAGCCTGCTGGTGTGTCAGCCACTCCTCCCAGTTTTGTGTCATCAGCAAACTTGCTGACAGTGCTCTCTGTTCCCTCATCCAGGTCATTGATGAATATATTGAATAGTACTGGTCCAGTACTGACCCACGAGGGACTCCACTAGATACAGGTGTCCAACTAGACTCTGTCCCATTGACCACAACTCTCTGACTTCTGTCCTTCAGCCAGTTCACAATCCACCTCACTATCTGAGCATCCAGACCACACTTCCTCAATTTAATGGGAATTTAATCCTGGTAGATTGCAATTTGATAATTTTAATAAATAAGTCTCTTAGAACTTTTTTTTGTATTAGTTAAGGAAAATGAAATATATTTAGGACTGTAAACAGGTCAAATAGCATGATTAGCAGAATTAGCAGGTTTTATGATTTTTGTTGCCCATATAGGCAGTTTCTTTTAAAGGTCTATGCTCTGGAATCATCTGAATAAGCAATAAAAAAAGGTTGGGGTTTTTTTCAAACACTATATTTACACTCCTTGAAGTTAGAAAAGAAAATCTTGAAAATGTGACTCCCTAAGGCTGAAAATTGCAGAAATCAAATAAAAGTAGATGTATTTCAGAAACTGTATATATACGTATTAGCAGATCTTCTAAGTTTGAAGAAACATACCTAACTGGTAATATTTTCTTTATTTGCGTTTAAAGGTTGATCAAGGTGTACAAGCCCATTTTGGGCTGCTGTATACAACCAGGCTAAGTGGTATACAAGACTCTTTGTAGACTAAAGGGGTTGCATCTTGTCCTTGTGTGTGGTTCCAAACTGATCTCCAGAGATACCTTTTTTAAGAGTCTAATGTTGTATCATTGATACAAGCTGTGTTACAAAGTCTGATGTCTAGAAACATCTGAATTATGTCTCTGCAATACTTCAAAGTTTCCATAAGACATTCAAGGATGATGTCTTTCCTCATTTTAGATTTGATTCACAGAATCACAAAATAATTTAGGTTGGAAAAGACCCTTGGGATCATAGTGTCCAACCATTAGCCCTACTCTACAAGTTCACCCCTAGACCATGTCCCCCAGCACCACATCTAAGCAATGCTTAAACACATCCAGGGATGGGGACTCAACCCCCTCCCTGGGCAGCCCATTCCAATATCTCACCACTCTTTCTGTGCAGAATTTTTTCCTTGTGTCTAGTCTAAACCTACCTTGTTTCAGCTTTAGGCCATTCCCTCTGGTTCTGTCCTTAATTACCAGAGAGAAGAGACCAGGACCTATGTCTCTACAATGTCCTTCCAGGTCGTTGTAGAGAGTGATGAGGTCTCCCCTCGGCCTCCTCTTCCTCAAACTGAAACAGACCCAGCTCCTTCAAACAGTCCTCATATGATCTGTTCTTCAGACACAGTACTCGAGGTGAGGCCTCACCAGTTCTGAGTACAGGGGACAATCACCTCCCTACTTCTGCTGGTCACACTATTTCTAATACAGGCCAGGATGCCGTTGGCCTTCTTTGCCACCTGGGCACACTGCTGGCTCATATTCATTTGCCTGTCTATTATAACCCCAGGTCCCTCTCCTCCAGACAGCTCTCCAACCACACTGCCCCAAACCTGTAGCTTTGCATGGGGTTGCTGCGGCCCATGTGCAGGACCTGGCACTTGGCCTTGTTGAAACTCACACCATTAGCAGTGGCCCAGCCATCCAGTCTATCTCAGTCTCTCTGGAGAGCCTCCCTGTCCTCACACAGATCGACACACCCGCCTGCCTAACTTGGTGTCATCTGCAGATTTACTGATGGTAGACTCTATGTCCTCATCAAGATCATCAGTAAAGATGTTAAATAGAAATGGCCCCAGCACTGAGCCCTGAGGAACACCAGTTGCGACTGGCCGCCAGCTGGATTTAGTACCATTGGCCACTACTCTCTGGGCCCATCCATCCAGCCAGTGCTTGATCCAGCAGATCATATTCTCATCCAGGCCATGAGCAGCCAGTTTTTCCATTAGAAATCTATGGGGAACAGTGTCAAATGTCTTCTGGAAGTCAGATAGACCACATCCACAGCCTTTCCCTTGTCCAATAGTTGGGTCATCTTGTCATAGAAGGAGATCAGGTTCGTCAGGCAAGATCTGCCTTTCCTAAACCCATGCTGACTGGGCTTGATCCCCTGGTTGTCCTCTATATGGCTTGTAAGAGCACTCAAGATGATCTGCTCCATGACCTTCCCTGGTACCAAGGTCAGACTAACAGGTCTATAGTTACTTGGATCCTCCTTTCTGCCTTTCTTGTAGATGGGCATCACATTTGCTAAACTCCAGTCCATTGGAACCTCCCCAGTTAGCCAGGACTTCAGATAAATAATGGAAAGTGGCTTGGTGAGCAGATATGCCAGCAGTTTCAGCACCCTTGGGTGTAACCCATCCGGTGCCATAGATTTGTGTGCATCCAAGTGGTGTAGAAGGTCACTGACCACCTCCTCTTTAATCATGATAACCTCATTCTGCTTTCCCTCCCTGTCACCCAGCTTATGAGGCTGGATGTCCAGGGTATAGCTTGTTCCACTACTGAAGACTGAGGCAAAGTAGGTGTTAAGCACCTCAACCTTCTCCTCATCCTTTGTTACTAAGTTTCCCTCTGCATCCAATAAATGATGGAGATTTTGATTTGATCTGCCTGTAAAGAGGATATTAAAGACAGTATCTCTGTAAGGTCTGGGGGAGCTGAGTGGTAAAAAAGTTGAAGATTATTCTAAGTGTGTTGGTCAGACCTTGAATTCTTTTCTTTTCGCTGTTTGAGATTGCACTTCTAATTGCAAACAGAAATACACATAGAGAAACAAACACTATATATAAATCCATTGCTCTTTAATACTAATATTTGCAATTACTAACCATGTTTAATAACTGGACAATCTATGGTTTCGTAGGATGCTGAGAAACGAACTCCTCTTCATGTTGCATCATTCCTGGGGGATGCAGACATCATTGAGCTTCTCATTTTGTCAGGTAAGGTAGTGTCCTTCACTGTTATTAACTTGGAACTTAGTTAATTGCAAAGCTGCAGGGAATACCCAGCAAAGCGTGTGTGAGTGAGCTTTGGACCGTGTCGGTTCTCCGAGTTTCACAGGACTGGTTGCGGTTGTTTACAAGCTAAGAAAATATATTTAAATTTAGTGATAAAATTATGAAACATGCACTGTGACTGAGCAAAATTAATAAACAAAGCAACTTCTAAAGCATTCAAACTGACAATATTTGTGGCTTCAGAAATTTGAAATGTGGGCTTACATCCTGGCATACAAGCCAGCAATTCCTGTTAAGCAAAAATTACTATGGAGTAATAACAAAAAAGTTATGAGTTTGTCTGAATTGTATAGTAGTATTTATGTTAAAAACATGATTCTAAGTGTCTGGAAGTCTATTCGGAGAACAGAAACTGTGTAGTAGGATGTATCTAAACAAAAAAAACCCCAAAATTTTCCAAACTGTTGTAGTGACAAAAAGCATGATCAAAATATGTCAGAACAAAGCATAAAGCAGACATATCTTAAGAAGCATGCATGATTCATGGCAAACTCCTGGATGTGCTTTCAGATTTCAAAGGCAGTGTTTTTCTGTACTGGAGGACTGTAAGGGTAGCGCTTATGAGGATTTAAGAATGTCGGATTGAAAGGAATCTTATGGTGCAAATGTCTAACCCCTTGCAAGCAACCTTGCTGTATGATTTGTTTCACAAATTATTAGACTGTTTCTTCAAACGAGTTGTGTATTTTTTTTAGAAAGCTATTTCAGAACTATCAGTCCTGTGATTGCAAGACACCTTCTAATTTTGAACCTTGAATCCTAGAAGAATTCAGGATGCAAGAGATTTCTAGAGGTTACCTGACCCAGCCCCCTGCTTTTAGAGCACCAACCACTTTCAAAGTTAAGATCAGGCTGCTAATGGGTGGATACAGATGATGCTAAGATATTTCTTTGGGTTACCAGCCTAACCACATCAGGAGAAGGCAAAAAATGAGAATTCAGTTTGCTGAAACACTTAGAATGTGGGCTTCTAGAAATTGGGCTTTGTGTCAGTGAGAGTGTGCTTGAGTGTTCATTCTGCAAGAACTCTCCCAGCTAGCTCACCACAAGTCAAAATTCATCTTGTGTTGCATATTCTACCTATTCATTCTCCTTTAATCTCTGAAGTAACATTACTCATGATGGGCATCAGTATTTGTATCCAAGAGCAGGTTTGGAGGTTTATGAGGTTTGCAGGAGCAGATCTGTGAGCTATGATACACACCTCTTTGTTATTGTGATCTTTCCATGAACTAAGCTCCAAAGACAACAGAAGCATCTTCCCTTTGCTTCAACTCTTCATTCAGTAAACTGCATTAGTAAAAGTGTATCATAAAAGATTAATCTGTTCATAACATTTAGTTACATTTAGTTGAAATGAGAGGGCATTTTTACAGAGAGAAAGCACAAAAATGCTTGCTGTTGGTGATAAACAATAATATCAGCACAAGTAGAAGCCAGGAGGAGTAGCAACCCATTGCATTTGTATGAGGCTCAGGAGAGAAATGAAATTAAATACACAAAGTCTGATATTTGTCACCCATGAACTGGTGGCAGAACAAATAAATGTAGTGTCTAGTGAATAAAACTTCTGCCCAGGTGGTTGGGGACAGACCAGAAGTGGCTTTCTAGGTAGCTGCTGAAATGGAGTCTGTTTGGAATTGATACAGGAGAGAGAGTGCCAGATCCCTTGACTGGTGTGAATCACCCCAGCCTATTAAATGTCAGAACTAGGTAGATTTATATCATCTCAGAGATCTGATCCATAACCATGATTCAAACTGGGGAAATGTACTGTGGGGAATTGTTTTTACAGGCTATGTGAAAGCAACGAGCTTTGAGCACTTCACCTCCTTTCTGTCAAGAAGGAGAAGCGGCAGGGCAACCATCTCACATAAATGAAGTTCTGTATGATGACACAGTCCTGGATGTGTAAGAACCATCATCGGGGCAAATACAACTCTGTTCTTGTTTGTTCTGGTGTGTCTTCCCCTTCTGGGCTTTTAGCTGGTGCCCAAGAGCATAATGTTTGAGCTTGAGTCCATTGCCCCTTTATTCCCCACCAAGGAGCTTGTAATCTTGGCGATATTACCATGCCTTACTATTTCAGAAGGCTCTGAGCTTCTTGGCAAGTAGTTTAAGCACTGGGAGAATGCATGTAATGTTGACCTGCGTCCTTCATGAAATGCACAATAGCTGAGAGAAAGGACAAACCCCAACATGCTTTGGAAGGGTTCCTGGTAAGCTCTGCCACACAGATTTGGAGACTGTCACATGTGCGCCAGATTCTGGGCCATCCTCATTGTGGGGGCAGCAGAGGAAGCCACTGTGTAACCTGAACACGCATTCAGGGCTTCCTCTGCTATGACAGGCTAAAGAATAGCTGGGTTGGAGAAGCAACCTCCTCTCGGCCTTTCTCTTGGCTTTGACAGTCCTGCTTTTGGGGATTAGGAGTATCCTCTTGGGGTGAAAGTTTGGAGGATGTCCCAGGACTATCTCCTCTCTCTTTCGTGAGTCACACTAGGACCTATGTGCTCTCACCTGGTGGGATCTCCAGGCCATTTGCTTCCCTAGCAAGCCACTTGGACTTGCCCCCAAGGAGATCCTGCCTAATCTCCTGTTTCTGACATAGAGATTTTTGTTTCCTGTGTTCACATCTAACACGGTGCTGGGTTGCTGTCTTGTTTGGGGTCCCAGTTCCATCTACTGAGTGGTGCTGCTGTGTTGGTTTATTTGTTCACACTGATTTTTGCTTTGTACTCTGTGTTTCACGCAGGAGCAGGGGAGTGAGGTGGGGTGGCATTTCTGATATTTTTTTATGTCTATTGCTGTGTCTCATAGCAGGAGTTGGAAAGGTGCATGTTACTAATATCATTAATAGGTTAAGCAGTAGAGTTTCCTTCCTCAGTTGACCATCCCTAGTTGCAAAATCTAGATTTATTAGAGACCTGTGGGTTTGACAGATGTACTGGATGGAAAATTGTATTTTGGTTAGGATAAAGAGATGTTAACTTTATTCCTGAAAGCCAGCATCAGGTTGTTTATTTCCCATCTCAGAAGAACAGAGGCAATTTCAGATTCATTTCCTCTTTTGGCAGAAAAAAAGCGAGAGTGAAAGATGACAGAGATTACAAGCCAGCCATGTTATAAAGAAAAAAAAAAAAAAAAAGAAGAAAAAAAGGATAACAGAAAGTTTCCTCTGTTAATTTCATCTGTAACATTATATGTTGTGTTGTCTACTTCAGCCTCAGCGCAAATCCAATAGCCAAGCCTTTCTTTCAGGCCCACAGATAAAAGCCCTTCCAAGGGCAGAATGCAGAGGGTGAGGCTGAGAAGAGGCTTGAGAGGGTGGGGTTTTTTAAGTGGATATTTTATGGGGTGGATGGATGCTGTGATTACTCAAAAGGATGTTAGGGGAAGTCTTTAAAGTAGCTTATCTGTTCAAGGAAGATTGTACTGTGAAGGACACCATGTGCACCAATTTGAGCATGTTATCAGCTCTCCTTGTCCTTACAAATACACAGATTAATTCACAGAGTATTGTAGGAAGTTTATTAAAACATGGTTAAGGTACTTGGTCCAGAGTGAAGAAGGAGACATAATTTCTGGGTGATTTTGAAAAAGTGTTGTAGGATGGACTTGAAAAGTCAAGCTTGATTTTTGGATACAGATCATTTTAGGCATCTTATCATGTTGTAGAGCACTTAGTTCTTTAGAGTTGGATTTCTGTGCTACTCAGTGCTTTGAAAGAGCTGTCCCCCAGGCTGTCACAGGATGGACACTCAAGTTTGTGAAGTGTAGAGGACACCTTTGAAAACATGAGCATTGCTCCCTGGGTGCCTCCACTTATCTCCTTGATCCTGTCCCTGAAGGAGTGCATCAGTGCTGGCGGAGGTTTTTCATTGCGTTAACCATTGCCTGCACGGAACTGCTGGGAACCTAAGGGCTGAATTTTGGTGAAGGCAAGGAGCAGTATGGAGGAAAACATTTTGGGATATCTCTTTGGAAAACATGAGCCTCAGTAAATGGACAACATGAGCTCTCACACAGCTAAATTGTGCAGCTCTTAAGCAAGAGAAATCACAAACATACTGGGCCAGTGCATTGAATTAGATACGTAACAGCAGTTTCACTTTGTCACAAAAAGAGCCCCAAAGCACAAAGAAGTGAAAGGATGTGGAAAACAGCTGAGGAAGAAAAGGCTGATACCATGCTGTGTATTATTTTATTTATACTGGTATTGTTTTGCTTTTCTTATTTTCTTTAGCTGTTTTCTTGGCAACTACTTAAGTTTCTCAAAAGGAAAGTGGATCATTGAAAGGCTTGAATAGCTCCTGACGAAGACACTTCCGTCAGTTTTCTAATCATCTTCATATTCACCAGTGCCACAGGAGCTGTTGAATACTGAGGAATGATACGTTTGTTATGCTTTGCTACTCCACACATAAGCCTTTTTAATTTGCAACCATCTGCTTGTAGGAGTTAGTGAATTGGTAGAAATAAACCAAAAGAAACCTTAGTTAAGGACGTAAGGCAAAAATCCAAGGGAAATACAAAATACATTTCTAAACCTCAAAAGAGGTATGTGGTGGCAATCATTAGGAATTCATCTAGGTAATTTGCATCCCCAAGACTTCCAACAGGCCAAATCAGTATAACGTAAGGTGCCTTGAAGTGCTGTCAGCTTTCTGATGGTGGAAGAGGTTGTTGCCGCGTGTGCCTCCAGAGTTGTAGGCAGTGTTGTAGGCAAAGGGCTGGATACCAACCTGTATCAACCGTAGTAGCCTTCTCCTGAAGACAAAAAAGCTAACAGCTTCCTTGATTAGACAAATTTATTAGAAAACTCTTTGAAACAATTCTCTTTTCTAAAGGGTGTTTTTCCAGAGGGCAGGTTGTACCACTAGGTACCAGGTTCTGAAGTGAGCTTGAGGGATTGCCTCTAATTGTTGCAATAGTTATGAATGTTTCTTTTTCTTGCAGCCAAAAATTGTATCCCAGCCTGTGGAAATATGAAAGAACTTGTTTCTTCTCTGATTATATAGCTCAATTCCCAGTAAACACTGTGATTCAGAGGCAAACACCTTAATATTCCTGAGAAACAGCTCTCAGAAAGCACTTCTTAATCAGAGAGTATGATCTATTAATTACAGGCTTTTGTATACACTTAAGCTTCATTTTGCACCATAACTTAAGAATTCCTTTGTTCATGAAGTTCAGAGGTTTATTCAGGCTATGTGCGTGACACTCATACTTCTCTAAAATTTTTCTTCATGTACTAGTCTTCTCTGACTAATTCTAATTTTAAATTAATTTCTCTACTCCTTTTCTCTAGATTCCCTTTCTGGGGTATCACATCACTGAATAGCTTTAGTATTTCTTTCGAACAAATCTGTTTTATCACACAAATGTACAGGATCCCTTTTTGTTTTTCTGCAGTCAGCCAGCACTGCTGTAGTTGTTAAATATTCTTCCTTTATCCTTCATTCTGGCAAACCTCCCCAAATCCATCCTCTTGCACAGCTGTCTTTTTTGGAGTGCACATTAGTACTGAACTGCGCAGAAGGCGAGCGGATAGTCTCCTTCATCCCTCTTCTTCTGATGTTTGTTGAACAACACCCACAGAAGCTGAGGTATTAAGTGTCTGGTTTCCTCCTCAACCTGAGCATTTTCCAGTCCTGTTTTCCTGATCCCAGCAAGATTTGTGAAGCAGGGAGGCAGTTATATCTTTCAGTGGTCTGCCTAATGGAGCTGGAAACAAGAGACAGTTGTTCAGGCTCTTTCCCTTCATTATGTCTGCTGACAGCAGCAGTGCTCTGAATGAAGGGTTGCTTTTTTTATCCTCAACTGCATCAGCTGATCTAAAAAAAAATGCATCTACATAGGCACACATGCGCACATACATACATACATATGTAATCCCCTACAAGAAATCTTGCTTCTTTTGTGTCCCATGAACAAAGCTATTCCTGATAATAGTCAGACATATCCAGTTCCTTTCTTTCCGAATCACGCTTCAGCTGCTATCTAGCTGGGATCTGGGAATGCATTTCCAAGGTGAACAGGGTGCCAGGAGAGTCATGGGGAGTGCTGAGAGGACCACATACAGCTCAGCTCTTGTTACTAGGGAACAGCTGGGCAAGGCTTTCACTGTCACACCCAAGGCGTGGATGTAACCTCTGCTGTTTACTTGCAGGCGCTCGCGTTAATGCCAAGGACAATATGTGGCTGACTCCTCTCCATCGAGCAGTTGCTTCAAGAAGTGAAGTGAGTAAGATTTTTGCACATAAACTACATGCTGGGGGAAAAAGCAAATAATTGAGTGCTGTAGTAGGTAGCACAGTGATGCAAACAGGGAAAGCATTTTCTTTGTGCAGGGCCTTTAGGATTGCAGCTGGAGGCCAGCTTTATCAAGTTAGTCACAGCTGGTTTTGAGTCTTCATGTGGTTGGTTCTCACCTTGTGGAAATCTCTGTTACTGTAGCAAGTACTATTAAGCAACCACCAGCTGGAGTGGGTGCCCAGAACTGAAGTGGGGTAGAGTCCACAGTGATCTGCTGCGGTCACATCATCTTCAGGCGGTGAAATAAAGAAGAATAAATCCACACGGATGTATGCACACCACGCGTGTGCCAGCAGGGAGTGGATGTGTATGTGATCCAACACGTATTACCACATAGTTTGTTTTGGTTAATTGCATTTCAAGGCATCCATTAGGCTTTCTGTTAATGCATTTAATTCATGCCTAAAGGAGGGTTAGCCCATATTTCTTCTACTTGACAGCTAGAAATCTTCTGGCATGATGTTATTCTTCTTCCATTGCTATCTCAGAAAGGAGTAGCAATAGCTATCAGGAATGCAACTCGGCTATGACTGTGTTTTCAACTGCACCATTATCCTTGGCTTTCCATTTTGGACCTCCCTGTGTATTTTTATCCTCCTAATACTTAGTTAACAGTGAACCCAACTGCAGACCGAATTGGTTGCTGGGGACCAGAGGAGGGATTGTAAAAGGGACAGAGGATGGCTGTCTTCCAGAGACTGATGGACTCAAATCACCTCTGTAACAGTCCCAGCACTTGCCAAGCCTGGAGGCAGGAATCCTGGGCTCACTTCTGAACTCGGGCATTGTTTCCTGCTGGCTGAGCTTCCTAGCTGCTGGCATCCACTGAAACCCTCTGAAAGGAATATCTGATAGAGCCTGAATGCTGTAATGAGGCAAAAAACCAAAAAGCCGTGTTGGAAAACAAAGGTCAGACTCAAACTGTAAAAACCAGCCACAATCTTTCTGGTGTGAGGGAATTGCAGCTTGGTTTCTTTTTTTGGACATGTCAGAGTATGAGATTTTTATTGCCAGTGAGAGTCCTAACAGAAAAATGTATGTCTTTCTCTGGGTTTGTGTCTCATCTTTAACTCTTTGTCAGCTGAAGGCCAATTGCCCAGTAAGAAACCATCTTCCATTGTGCTGGCAGTTCACCTCAGAGTCGCCAGGGGCAGTAGTGAGG
This sequence comes from Todiramphus chloris collaris, assembly GCA_025345505.1. Classification (NCBI taxonomy): domain Eukaryota; kingdom Metazoa; phylum Chordata; class Aves; order Coraciiformes; family Alcedinidae; genus Todiramphus; species Todiramphus chloris. The sequence continues at coordinate 4,637,033 of JANVCC010000022.1, read as the reverse complement.
CAACAGGAGAAGGCACCAGCCTTCGATGCCTTTTCATAGTCTGCTATGTTTCTTATAAACACACATAGCTTTCTTTCCCTTGTCCTTTTTCTTTGTTAGTTATATAATAATTGCTGCTTAGGGTAATAATTTTGAAACAAGATTCATCATTTTGAGGCTTTTTCACTGCTGCTTTTACTTATAGGACAAAACTGGTAGTGATAGTAGCAGACAGCAGTAGGTTAATTTATACTTCACATTGATAGTAAAAGATTAATTCATGACCCAGAGGTTGACCACTATGACTATGTGATATTTGAAATTCCTGTGATCATTGTTGCTTTTAGAATGATCACATACAAGTTTTAAGTTTTATTATCAATCTTTTCCTACGAAGCTTTCACAGCATTCAGAAGCTGTCCCCTTGCACCCTTTTACAGGTTGTTTAAAAGCATGAACAAGTTTTTACTTAATGATTTTTTCAAGTGGGCTTTAGGAATTTAAATGTTTATTTACAAATCAACAACCCTCAGGTGTGTCTGTGCCAGATTGTTAATGGATGTATTCGCTTTCAGCCTTAAGGTTTGAAAAAGTAAGAAGATTTCTCTCTGCTAGCTTAGGATAGCTGGAGACACTGAAGACAGAGGCTTACACTATAGCTGTGGTACATGCACATGTAGAAATTATGTTAATTAAGCTCATTCTCTCAAAAGCAATAAAATTAAAACTTCTCCATCAGGATTTAACAGTTTGATCCCAAATCTGATAGAGCAGCAGATTTGCAGATGTAAACAAAAAATGTATAAATATTTTTTTTTTAAATGTAAGTACTTTTAGCTGAGGCTTTTCAGTACTTACTATTTACTTCTAAAATCTCTCCTTTAACATTTTCTTTCCTTCATTAAGAGTCAAAGTGCATGAATTTTCCTGCTGACTTATGTCCTATCTGGGAAGGTCTCTGGTGAATTCCATTTAAATTACTTTTTAAAAAGTAGGCCTGTAATTTAAAAAACAAAATCCTGTTGAGACATCAACAGTGATATATCATTATTGATGCTGTAAGAGATATAATGTCACTAACTGAAGAAATCTGTTAGAGGACAGTTTGATAAATGGCTGTAGAAAATGAAGTTGCTGAGAGCAGTTGAGGACAAAGAACTAAAGCTCCTAGTAATGGATGTACTGTTGATACAGACTGCAGGCACTCTTCTGGGCCATTCTAGATACAAAAGTGCTTCTTAAACATACTGTATGTACTTGTAATTCATTAATAAAAAAATTGTCTGGGCTTACCAGAAAACTTCTCAGTTTATGCAAAAAGAATAAGGTATTATGTAGGACTAGGACTCTCCCACTTACCAGCTGTGCATTGTAATTAGCAGACAAGGCTACTTGAATGCTGCTGTGTCCCAGTGGTTCCTTTGTATTTTGTTTGTTTGTGGGGAGAAAAGGGAAGAAGAACCAAAATGTGATTCTGAGAGAGATTTGTTTTTTCATCTGACTTGCTTAATGGCGGATACATGGCTAGAAGCAGAAAAGAACTCATTGTGAATTCTCCAGTGAGACAGTCTCTCAAGAGAGAAGAGTACATTTTCTCCCTGGGAAACATTCACTTTTAACCAACAAAATTAACCTTAAAAGATGTTGTTTGGTCTCAGGCTGACAGAATGAATGTTGCAGTGAAGACCCTTGGCCTACGCTCAGCCCTCAGGGAGGAAAGGAATGCTAACGCTAACTTGGGGACACCAGCATCAACCCTTGCCTGTGATTCTCATGTTTTCGCAAAGCTAAAATTTTATTTTCACATACTCTGATTACTTTCTCCTTTTTTTCATGTTTATAAGTAAAACTTACAGCAATTTGCTATCACTCCGCTGTCTGAAAGGATGTGCTTCTAATTTTGTAAATAATTTCTGTAACAGTGAGCTCAGATAAGTACATTCATTTCTTCAATGGGAGCACAGTTGTGGTGACTGAGGTACTGAAGTTTAATCCATCAAGATCTTTGGTCTTTCTGCATAAGCAGCTTTGTACATCCCAAAATCAAATTAGAAAATCTGATTGTGAGGACGCTGCTCTAAATGATAGCAGAGGTGACGTGTACTCTGACATTTGAATCGACAATAACATTTCAGTAGTCGGGGAGGTTGTTCTGATAAATGTTGCTCTCTCTCCCTCCTCCTGGCCATGTCTGATATACATAGGTGATATGATCGAGCTGTCAAGAAGGTGGGCCATGTATTTATTCAGACTGCTTTGTTATGGATATAACTGTGTTGCTGTTGCAGGAAGCAGTGCAAGTGTTGATTAAGCACTCGGCTGATGTCAATGCTCGGGACAAGAACTGGCAGACGCCCTTGCACGTGGCGGCTGCGAACAAGGCAGTGAAGTGTGCAGAAGTCATCATTCCCATGCTGAGCAGCGTCAACGTCTCTGACCGAGGTGGGCGGACAGCATTGCACCATGCAGCTCTGAATGGCCACATTGAGGTGGGTGCTTTAAGAACATAATTGATCTTTGGTTTGTTTATTTATTTTCCCTGTTCAAAATCTTGACCTGATGTGGCTGGGTATAGGCTGAGCCCCCATATCTCTGACTCCCACAAATTCAGCTGCTTTCCAAACTGTGTGACAAGTCTCCTACCTGCAGAAATGAGACAGTGGCTGGAAAGTACCTGTGCAGAGCCAGCATGCAAGAGAGGTGTGCATGAAGACTTGGAGAGCTGGCTGTGCCACCAGCTTCAGCAACTCACGTGTGTCCTTGTCTCTTTTGAGCTTGATTGTGAAAGTAAGAGTTGCAGAATGAAAAGAAGGGAAAACTGGTGGATTCATTTCATAGTGAAGAAATGCTCAGCTTTCTGAGATGCAGTTGGTCTCCTTTTCTAATTAGACTTTTAGAAAATACACTTCTGGCTTTTCTATTTATCTTATACAAACAAACCCTGCTAGTCTAATTGCTCTTTCTGTATGAGGTATGTTGCCTCACAGCCTGGAGAAATCTTGTCCCAGTCTGCAAGAAAACCCCTTAAATTGGTCTTAACAGTAAAAACGAAGAGCAATGTTCTTCCAGGCTTGTTTCTCTTCCAGGTTGTTTGCCAAGCTGAATTTGAAGCATGCTGGAGTAGCAGTGCCCTGCATGCTCTCAGCTTTCTCTGTGGACACTTGTCCTGGTTACCTGTGGCCATTGCTGGTCCATGTCATTAATGCACACAACTTTGAACAGTATTTGTGTAATTCACAAATTTATCATTCAAAAGCAGGATTTTATGATCAGAACTTTATTGCTAGAATGATTTGTTATAAACTGTTGATTGTGTGGTATACAGGGTTGGTTTACTTGCTGTTGTTGCTCCTAGATGGTGAACTTGCTCTTAGCCAAGGGGGCAAACATCAATGCTTTTGACAAAAAAGACAGAAGAGCTCTTCACTGGGCAGCATACATGGGTAAGCATTGGCCTGTTGCTCCTTCATTTTAATTTCTTATTCACAAACCAACAGCATGTTTTATGGGCAAGAGCAGACTTGGCCATGGAAAGTGAGCGTTGTATTTACCCTGAAGAGGGAAGGGTTCAGCTGGTCTGAACACATACTGTCCATTTACAATTTTGCATCTGGTGAGAACTTGACTGTGATTTCCTTTTTAACACAGTTAATTGGGGGCTTTGTGTAACTTTTTCTGTTTTGGTCTTTTTATCCTGACTCTAATTTCAGCCTGAAGTATATTTTGGCTTGAAAAAATATAGGTGGTATTTGTTTCAGATTTTGCTAAAAACTACTTTATATAAAATGAAGATAAATACAATGATAAATTTTGCTGTTTATACATGTGTATAAGTAGCTATGTTACAGTATTGTTGGGAAGTGCTTCATTGGCTTCCTTCCTGTTAGGAACAAACTGTTGTCTTTTATTCCAGAGTGGACAAGAGCAAATTATTTGTCTATTCAAAACATCAATGATGTTTCCAACTATTGCTTAATTAAATCAATTGACCTTGTTATTCCTTTCAAGTTAAATGAAAATTTCTTATAGTGGGGTGTTGCAATTTAAAAGTACTGGAATAAGATTGCCTGTGATAGTGGTCACACGTGTTTGAGAGCTTTTGTTGGCCAAGCAATATATTCCAGATTATAATTTGTGAGGTGTTGGATACACTCAGCCGGGAGCTCTTTCATCTGACCTGTCAAAATCTTGATTTTAATCCTGGCACTTTTGGAAATGAGATAATAGGAGATTTCAAACCATGAGAAAAGCATATTGTGCGGGGTTTTTTTTATACAAACAGACAGATGGAAAGACTCTTGGCAATGAATGTTATGTGGCTTTTAAGCTAGTGAGCTGTGAACTCCACTCCATTGTGGTGAAAGGCTTTTACATTGTGCTGTGTAATTCCACATCTCTTTTGCTCAATTCTTTTCAGAAATTCATGATGTACTCTTCAAAATATTTGGGTAACATTTAAGGACTAAATTAGCAATGGGATTTAGGAGTCTGTAGTGTAACTTGGACAGAATTTCTATAGTGAGGCCTGAGCATCTTATCCTGTAACCCTCATGTAGTTTCTTGAATGCTTAAATATCTTTGGGAACTTTGGACTTTGTCCAGAGCTACCTCTGTCATTAAAATGCACAACTTTGTATCATGTTTGACATAATAAATTTTTGATTCTAAGAAAGGCAGCTCTGCTTCCACATGAAGCAATGTGGACTGTTCCTCACTTAGGCTTGATTTAATTTTGGTGGTTAGCACACTACCTGGGAAGGCAGGCCAGATGGTTTGAGACCTTCAGGGAGAGCAGAAAACTGAAAATACAGGTGGGTTTTAAGTTGCATTTTGAGGTGCTTAGCTCTACCACTGTATTCTGTAGGGAGATCCTAATTCAGTGTAGGCATTTCCCTCCTGAAGACAGATATCCCATGGATCTGGCAGTCAGGTCTCAGCCTGTGTAACAGTTGTAATGTGTTGGTAATGTGGTTATTTCAGTTTGCAGACTAAGTGTGCATGTATAGATCATAGAATCATAGAATGTCCAGGGCTGGAAGGGACCTCCGAAGGTCATCTAGTCCAGCCCACCTGCAGTGAGCAGGGATACTCTCAACTAGACCAGGCTGCTCAGAGCCTTGTCCTTGAATATCTCCAGGGATGGGGCCTCAACCACCTCCCTGGGCAGGCCATTCCACTCTTCTACCACCCTCAATGTAAAGAACTTCTTCCTGATACCAATCTAAATCTACTCTTCTCTAATTTAAACCCATTACCCCTCGTCCTTTTGCTACAGGCCCTGGTAAACAGCCCCTCTCCAGCCTTCCTGTAGTCCCCCTTCAGGTACTGGAAGGTCGCTGGTAGGTCTGAGATCATGAGTTAAGATTCAGACAGACATGTATTCAGGATTTTCTGCACTGTTTGTGTTAATGATATGGTTTTGGAGAGTCAAAAACTTGATCCACAGATCAGTGGATTCAGTAGCAGATCTTGTATTGTATTAGTAGGCATTGGATCAAATTCTACTCTTGGTTGAAATTCAGTTGTATGTGTCCTCAGTGGCGCTAGAAAAAGGATACCTTAATTTTAGCATTTATTAAAGTTATTTTTTATTGCTAACTAAACCCAAGAAGTGTTAGCAGTTGTGTTTGCAGATGACATCCACAAGATATTGTACTGGGAGGCTTGTATTGTCCTGCTCTTGTGCTTACTGTTCTTTCTGTAACAGGGAGAATAAAACACTGTTATTTTTAGAGAAATAAAAGGTTTGTTCTTTTAATGACTGGAAAACTAATTCAGTAAAGAGAATTTTCACACATCTGATGAAGGTGAAAGCCTGGATTTCTTGACCTTGGAGTCTTGGAGCTAGTATTAAGAACATTTATGAAAATGCTTTCCTTTCCCTTGTACAACTGTGGGACCCTAGTGAAACAGCAGCGTAATGGGCAGTGCGTTAGTGAGAAAGCAGTAATTTGGGAGAAGTGATGCTCTAGGATGGTATACTCATTGATTAAAAGATGTCTTCCAAAGCACTCTATAATTCTATGTTTACTATCTTTTGAAGGTCACCTGGAAGTTGTTGCCTTACTAATTAATCATGGTGCAGAAGTGACTTGTAAAGACAAGAAGGGTTACACCCCACTTCATGCAGCTGCATCCAATGGACAGATTAACATTGTGAAACACCTCCTTAATCTGGGGGTAGAGGTATGTGGAAACGTGCTCTTTGTGGATTCCATGTTTCTCCATATTTGGAGATACTCTTTTCTGCTTTCTTATGGATGCTGCTACAGACATTGGCAGAGCTTCTACAGAAAATAGTTCCCATTTCCTGGACCACCTTGTGCTTGAAGTGGTTTCTTGTTTCAACTGCCAGGAAACATTCAGGAATAATAATGTCTGATATGGACAGTAAATTCCAGGCCACCATGCTGAAGAAATCAGGGAATATATTCCTGCAGAGGAAGATGGAATAATAATGCAGCTTCCCTGGGCTCAGCATTCTCTTTGATATGATGAGCAGTTGTTCTCAACATACATGCTGTGTACTTCACTATACAGCAGTTCAGGCTCTTTAAGTTTATGGAGCTGTATTTCCTCTGTAGCTGATGGAGGGAAGGAGAAGCACTATTTTCATTCTGGAAGAGAACTTTGTTTTAGGGCACAGACTTCTTTTAGTCTAATATTGTCAGCTCAGTGGTTCAAAGCAGCAGTGAGATGACCAGAAGAACTTGCACTGGTTATTTGGAGATGTCAAATGAAGCCATTGCATTTGCCATTGCATTTTCAGCTGACTTCACCTGACAAAAAATGTCATAAGTCCGTGTTCACAGACTGTTGACTGTGAAGTTGAAGGGCAATAGGTGTTTCCACTTATTAGCAGTACTATGCTAATAACTACCATTAACTTTCACACTCTCCTCTACTGGGCATATGACCTTTGAGACACCTGTATTTTGTGGAAGGGTATTCACATCATCCCCGAGCCTTTTGTTCAATCTGTCTTGTCCTGTTTTACAGAACAGCAGTTGAATACTAAGCTGTTAATCACAAAGTAACATAATCTTAATTACATCTTTATAATACTGAGCTACTGAAAGTGGTTTCTTATTGAAGTGTAAATGGCTGTGCAGTTTCACCTTCCCTTTACTCAGACACCTTCATTCCCTTCCCAAAAGAAAACTGTGGAAAGAGCTCTTAAGCCTGATTCTGTTCACAAAAATTCAATAGTTGGTGTTTTATTTTTTTAAATAACTTCTGTGAACTTTTTATTTATCCTAGTTTCCTACTTACATGTAAAAGCTTTCCAGATTGTTGTGACTTTTGTCATCATCATTACATAGTCCTGCTATCAGCTTTAAGCTTCATACTGGCTTTTAGAAATGGCCAGTGGGTAAGAAGTTAATAGTAACCGTAAAGCATTCCAAATTAAACTCTCTGGGAGTATATTTTTGTCAATGAAATTTGCTGGTGAGAAATACGCCCTGTGACAGTTGAAGCCTCCAGCTATTTCAGTTGGCTGTATGTGGTGCATTATGTAAAATGGTAAGCTGATGTCTGTAATTTTAACTATGTCTCTTTGTCTCATTTTAGATTGATGAAATGAACATCTATGGAAATACAGCACTTCACATTGCCTGTTACAATGGTCAGGATTCTGTTGTTAATGAGCTGATTGACTATGGTGCTAATGTAAATCAGCCTAATAATAATGGATTCACTCCCTTGCATTTTGCTGCTGCCTCCACTCACGGAGCACTGTGTCTTGAACTACTAGTGAATAATGGGGCAGATGTTAACATTCAGGTAAAACTTGCATTGCAGCTCTTCAGTTTTACTTTATCCTGTTTTGCATACCTCAGGAGACTGGAAACTATAGTAATGAGTATAGCATAGCTGTAAATCCTTGATGGAAGTAGAGTGATGCTGAGAATGTTGATCATTAAACTACTTGGATGGGATTAATTCCCAGCAGAGGAGCACTCAGTCCTTGATAAATATAATGTCAGCTTTAAACTTGAGGCCAGCCACTCTCCTGGAGGCATGAACCACTACTAAAATATAGTCCTTGGGGCTCTATCAAAATGTTATCTCAAGAAGTTGTGGTAAGTCAAGGAACTATTCCTTTCTGGTGTTTTCCTTCCCCCTGTGATATGGATTTGATTAAACCTGATTCTAAAAAGTTCCTTTTGTCTTTCCTGGGGAAGTAAGAATTGAAGGTTGTTTATTTACCTATTTTCGATCCTGGGTTTATAAAGTCTCATTCTGTTTGGGATATCTGAATGCTCTTGAGATATATATGCTACATCTTGATGAAGCTGAAAGCTGTGATCCAGCAGAGGGTATTAGTATAGGTACCAGAAAACTGGAGATCTCTGTGTTCATATAAGATTTTGACTGTTATACTTCAAAATCTGTGTTTTAATTTCCCCTCTGTAAAACTGGTCTCCTAGCATTTAACACATCTGTCAGGTCCCTTGAGCTCAGTGAATAGTCAGGGCACTATTTAAACTCAGAATTATTAAAATGAAATTATGGATTGTGCTTGCTGATGAACGTGAAACCCCAAGCCAATAAACATGAAGTGATGTGAGTAGCGAGGCTGGTACCTCCTCCCTTGCCATTTTCTCACCTCCCTGGCTTCCCCAATCTCAGTTTCATTTTCTAGAACCCAAAATATTGATCTCTACTGATTGTAGCTTACCTCTCATATGCCATATGTTTTCTAATTGTTTTCTGCAGACATCATATTTTTGATTGGGTGGAAATACATTAACCAAAGGTTTCTAATATAGTGGCTTTTATTCTGGGACATATTTATTAAATGCAGATTGATAAACAGGATATAGTTCTTGAATCTCTCAGAGACTACTCAGCTTTATGATTCCTTTGCTTTTCTTTATTTCCATTGTTGCAAGGGTTAAGGGAAATAATGACTGGATGGGAAATGTTACTTAAAAATAATATTCACAAATAATATGTCATCTATTTTTAGTTTTCTAGTGGGTATTGTGTACAGCCAGGCTGTTAGGACAGGCTCCACTCCAGCCCATTTCCTCTTCATTGTTGAGGAACTATTTTACCTGTATGCCTATACCTTCTGCATTTACCATCATGTATAGTTTCATTCCTACAGACTTTTGAAGCCAGTGGAGGTTTTATCTGAAAGGTAGCTGTAGGATATTGAGCTGAGAGTCTTGGAATTCTTGCCACCACTTTAGATGCTAAATGGTTGTTCTTATGTTCCATCTGTTAGAGTAAGGATGGGAAGAGCCCCCTGCACATGACAGCTGTCCATGGAAGGTTCACACGGTCTCAGACCCTCATTCAGAACGGTGAGTTTCTGTGCCTCTTCAAAGACTCTTCAAAAGATTAGGCATTTCCAAGGCTGATGTTTTTAGTTGTCCTTTGGCACTCTGGGTCAGAACTGCTCCAAGAGCTGTGTAGCTCTCCATCAGCTTCTGGCTGCTCTGATAGCTCTCATTCCAGCATGTCATCCATCACAAGCTGTGGTTTTTGTTGTTAACAAAATCCTGTGTTCCTCCAGGTGATGGTGGTCCAACTGATCTGTTGAGATTCTTAACCTGAAAACAAGAGTTCAAAGCTGTGTTTAGGTCTTGTTTTTTTTTTTTTCTGTTGAGAAGCAGATAAAACTTTCTTTTTCCAGTTACTTAAAAAAATGAAAAAAGAAAAAGTTTCTAGTTGTCCTCCCTGGGGTGCTCTGGTGTTCTTAGAGCTCAGACCATTTTCTCTACCCTCCACTCAGCAGCTGTACTTCTCTCACCCCTCCTAGCTCTGCTGTCTTCATTAAGTGCTAAATAAATACTCAGGAGGGTGGACCAGCTCCACCTTGTTTGTTCTGGCATAGCCAGGATTCCTGATTATCAGTCATTTATCAGGTATCTCTTTTGTCCAAGAATACTACATAGTATAGCGAATATTATTGTTGGAGATCTGGCAGAGGCCTGTTTCCAATTGACAGAGATTGCTGTTACTGATTGTTTACTTATCCTTCCCAGCTTTGGCCAGTATAGCAGACAGGATGGTCTGGGGTTTATTCATTGGTTGATTGGCTTTATTTTTTGCTTTCCAAAATCCCAAACTTGGAACTGTGTGAAATGTTGAAGATGGCTGATGAGTTAAGCTATAAATGTAATGACACTTAGTTTTACACAATATTGTATTTTAAAATGGAGGCCTTCAGTATACCGTGCTTCTTTTGGGTCATCATGCAAATTATTGTCATATCTCTGCATGGATAAATAAAATTGTAATACAAAAAGGAGTGTGGACAAACTGAAAAAACTGTGCTTTAATGCAATTTTTAATTGTTTAGTCAAATATGCTCTGGGTCATACAGCTGTTACTTACTCTTTGATGGATTTGTGTGTGAAAGGACTGGCAGTTCTTTATCCGTCCTTCATGCTTCTCTACTCTTCTTCAAGTTACTTGGGTTTTATCTTTTCCCCTTCCCTTTCCCCTTCCCTTCCCTTCTTCCTCCCTTTCTTCCTCCCTTCCCCTTTCTTCATTTGCTGCCTGTCTAATTTTAGTATTGTACACAGATCTGGTTGCAAGTGACTTTATACCTCATTGCCATGGGATAGTGTAGAAGTACTTAATGAGCTGGCTAAAGATATCTCACTTTTTGGCTGCTGTCTCTAGAGATTTTTAGATGAAAAATGGATTACTTTAAAATGGGAAAATTGCAAATATGATGCCTGTCTTTCAAACAGGGGAAAAGAAAAGTTAAATAATTTTACATAGCCAAAAATTCTAAAATTAACAAATGAACAAACTGTAAACACTTAGGGAAGATCGCACAGTATCTGGCATAGATTTCTCAAGAGTAGAAGACGCGGAAACATTCTAATTCTCTTCTACAGGAGGTTAATAGGATTTTTGAAGGCAGCACAGTCCTCTGACTTTGCTGTGGGCAGGTAATATTTGCGGAGACCTCCACTGGTGGAGATTTCACCCCAGGGAACCCCTTCCAGCACTTCACTGACCTTTACCATTAGAAAATGCTGTATAGTGCTTTACTAGAACTTTTCTTGTTGCAGTTATGGCCCATTATCTCCCATGAATAGTGGACATGCAGTAAATATTACTATATCCTGATGTTAGCAAGACTTTTTATGTGCTTTTATAAAGTATTCTCACAGAAAGCTAGTGGAATATTAAAATATTACAGTGTTGGTGCATAACTAGTTGAATAACTACACTCGGAGATTAGTAATAAATGGACTGTTGTTGAAATAGAAGGTGTAGTGAGAGGGTTTTCAGTTTCCCTCCTGGGTTTGGAACTATCCAGTATTTTCGTTAACAACTTGGATAGTGGAATAGAAAATGTGCTTTTAACATTTGGAGAAAACATGAAGTTGGGAGAGACTTAGTTTGGCAGAAGGTGGAGTCAGAATGGAAAAGGATCCTCTAAAATTGGAGACAGGAGTTATAATGCAAGTGAAGAAAAGGAAAGATCCCACACACTGGCAGGATTATCAGCTGGACAAGTTCAGAATGGCAACAGCTGAGTGGGCGGTGGTTCCTCCAGAGAGGATCTGGGGCTTGTAAAGGGTCAGAAGCTTGTTGACCACAAGTCAGCAGTGTCTTGCTGCTTAAAAGAATGTGATCAACAGCGTACATGGTGCTGTACAATGCACAGAAGCGTGTAGATAGGAGTGCAGCCAGCAGGCAGGAAAAACCCCTTTTGCTCAACTCGGTGCTGGGAGATGTCATTGCTTTTTCTGGCTTTTGACATTTTACTTCCAGAAGGATGTGGGCCAGCTGGAGAGGACTAGGGAAGAATGAGAGTAGTTGGAGTGCAGCAAACCTGACTTACAAGGAGAGACTGAAAAAAATTACAGTTCCTTGGTCCAAAAAGAAAAACAAGGACTTGATAGCAATCTTTGCATGGGTCAAAAGCCACAGCAAAGAAGAAATAAAGAATATATTTTTCCTGCTTGTGAGGATAAACCATGAGATGACAGGCTTAAATGGCATCAGGAACAGTTCTACGTAAGTGTTGTTTTGTTGTTCTTTCATTGGACACAGAGAAGTCACACAACATACTTGTTTGCAGTGTGTTCCTGCTGGCCTCTTCAACAAACTATTTAACATTGTTGTCTTACGGGTGAGGTTGAGTGTCAATGCCTTTATGAATGAGGGCATAGTTTCAGCGGTTTATTTTGTTAGTTTAATTCAAGGCATCCATTTGAACCTTTAGATGAGCATCAAATGTGAATTATGTTCTTGACTGTGGTATGTCATCCAGTTCACCTATTTTTCCCCTTTTTTCCCCACCACTGCAACTGAAGAGAGAGGTGAAAATATTGCTGTCGGAGCACGTTCAGTATCAGTGACTGACAGCTGACAGCTTCTGTGTTCTGGTTCTTGGTCTCCGGAAATGTAGTGTCTCTGTGGCTGGACTGGTTATACTGCAGAGAAATAGAATTTGTAGTCACTGATTCATGCTTAATCTTTCAGTGTTAAACTGTATGAAAATGTCTTTTGCAGGAGGTGAAATCGACTGTGTTGATAAGGATGGTAACACCCCTCTGCATGTGGCTGCAAGATATGGACATGAGCTTTTGATTAACACCCTTATAACCAGTGGAGCTGATACTGCCAAGTAGGTGGTTGAAGTGGAGCTGTTTCTAATGATCAAGTATTATGTCCTATGCCTGGAAACACAGTTACTCCTCAGGTTCTGAAGTGTGAAGGTTAAAATGGATAAGCATAATTGTACTGTATTGCAGTAGCTGACATGGAGCTAAAATATGAACACTTGGGAAGAGTGGGGGGGAAGTAAGCCATGCTAAGTTCCTCTTGTGACTAGTTAATGCATTACAAGTAGTAAACATAGTGCTTCCTTTTCCTAAAGCATTAATGTGGCACGGTGGTATATTATGTACGTGAAGCGCGTATGTATATAAAATGCATCTTGATCACAGTTACTCCAGAAAGCCTGTAGCAATGAGTTTGTAGAGGAAAAGTTACTGAAAAAAATTCAGATGCCTTCCAAGGGAACTGTGTGTGTATTTCTTAGTATGTAAATTAGACTAATGTTTAGTGGCCTGTCATACATATATGGTGATTATTCTTTTGTCTTGTGTCTTTTGGTATGACACAGGCTAATCAATAGAAATGCAGATATTACTAACTGTTTCTGATCTCAGTATAATTACACCCTGTCTTCATGTCACATGGTTTCTGATACTCAGGTGGCTGAAATAATAGGGACTGCTTTTACCTGACTGTTCTGCTTTTTTTTTCTCTTGCACATGTGTCAAGACTGTGCCTACAATAGGAAAAGTATTGTCAACTCAAACATTGGCAGGTCCTCGATTTTTAAGAGTACTTGAGTCTTGGTTAGTTATGTTCAGGTTGTTATGGTCTGTCAAAATAAAACAGCAAACCTAAAGGTAAACAAAGGGATATGAGACCAGAATAAAGCAATGCCACAAAAGATACCTGTACTGGCTCTTTAATTGCAGTGTCTGATTTAATGAAGTGCGAGATTTCAGCAATTACCTCCACATGTCTCCAAAACATAGTTTAAGTCTTTTACTTAGAACCTACCATAGAAAACAGTGACTTCTCTTGACTTACCTAGTTAGGAAAACCTGCTTTCAGATACAAACGAGCTGGTTTTAATTTTTAAGATACTTGCAGCTGTCAGTATTTTGTTTGCTTGCTTGACAGTATTTAAGAAAGTGGCACATATGTCTGTATTCTTTTATGAAGTACGATTGTCACCATGCAAACTCGGAAGGTGGAACTGACCTTCAATTGGCACACATAATGAAATTCCACAGGCTTCAGCTAATGTCACTGGATTTTGTTAACAGAGCCAGCGTGAAGGTCTTGGTGTCTAAATAGATGTGTATTTTTCCTAGCTCTTTATCCAGTACAGTGAGTTGCAGTCTGTCTCTTATCTTGTGGTTTAAAGGGAAAATGAGACGCAGTGGCATAGACCACTCTTGGAATCAGGGTTATCCAGTTAGAAATTTCTATTTCACACTTCGGTGACTGGAACATTTATCGAATAAAATACTTTTTCCAGCAGTAGAAACAAGTGAAATAAGAAGTTGGCTCAGAGGTATGAGACAGATCCAAATGATGCTCCTGTCTATGCTAAACAAGGAGCACTGAAATGCTGGGAATGGGCTTCCATATATGCTGCATGTAAATAATTCTGGTTGAGCTCCCTGAACTGGCTTTGAAAAGAAAATTCTGCAGAACCGTTTGCACCAACTGCAGACAGCTCAGTCAGTCTTTGAGGTAACTGCATTTAAAGAGGAAAGTGTGTAAGTGGTGGGAGGAACCAGTGTGAACGGTGCTGTAGAAGTGTGACAGTGGCTAGCAGATGTGTAGTAATGTATTTCCATGGAAGCTGGCCAAAACATGCACTGGATGGAAATCTTGACCTAAAAGGAGAAAAATATTGCTTTAGATAACTAGGTGGAGGAGGAGATAGAGGAAAATAGGTGTAGGAAGAAGCACAGCAATACCAAATGTCCAATGTTAGCTGAAATAAGTGAATCCACAGCTGAAAAATGCAACCTGTTTATACAGGTGCAGCAGCTTGGTGGAGCTTGTGCTGTTTCCTTCAAAGAACAGGCCGTTGGGCCATCTTTTAATAGATTTACTATGAGATGTAGATGCTGACACTAGCAAAATTAAAATATGTACAGCACCACAAGACACTCCTTAGTGTAGTGAATCATGGAATCATTGAATTGTTTAGATTGGAAGAGACCTTTAAGGGTCAGGTCCAACCATTAACATAATAATGCCAATCCCACCACTAGAGCAGCAAGGAGGACATATTTAATGGGAAGACAGAGGAAGGATGGGCCTGTGGATTCTGGAAAGAATAAGGTGTTTTTTAAACCAAACCAAAATTAATTAAATACATTTGCTCTCTCCAACATTTTATACATAAGATATCTTTATAAACATCCACATTCATTTTTGTCTAAAGCTTCATAAGTAATTCTGCTTTATGACAAGTCTTGCAGAAAGACAAGTTCCTTCATCTTTGGGTCTGTATTTGAAATCCTCTCCAAGAGGTGATCATACTCTCCCATCCACCAGTGTTCTTGCAGAAATGAAGGGTAGAAATGAATCCATCTGCTGTTGTTCAAGAGTTTGTAATTTTTCAAAATTTTATCTGCTGAAGCAGGCAATAGATAGTGATCTTGTCAAGATAGTTGGTTTCAGAGGCTCCACGTTTATGTGCACTTGGAGGACTGCTGGTAAGCTATTTTTAGAATAACAAGATACTTTTCACAAAACAACACTAAATGATAGAAACCAACATGTCCAAACACAAAAGTTTTTTACGACAGTAAACAGCAGCATGAACTGGTATGATTTGCTGATATTAACAAAAGCTGCTGAGTGCTCAGCTTGTTTAAAAACTATGTGGCTGCCTGATACGGATTTAGCCTAATGATACCCAGCATGTGTGCTCTGAGAAGTTTGTAGTGTAATAGAAAAGAGGGTCAAGTGTTAAAGAGGGGGAAAAGTGAAAGGGAGTGTAAGATTGTAGTTGCAGCAAATAGGAAAATTAGGTTTTTAGTACTTAGGATATGGGAAGAAAACTGTGTCACAGGAACCCAAAGGAACGTGTGAAGAGTCATCAGCTACCCCAGCCCCAGGAGAGAGAAGAAGGGGAGGCTTTGAAAACCCATATGAGAGTTATCTAAAGGATGTTGACTGCAGGAAAAATGGATTTCAAAAATAATATTGAGAAGATTTGAGCATTTACTTTTACATCAGAATGGCAGTTGCAGTATGTGTAGCTGATGCAGAAATTTGGGCGTCCCACACTGGGAAATGGACTCCACGCAATATCTGCTGTCTCACTTCCTCCCTTACCGTGGCTTTCGTCTTGAATTTTCAGAAACATTCCTGCCACATTCTTTCTGTTCAAAGCATAATACCAAGATTTTGCCATATCAGAATATTTTTAATTCCTGAGAAGGCTGGTAAGGAAATACAGATAAAAAGAACATGGCAGGAAGAACCCTCCTCAAAAAGGATGAAAAATGCTGCCTTTGTGGAAGAAGCTTTTGCTGTGTTGTGTCTGTGTGCAACCTGCATTTTCACATGACTCTGTGTAATGAGGCTGTTGTGCCTTTCAGGTGTGGGATCCACAACATGTTCCCTTTACACTTAGCAGCGCTGAATGCTCACTCAGACTGCTGCAGGAAATTGTTGTCATCGGGTGAGTAAGTCCCACAGTGTCTGTGGAGCTCAAGTCGCGTGTGTCTCTGCTGCTTATGGCCCCTCTATACTCGTTGTGATTTGTTCAAATGAAAGCCTTCCTGTGCTGCTCTGTCTGGCTGTGTGCTTTAGTGCACGGGAGCGTGTGAGGCTTCCCTAACAGCATGCTTGTACTTTCTAGCATCCTGTATCATTCATGCCTGAAGCTCTTTTCTCCTGGCAGGTTCAGAGAGTTTATATTAGTTCACCAGGAGGAGGCAGGGGAATTTAGGACCCTTTTCCAAACTGTAGGATTATGAGATGCTGTTTTGCTTTGGGCTTTTATACTCTAAAGTAATAATTCAGGAAATTTTCTCCTTGGGGCCTGCACTGGTGCAGGTATTTACATCTCAATGGTTATGATGTATTTTTAGATACAGCTAAGGTGTGTTTCTGAGTCCAGACAGAGTAAAGGAGTTAGTCTGACCACACTGCAAGTGGGCACGAGAGGGAAGATGAGTGAAAGTGTAGTGTCGAGAGAGCAGTCTTGGGATCCTCACCAGAGCCCAAAGTAGAAAGAGCAGGAGTTTGATGACACAACTCTTTGAAAAGAGGCGATAATCAGGTGCCAAATCCCAAATTCTCTTTTTTCCAGGCAAGAGTTCCTATGAGTTAAAAAAATCACAAAGTAGATCACATGCTTTTTCTAAAAAATTGCTTCATTACTTAACACGTAAAATTTCCTATAACTACTTTTTCCCCTAAACTTGAGTCCTGTAGGCTATAAAGGATGTGTGAAAACTGGCAATTACATACCCATTACATTAAACCTTGGCATGCTCGATCACTAGATCAGGAAGGAAGAGGAAAAGCTCTGGGTAACCATACTTAGTACTGCCAGGCTTATATCTTTGGCCTTGTGCATCCTTATGAATATCCCTGCATGTGCCTGGAAACCTCTTTCCAACCTGAAAACCACAGACAATAAAAATGGCCCCATTTCATGTTCAGGCTGACTCTGTGGTTTTTCCTAATCTCTTGATGTTTTCTGCCTTCATGTCCTGCTGCCACAGTCCTCTTGATCAGTATCTGCTTCATAAATGCCTGTCACGTGATTTTAAATAGGGATGTGGTGTGGAGCTGGATGCGGAAATAGATGCTCGTCGACTTTGCAACTCTTTTTATAGAGCTGCCAAACTGGAGCAGGCGCTCGCTGTTCCCGTGACAACCTCTTTCTGACTGTAGTTGCTTGCGTTCTGGTTTTTTCCGACTAACTGATTTTTCTGTCTCTGCGATGTTTCTTGTGGTTTAACTAGGACAAAAGTATAGCATAGTGTCCTTGTTTAGTAATGAGCCCGTGCTGTCTGCAGGCTTTGAAATAGACACCCCTGATAGTTTTGGAAGAACGTGCCTCCACGCTGCCGCTGCAGGAGGGTGAGTACCTGTGTCTGTAGCTGTTGGAAGTTATTTTGTGGCTTTGTTGCAGATTTGGTGCCAGCCAACTTGACTGTGCCATCCACAGTGGAGTTTATTGTGGTGCAAGGGAAGAAAAGCAGTCTGATGTCAAATTTGGGTCACTGGAGGCTGTCTATTGCCACTGCTCTCATGTAGGGGTTGCTTGCAAAGTAAAGGAGATGTTCTGTTTCCCTCTGCTGCGGAGAGCTGGGTTGTGATTTGAAGCGCGGGTTTCAGGCATGGGGCAAAACCTTTTCTTCTCACCCCTCTGTGAAGACTGTTTCAGCTTTGGGTGGCATACTCACCCAGGTCTGTCTGTTGACCACAACAGTTGCTGTGTGTCCAGAGTCAGCTGTAAATCATCAGTTCCTAGGGCAGAGTGAATGAGGAGGAGGAGCTGTAGCTCCTGGAACGTTGCTGGTGGGAGAATTATTCCTGACCTCCACCTTTGGACTGTGTCCTTGTCCAAAAATGCAACTACACAACAGTGTCTATCAAATTGCAACCCTGAAGTCCAAATGTAGCTCATCTTCCTCTTTCCCGTTGTTCAGGTGCAAGTTTAAAAGTTTCTAAAAGAAAAAACAATGAAATGGAAAAAAAAAAACCCCAAACAAAAAAAACCCCACCCAACCCCCCCCCACAAAAAGAAACAAAACAAAACCAACCAACCAAAAACAAAACCAAAAAACCCAACCCACAAACAAACAGCCCCCAGCCTCCAAATTAGAAAGTCAAAAGACTGTTCTCTCAGGGTGATGCATTCCTGATAAGCATTGGGAGGCCAGAAATGGAAACAAATGGAAACTGAAAGTTGTAAATGTAGCATCCAGTTAGTTTAAATATTTCCAAGTAATTGTCAGTGGAGTGCTGTGAAGTGAACCTAGCAAAAGGACAAAACATTTGGCAAGCACTGAGTTTTGACTCTTCTGTTGAGTACTTTATGGCTCAGAAAACAGCTGAAATGGAGCCTTGGCTAGAAGCCAGCTTGAATTCTCTGTGGTTATAGCAAGCAGAAATGGTCATCTACAGCAAATACTTGGCCGTCTTTCTGGAAGTAGTCTTCTTCTTCCCAGTGGACCAAAATGTATATATCACAAAATTTTTGTTCTTACAAAATACTAATACAATTCATCCAAATAACATTTTTATTATTCTTATGGTATTACTCTCCTTGCTACTTGTCTCACATTAACAGCAGAAGTATGACTGTTGCTTGGATGGATATTATTATAGTATAGTTCAGAAGCTACTTCTTCGATAAGTCTGCACACCAAAAGAATAATAAAAATAACCTGCAAGTCCTAAAGAGAATGAGAGGCTTCATAAGAAGCAAAAGTGGTTCATGAAAATAAACCGTATTTTTCCAGTGGTTTACTACAATTGTCATCACTAACAAGTGTTTTTATTTTTAGTATGTTGTGGGGAGTGTTCTGTAGTTATTTTATGCAATAGCAGTTTAAAGTAGGGATGAACATATGCCAAAATGTTGCATCCAGTCTTCTTTTTTTCCTGGAGCTGGAGCTATACAAAAGGCATTCCTTTTTTTTTCCTGAAATATGCCTGTTACTCCCATTACATTAATGGGTACTAGGACAAGAACATACTTCAAAGGACTGCTCATCTGACTGTGGACACAATGATTTATCACCCCTGTGAATGACAAGGAGTCTCAAAAAGTGCTGCACTTCTTTATGTTGCTTTCTTGCTTGGAGACATACATTTATTTGCTTGAATTAAAAAAGATGTGAGAATTCAGCTGGTTTATTTTCTATTAAAAATCATCTGGCTTTAAACAAAATGAAGCAGCAGTTATGATGTGGTGAATTCTTCCAGTGGATGCAAAGCAATGGAGTCCAACTCATCCACGTCCATAAATTCAATCTTGATATGACAATCACTTCAAATAGCTATGCTCCTTATTCAACAGAGCACTTAGAGATGTGCTTAAATCCATCAATAGTCAATAAATTATATGAGAATAAACCTAAAACTATTGTGATTAAATCTAAGTAAACAGGATTTGAGCAAAGTGCTTACTGTTGAATGCTGTGCTGAATGGGGGCGGATTTCGTTAAATGTCACCTCTTCATTATTAGACTGACATTTTATAAGCTAGGAACAACTTTCTTTTAAAGTTCTAATATAAAATACCAGTTCACTGTGGGAAGCATTAGAGTACAGCTCCTGTTGAAAATCTCCAAACACACTGAATTAAGATCGCATTTACTGTGCTCTCTTTGGAAAATTAGTTTTTACTTTTCTTCTGCAGAAGAGAAGTTTGAGGTTTTCTAGGGGGAAAAAAAAAAAAAAAAAGGAAATCGTTTTTAAAACCTTATTTTCTGTTTGCTTGAATTTCAGACTGTAGTTGGCTGTACCCTGGTTTTGCACAGCAAATAATGCAAAAATAGAGGAACTTTTTCCTTTTGTGGGGCAGGGGGCAGCACAGATGTGAACTTCTTTTTATTGTTCATGTTTTGCTCTTTTTTATTTCTCTTTCCAGTAATGTTGAATGTATAAAACTCTTGCAAAGCAGTGGAGCAGATTTTAATAAGAAGGACAAATGTGGGAGGTAGGTAAATTATGAAGCTCATTTAAAAAAGAAAAAAAAAATGAACCCAAACCACAATCTAACAGGCAAGAAAGACAGACCACCTCAGTCTGGAAATGATCTGTTCTTTGAAAAATGGCAGTAAAATAAAGTAGGAATTTGGCCTTCCCTGCAGAACTCTTGCTGCTGCAGTTATGTGCCAGACAAACAGGTGCAGACTTCACTGAATGCATAAAAGCCATCCCACCCTCTTGTGTTTTCTGTTTTAAAAATTTCACAGGTTTTTGTTTAGTTTGTTGGTTTTGGGCTTTTTTTTTTTTTTGCTTATTGCTTCTGTAATTGCTTAAATTCTTGTACTTGCACACCCAAGACAACAGCTGGGTAGTGATGGGAGGATTGCTGTTATTTCATGTGCTTCCTAGAGATGAATTTTATTTTTTCTTTCCCCCATATGAAGTGTTGCTATGCCAGATAAATAAGATGCTGCAAGTGACACTGTCCTTTGCTCTGCCTCCCACCTGGAAGAAAGTAGCATGTGTGCAGAGGAACAGCAGCAGTTGTCTCTGGGAATAGGTTGTTTGCAGGACACAGACTGATGATCTGTATCATGTTAGGCTTTGTAGGAGCATCAAAACTTCCCACTAATACAATATTTTGTTAAATTTCCATTACTTTGCATTTCATCACAGAAACGTAAGGCACTGATACTGACTACTGGAAATCCATAGGAATGCAGCAATTAAGATTTATCATTATCCTTGGTGGTGCATATTGGAATATGAGGTAACAAATAGTCACTTATGTTCCAGGACACCTTTGCACTATGCAGCTGCAAATTGTCATTTCCACTGCATTGAGACACTGGTGACAACAGGAGCCAATATTAATGAAACAGATGACTGGGGACGCACCCCTTTGCACTATGCTGCTGCTTCTGACATGGACCGAAAGTAAGAAAGTATCTGCATATTCCTTGTTTAAAGTGTTTTGCTAAATCGGTGTCATTCTGTTCTCTTCACGATGTTATATCATTTGATCCAAAAAAATGATCCCGCTAACAAAGGAATTTCTCTCAGATCTGTGTGTAACCCCACACCAAGTTGCTCTGACTAGAAGCCAGATCCCCAGATGATGTAGCATTTCAGCTGTGTGGCTTACCTTTGATGTAACGCACAGTTTTGTAGCCACCGTATTCTACTGAACTGTTTTCACAACATTTTGTCTTCTGTTTTCCTCTGTGTGGTTTCCTC
Source organism: Todiramphus chloris collaris (assembly GCA_025345505.1). Taxonomy (NCBI): domain Eukaryota; kingdom Metazoa; phylum Chordata; class Aves; order Coraciiformes; family Alcedinidae; genus Todiramphus; species Todiramphus chloris. Next base: position 4,615,613 of record JANVCC010000022.1, on the reverse strand, counting down.
ACAAGATGCACTGGAGAGTGCAGAGTGGTGGTCTGTGTAACTGGTATTTCATCAGTTTGCCCCTCTGTTTTGCAACTGGTACCTAGCGCTGTTCCCCAGGGGTCAGTGCTGGGTCCAGTCTTATTCAACATCTTCATCAATGACCTGAATGAAGGCACAGAGTGCATCCTCAGTAAGTTTGCTGATGATACTAAACTGGGAGGAGTGGCCAATACACTGGTAGGCTGTGCTGCCATCCAGTGAGACCTGGACAGACTGGACAGCTGGGCAAAGGCAAGCCTAATGAAGTTCAACAAGGATTAGTGTAGGGTCCTACACCCGGGGAGGAACAACACCCTGTAGCAGTACAGGTTAGTGGTAGACCCTCTGAAAAGCAGCCCCGTGGAGAGGCACCTTGGTGTCCTGGGGACATTAAGTTCTCCATGGAACAGCAATGGGCCCCTGTGTCCAGGAAGGCCAATGGTCTCCTGGGGTGCATAAAGAAGAGTGTGGCCAGCAGGTCGAGGGAGGTTGTCCTCCCCCTCTACTCTGCACTAGTGAGACCACATCTGGAGTACTGTGTTCAGTTCTGGGATGCCCAGTTCAAGAGGGACAGGGAAATACTAGAGAGAGTCCAACGGAGGCTATGAAGATGATGGAGGGACTGGAACATCTCTCTGATGAGGAAAGGCTGAGAGCCCTGGGGCTTTTTAGCCTGAAGAAGAGAAGCCTGAGAATGGATCTTATGAATGTTTATAAATGTCTGAAGGGTGGGTGTCAAGTAGAAGAGGCTGGGCTCTTTTCAGTGATGCCCTGTGACAGGACAAGAGGTAGTGTTCACAGGGTGAAACACAGGAAGCTCCACCTGAACATGAGGAAAAACTTCTTTCCTGTGAGAGTGACAGAGCCTGGAACAGGCTGCCCAGAGAGGTTGTGGAGTCTCCTTCTCTGGAGACTTTCAAGACCCCCCTGGATCTGTTCCTGTGTGGCCTGCCCTGAGTGACCCTGCTCTGGCAGGGTGGGTTGGACTCAGTGATCTCCAGAGGTCCCTTCCAACCCCTACCATGCTATGATTCTTTGATAATTTTCTACATCTGCTTTGCAAGTCCATCTGAATGGATGGAGCAAGAAAGAGCAGAAGGAGAAGTTTTGCTAGATGGGCTGTAGTGACAGACAGACATCTGGCCATTCTGACAGACTTTCTAGAGAAGATGGGAGAGATGTACCCATCGGGCTCTCTCCACTGCTAGAGCTGATAAAAATGCTCACCCTGTCCAAACAGGTTGCTTTTAAGACTTTAAAGAGAGAGGCCTGGGGAATATCGTTTGGCAGAATGTAGTGCTGTTCTTGTGAGAAAGGGGGAAAACAGCTGCAAAACTTAGAAATCCTGTGGTTAGTGACTGCAATTTCTAATTCCCAGATAGCTGCATATTTTGGCAGTCTCTTCCTTATAACATACTGTATAAAATAGGTTCAATTATCCTGTTAGTTCTCTATTTAAAACGTTAAAAATCTGTACTTATTTTAGGTCATCCCATGTTTCCCTGTCCCATTGCTCTAGACACCAAGGACCTATATTTTGGTTTTCTTGTATAGCAAAACCTGGTAAAAATATGTCCGGCTCATTCCCAGCAGAATACCACCTCAAAGCCACTGCAGGAAAACTTGGCCTTAAATTTATGGTAGAGGCTTGGATGCCATACTAGAGCCTTGGTAGCTTCTTCATCATTTGCTGCGATAATGCTGACATTTAAAAAAAAAAAAAAAAAATCCTCCCTATCACCCTCAAAACTGAACAGTGCTAGGGAAAAGGCAGCAGAATCTTCAGAGATTGCGATCAGAGTAGGCTTGTAGGAAGGCTTTCACCACTGGCTGTTTCTAATTCTGTCCTGTGAGAGTAAAGGTGAGAATGGTGATTCAGAGCGTGTTTTCTCGGCTTTTGGCTCTTTGTAGGTAAAGTTCCTGCATTTAAACGAGATCTTGATTAACTTCAGCATTTATATACTTCCATCATTAATTAAAAACAACAACAACAATACAGATTACTTTAGTCATATCCTGAACATTTACAGGAATATGTGGCCTTTTTTTCCCCTCATAGGCCAAACCTAAATTGATTCTGGTGTGGTAATGCTATCTTCTTATTAAATTTTCCAGTTTGAGATGTTCTGAAAGAAGCCTTGTTGCATAGATTAAATGCTTTCTGCATCCATGATTTTATAGGTCAGCATACTTACCCCCCCTACTTAATGGCAAAAAAACCCCTCCCAAAGTCAGGCAATCTTAGTCCAAAGAATGCTCATAATTATTTAACTTTGGATGTGGTCAGTTAATGGGCAGGGAGAAGTCTTGTTGCAGCAAGGTTACCCTCCTGTTTCAGCTATTCTGGTAACTGTTACTGCTTATGGTCTTCAGAAGTACCCTTTCCTGCAATGGAATTTACAACAGCATTTTCATTAAATAGATGATTGCAGTTACTGAGTATGAACTGTTTCTCCAGATCATAACTTTCTCAGTTTGGGGAATCTTATTTTGGGATCTTACGGATTTTGTAGTTAACTGAGAGCAGATGCAGGTAGGACTTTGGCATAGCACATGAGTACTGTCTATGAGCTTACAGTGTTAATATTCACAGGAGTTATTTTATTAATAATTAAGTATTCTCTGAGTCAGTGAACATCAGACAGACCCTGGATTTGTAGAAAAAGTCATTACTGTTAGTTCCCATAGGAAGTATGTCAAGTCTTGATATAACAAATGTGAAATTGCATATTAGAGTGTACTGTTCTGCATTGTGTGCAATCCAGTCTGGAATCTGTGTCTTATATCGAGATTGAAATCTGCAAACTGTCCGTCTACAAACCTTTCAAGCTACTAATTCATGATGATAGCAATTTGTAAACACATTCTGTGTTAGCCTTGGTGGCCGAGAAGGTTCACAATCATGATTATAAGATCACAAATTGTAGCCTTCTGTCTGCCACCCATCCAGCTGGGGAGCAGAGGTGACAAAAATGGTCTGGGTGTGCAGGAGAAGGAAGACATGCTGAGCTCTTTGAAGAATCTCAGGAATCTGACCGAGAGTGCCACAGAGCGTTGCTAAGATATTTCACAGAAAAGTGAGAAGAGTCAGCAACACAGATAATGCAGATTCAAGGTAGACCAATTTAGTATCAGTGATTAAAGCTCCTCTAAATCTTAAATACTAGAGAAGAAGTAGCAAGTTACTGTAGGAAGAAGCAAGCTGTGGTAATCCCGAGTTCCTCTCTTCAAAGGAAACAAAATGCAAAACATTGCTGTGAGAGAAACAGTAGGATTTTAGAAAGTGATGATTAAACTCTTTCTGATAGAAACCAGTATTTTCTGGACTTGGGTTTTCTTTTGGCATTGACTGGCAGGATGATAAGCTACCATGTTGTAGTTGTTTCAATTTCTTACAAAACTTAATAGCTGCAATTCACGCGGTACACTCATTTAACTTCTGTAATTCTTACTGTTGGCTGGAAGAGATTAACTCCTCGAAGAGGAGTTTGGGGAGGAGTAACAGACTGCATCAACACCACTGGTATGGTATTTTGGAAATAAGTTGCATTTTTTTGTCCTCTGTGCTAAGAAGAAAGAATATTTTAGGTAACTCCCATGAAAATACTGAAGAACTTGAAAGAGCCAGTGAGATGAAGGAAAAAGAAGCTGCATTGTAAGTTTGGTGTCAATAAAGCAGTTAGACATCATTTCTGGAGAATGCCACTGCTTTGGGCTGCAGTTTACACTCTGCTTTTGCTTATTCATTGCTCTGCTAAACACAGTGCTTGGCTTTAATGAGGGCTAACCTAAAGAAAAAAGCTCTACATTCTTCTGTGTCCATATATTCCCTAATATTTCTGTTTCTGTGCTTGTTGCTGTTTCTTAATATAAAATGTACTGCTTCAGTAATTTAATAATTCTTTAGTAAAATGAACTTATTTTAATGCCGTGCACTGAGCATGTATGTTGCAAAAATAAGTTGCCAATGTCTTCCTCTATTTACTCAGATTTACATTTTCATCTAGCTGTGTATTGATTTTATTTTATATTTTATTTTATTTATTTTTAATCCCTTTTATCATATGACAGTCTTACATTCACTACAAATTACAAGCTATGGAAGAAGGCACTATTAACAAAATGATAATTTCTTGGTGTTATAAGAAAAAGTGGCACGCACTTTAAAGAGCCTAAGGGATCATCTGAAAAACACATGATTGGAAAACAAACAAAAAAATCCAGCAAAGAAGAAAATATAATTATGTACATACATGCTAGGAAATTAACTCATTTACTCTTTCAGCTTGCCAGAGAGCATGGTTGAAGACCAATTGTTTGGTCAAAGAGTTTTTACATACAGTAGTAACAAATCTAGGCTGTTTACAACATGATACAGAGTTGCGTAGGTAGTTTTTTTTTTAGGCTTTGTAATGGAAAATGATGTTATCTAGAGTAGCAAAAGTTGGGTTGAAGGCTGTTGCTTATGAAGATGATCTCCAAAGATGAGTAATCATTTTCTGTTTTAAAAAATGGTGAATATGGGGTCTATTGGTGAAAAGAGGGAAACTCGTGATTTGAGGTGCTGCTAGAACTAAGGAATTAGCTGCCAGATTTCAGCACCACTCCTAGTTTCAGTGAGAGATAGCTGTTAAATATTGTGAGCTCTTGTTTAAACAAGTGAATTGTCCACAGGTGTTTAGAGTTCCTTCTACAAAACGATGCCAATCCATCCATCGAAGACAAAGAGGGGTACAACACTGTGCATTATGCTGCTGCTTATGGCCACCGGCAGTGTTTGGAACTGGTGAGTGCTCAGACAGCTTGGAGGTTGCTCTCTCTATATTTTTATATATATATGTGTGTGTGTGTGCGCTAGAATTATGGTCTCCTCTGATGATTATTATTTGAACTTGTTAGATAGTCACACATTTGTGAAAACCTGCAATATGATGCAAACATATGCAACCAGTTATATCTTAAAAGCATGTCAGTCTTCATGATCCAGTCCTGGTTCAACGAGCTGGTGCTTAAATGTTGCCTTTGAGTGCTCATGTGTGCTCATAATATTTTTAACTGTAATCAAAATATCCCTGGTGTATGTGCTAATAGTAAGGGATAGTTCCCAGTGCATGACAGTGTATGTGCCTTTTGCAGCGGGCACATTATCTGACTTGCAACCTGAGAGAGTAAATAGCTTTTGTCAGCTGCATACCTGCAGTGCCTGTTTTGCTCTATCAAACAACAGCAGCATTCATAAAGTTACCATAATCAAGATTAACCTTGTATGCAATGTAACTGTTTTGGTTTTTGGTTTTTTGTCTTTTTGTTTTTTGTGGTTGGTTTTTAATATCCTGTACCTGAATGATTAGAAATTGCATTTCATAAGAAACCAAAAATTTTTTGCCAAAAATTGGATTTGGGGGATGTGTAGCATGGATTTATAGAAGTTTGTGACTTGTAAAAATAAGTGTCGTGAGGATGGATGTTAATTGATCTGCTTGGTATACAGGGTGATCCAACATTATTCTGTCACATTTAAGCAGGCCCTTATTGGTTTAAAAAAAAAAATCTGTAATTAGAAAGTTGTATAGATAGTGAGGTTTTAGCAAAAACATTATGTGCTGTTTAGTGTTTTATGTTGTTTGGTTCGTTCTTTGTTGAAGAGTCAATGAGCTTTCAGTTATTGAAAGGGAGCTCTGCACAGCACGTGCTGCTTTCACACCACCTTTCAGACCAGCGCTGTCACTTACTGCCACCATAGAAGAAATCCTGCAGCTGGCCTACATCAGGGTCACCACAGCTAGAAAACTGTGACCTGTCATTACACCAGGGCAGCTCTGGATCAGAACTTCAGGTGGGATGTTAAGCCTTTTTAGCTCCCACCTGCATGCATGCATATTTAGGCCATGTAGAAAAATATTACTGGTCCTTTGTTGCTTGTGGCAGTGAGTTTGGCCTTTTCTAGTCTATAGCCAATCTCTTGTGACTGCCCATGGGGACAAAGAGGTCTTCTGCTAAGCCTACTGCCCATTTGGCACAAAAGCAAATGTTCTTATTTTCAGGGTGTATATACAGAGTAGCATCCTCTGTGCTGTGCACAAGCTTACGCTTGTATGGCCATGGTAATGTGTATGGCAACCTTACCCGTGTCTTATCACCAGATTCTTGCACAACTCGTGCGAGCAGGGATCTCTATAACAGCGTCATTGCTGGGGAATTCTCTTTCAGCCTTCATATTCTAGTCGCTGTGTGCCACTAGTGCAGAGCAGGCCCAGGGCAATGTCCCCTCTATTCTTTTCCTTGTTGCTGTGCATGTTTTCTGGCCACCTATCAGCTGCAGACAGTGATCTGCTATAGAGTCCCAGTGTTGCTTGGGCTTGACAGACAAAGGGAAGAGCTGGGGGTGCAGTGCATATCAGAGGCATTGGGTTTTGTTTGGTTGTTGGGTTTTTTTTATTTCTGGAGGATGAAATGCAAACTGTGGGCTAGGCAGCTGTGCAGCAAGTGTTCTATATTTGGACAGAGAAATTTTATGTTTTTCTGTGTCAGTCCTCACATATTTGTGACTATAGCTCAGTGTAGAAAACCAAGGTCAAGAACCATTCGCAGAGTTCTGTTTTGTGTACACCAGTGAAAGAAAACTGCTACAAAATGCAGTAGTCTATTGCATATATAATCTAAAGTATAGTCTATTGCATGTAAAGGACCACTTTTGTGTGCTAGGATGTCTACCTGAAAGTTTTGTGCAGACCAGGATTTTGCCATTGTTGTTCAGGGGGTGTCAGGCATCTCGTTTTCTCTCTAGAATACTAAAGCTAAATGTACCAGAAAGTATGTGTGCTTGATCAACAGTAGGACCAGCACTCATGATCTTCTGACCACTGTCAGAAGGTGATTCTGTTTTGTTCATTTGAGCACTTGTCCCTCAGCTGTAACAGGTTACTGAGGCTTCAGTGTAATAACTTTGTATTTCATAACAGTGACTAATTGATGTGGGAACCATCTTTACACTGATTGTTTTGCATTGCTTAGATTCAGGCAAAATGGTCAGGACCAAAGTCTGGAGTAGCTGAAAGGTAATTATGCCTTGGGCACGAAACAGAAATAATCCTGGTGTCTAGGTGTCGAGGAATGGCTCAAGGAGCAGGGTGGACATGGGTACGTGGCTGCAAGTGTGAACAAGCCAGCAGATGGGCAATGAATCATCCTTGAGCAAGTGATAAGAGGAAGACAAAGCAATAAAACAATCAACTAACAGGCCTCTTTCCCAGGGCTCGCTGACCGAAAACAGGAGACTTGGGAGGTGCAGAAAGGGGGAGGCTGCGCCTGCAGGGAGGAGCGGGCAGAACCGCCGCTTCCCTGCACTGGGGGCGGAATGGGCCAGGGTGCTTAAGCGTGCTTGCTGTATGTAGACCAATGAGAATATGTATTAGAGCGTGTGAACTGTATGTAGCCAATCATAATATGT